>OX453284.1:28442680-28512680 GCA_949710005.1 Ricordea florida
TTTTTGTAATGCCTTTGGATTTAACCGTTTTATGAAGCTTTTGAACTTCGCCACTTATCCACTGATTTGGGGATTCCATGGGACTAAATAAATTAAGAGTTTTATCTAAGGCAGAGTTTGTTGCCGAGACATACTTTTCAGAATTCTTTCTTGACACTGGAACAACGAAGGGCGAATAAAGAATAGATGTAGAATCAGAAAGATGCTGTCTGTGGAATTCTTTCAGATCACAAATCAGTTTGCTGGTTTGACTGTTAGCTCTTATCCCAAGATTCTTGCACAGTTGCTGTAATTCCCTTCGATTCATGCTATCCACTCTATCCAGGTCGAAAAAAAGATTAGATGTGTCGATTCGTTCAGTATGAACGCTGTTAAAGCGTGAAATACACTGCAAACCACAACAAACATGAACGTGCTTGAAAGTGAACAGCATCAAAAACTTTCCCCTTGGAGGAACCGACAGCTGTCGAACCCAATACACCATTTCTCAGATGCGGAATATCCTACATGCTACTGTTTGTCAAACTGTCTATTGTTTACAGCAAAATTAGGCAATTAACGAAACAAACCGTCAATTAACTTACGCAAAAAGTGGTGCGTAAAATACCCGCCATCGAACGACGCCATCTTGTAGCCGCGCGCCCGCGATTAATGCTTGTCCGTATCGAGGTCCGTTTCCGGTCTAAGGCTCGACTCAGGCCCTCTCTGAATTTTTTCTGAACACTGAGTTTTGTTACCAGACACATGTACTCTACAAACTTTTGTGTGGCAGTGTAATTCGTTCATTACACAAATTTTTCTTTCTTCGCTAAAATGTATCGACGGAAGCTTAAAGCCCTTGGATACCATCATCCTGAAACGTTTGATGTAAAGAGTAAGTCATTTTATCCTCTTAGACGGTGTTTTTCAGTTTTTTTTTTTGCGGCTTTTTCGCAAAACGTGTACAATATAATATCTCCCTTTGTCTCTTGTTTCTCAAATTAAAGACGACGAAGAATTTAGAAACCTGGTTGTTTGGCTGGAGGACTTGAAAATTCGATTTTACAAGATAGAAGATAGGAGGACACTGAGAGATGTGAAGAGTAAAGAGTGGCTTAAATGCCTACGAACGGTGAGTTACAATGACCAATGTTATCTTTTTGTACTCTAGCCTAAAAATAGGGAATTTTATACCCATTTATATTTCCGGTCTTTTTGATAACACCAGATAGGGTTCTGTCCTCGTGTATCGGTGCACAATAGCCGATACAAAAGACTAAAAAATACATTCCAGACAACCAATGACTTCTAAACAAAGAAAATACAATGGTCATTCCTTCCTGTACCGGTGTACCAGGACTGAACCCCAGATAGTTTCAGTTGCCCGTAAAATTTGAAAGATAAAGCTCTAGACTGGAATGTATACAGCTGGGCAATTCCAGCAATTGTCACTTTAATTTTTCTTAATTGGCTCAGAAGAAAAATAAAATAAAAGAAGGAAAATAGCACAGAAATGTGAAAAAAAAAACTGATTAAATTAATAAAAAAATTAAAATTAAAGAGTCTAATGATAGTACTGAAATGCCATGCCACCAACAAGGATATATGTAATGTGACATTTGTGTATCAAGGTACTCTGACTTAAGTTAAGCTAAAGTGGGTGCATAACCCACCCAAATGACTGTTAGGGCTCTGATATTTTGTACTTTTTTTTGCTTGAAATCAGCCAAAATTTTGTATATGGCCTTTAATTTCGTAGAATAACATTGCTCTTCATTGTCTCTTGCAATTTCTCCCTTAATTTTTGAGAAATAACTTGCAAAAAATGTGTTGGCATTCTTTGTTGAAAGCAGAATTAAAAAAAAAAAATAACTAGAGCTTGGAACCTTACAAGAGAATGTTACCTTACAATATTTTCGAGCCACTTGTCTAGCTATACAAACTAATTTTCCTTTTGTGGCTAAGATGCCTTAAGTGTCAGCACAAAGACTAAGGACTGGGAAATTGAGTACAAATTGCCACTTAGTCAGCAAGTTGCCATAAAACACTTCTATTAAAAGACAGGATAAATAGTTTTCTGCCTTGTCCTTACTGTGACAAACTGTTTCTTCTTTTTGCACCAATGTTTTATTAAGCTAGAAGCTAGAAAATAATTTTGTGTGATACTTAGGAAAGGTACACAGTGATTCCTTTACTGTATAGTTTCATGTTTTTGGGTCACGTATATCTGTTATGAATTTTTGTGTGTGCAGTATTTAGATGACCTGAGATGCCCAGTTGACCTCTCAAACAGACCAAGTGTGGTAGATTGGTTACTTGCACATGCTGTAAGGCTAGAATATGCAGAGAATGGTTGGTTTATTGTATTTACTTACTCTGTTTTGATTACTTATTTGACATTTATGGCAAGGGCACTAACAGTCAATATTTTATATTAGAAAATTAGTTTTTGATTCCTGTTTTGTTCATTTGTTTCTTATAGCTGAAACATATGCTAGCTTTGGACAAGCAGAGCATAAAGAACCTGAAAAATCAACAGTTGCTTCACTGGATGATAGTTTACAGAATCTGACAGGTGTATATTGTGGTTCAATTTTATCCTTGGTTTAAATTTTTCTTTGTTTTAAACTCATTATCAGACATTACCATACCAAGAAACAAAGGAAAATAAAATTTAAACCAAGGAAAAAATTGAGCCACATCATATACAGTATTGCTTGTAAAACCTTAAGTTTTTATAAATGTACTATTAGTGTTTTATAATTATTACTAATAAAGAACCTCTGATTGTTTTTGCTCCGGTTGTTCTTAACATAACAATTCAGAATCAAAGGACTTTTAATTAACATTTATTGAGCATCTTCCTTTAATTTAATATGAGACATTGGATATGTTTGTTAACTAATGAGACAGTAAAGAATTTCATTCTTATGAGATGGGTTGCACAGATAAGCGGAGTACCTCTGATCCTTTTTGCACAGAATGTGCAATGTTTAACTTTGCCAAGTAAAAAGTATCCTGAAAAGTGACCTTATATTCAGGGCTTGAGACTAATGTTTTAGCTCACAAGCCTATTGGCTAGTAACAGGTCTGATTTTACTAGCCAAAATGCAATTTGCACTAGCTAAAGTTGTCATACACTGTTTCAGTGATCTCTCTTATGAGTGGTTGAGCTTGGACATACCTTTCTAAATCCCAAAATTATTATGAAAAGAATTTTAATGTTCACAAACAGAAGACTCCACTTTTTCACAATCTTTTCATATTCGATGGTATCATATTGGTTTCATTTCTTTTCTTACTGAAAACTGGCCAAGTAAGTGACCTCTCACCAAAATTTATTTGTTAAAATCAAACAGTATCTGTGAACTGGGCATGTGAACAATCTAACATAAAAATAACTTCCATTTTTCTGTCCGCTACTAGAGTGCTTCAAAAGAGTAAAATCCACTAGCCAAAACTGACCTTTTACTAGCCTATGGCTAGTTGGCTGCCATTAGTCTTGAGACTTGCTTTAATGATATCAAACTGTTTCAGATGAAAACCCAGATCTGAAGGCTGGTGTGAAATCTCTGGCAAGACTTCTCAGTTTACCTGAGCATCCAGATCACTTTGTTGTTTTACAGGTCTGTACTATGCATTTGTATGTACTACCATATGATACTACATACGATACTGTACTAAGCAATTAATCAATCAATCAATTAATCATTTACCAACCAATGAATGAATGCCCTTTGTCTTGAGGGCATTATCAACGACCTCCCACGCAATTTTTGGCTGTAGGGACCGGCTGGCTAGTAAATAACAACAGTTACCCATTGAGATATATTTAAAAACTCCCTGAAAAACTCAGTAAATCTTAATTGAGCTAAAACCGTGCTAAATGCCATTTTTGCTTTTCTTCTTAGGGTATTCTGAATACTAAACTGTATTCAGTACTTTACTGAAGCCTCTTTTTTGTTAGCAATTCTAATTATATGCTTTCTGAAAATGACTGACACACAGAATGAAGAATTTGCTTATTTATGCTTGTCATGAATGTCAATACTAACATGATCGTTATGAAATCATTTTTCAGGCAATTCGTGCAGTGGTGGAAGGGAAACTTTCGGCTGAAGCATCAAAGTCTGGTACAAAGACTGTAAGTATAAAAAGTGATTTATCAAATGAGTTGATGATGTATGTTGTACCACACTAGAAGGTTGAAGGGGAGTTGATGTAATTACATTAGAATAAAAAGAAAACCTGTGTGGAAACCACACACTGTTGGACCATTTACTCAATATCTATTTATTCATGTATAATTCAGTTTGAGTTTGAGTTTGAGTTTATTGTATTATAAAAACAAATAATATTACATACGTAACTTTTCATATGTAACTTTTTCCTTGTTCTTTTTCCTTGTTCTTTTAATGCTTGTCTAATTAACTTTGATTAAACATTTCTTAGGATAAAAAAGTTGATATTATTCCACTTCCGAAGGTTGATCAAGGATTCAACACTGGCGGTAGGTGTCATTGATCTATCCATTAACTGACCCTCAAACCAACCCACCTGCTTATTTACTTACCAATCAATCAGTCAGTCAATTAATCAATCAACCAATTCCTCAATCAATCAAGAATTAATAACTATTTGAATCAAACCAAAGGGAGGAAACAAGCGCCATTTACCTAAAAGTAACATTCGATGTTAGAATCAGTTTACAGGTCATCACGACTGGAGAGCTTTTCTTAATGGCAATTGATCCTTGGATTTTCTTTAATTGCAGACTCGGCTGTGAATGAGGCAGTAAAGATAATCCGATTATTGCACGTGTCAGAGCTGAGAGATCTTCAAACGCGAATCAACGAGGCCATAGTGGCGGTCCAGGCCATCACGGCCAATCCTAAAACAGACCAGTCCCTTGGACGGGTGGGCGTGTGAATTGTGGATCAACAACAATGATTGACCAATCAAAAGAGCCTTCTTGCTTGGTGAAGGAACGAGTTGGGACCTGGGACCATCCGGACTGTCACTTTTGTCAAGCTCATGCACTGAAAAGCGATCGATCACTTGATTCAATGGAACAAACTGTCTATGGCGGCATTTCATACAAGGCACTCTCTGGCCTTCCATGTTAACTGATTCCCATGCAACGTTTTGAAAGTTTCAAAAGGGATGAAATATGTTATACCAAAAACAACACGGAATTAATAAACCAGGCCGAACAGATATATGATGTGGGGGTATGGTTTGTTGAAATGCTTTCATTTCACCATTGTAAGTGGAGTAGGTTCTTCGCCTGAACATGAATGAGAGAGAATCCATTGATATATAGATAGTCAACGTGAATCTTGAACAGAAGTTTCAATAAGGCCTCTTGCAGTTTTACTACCAGTTGTTGATGCCCTGAATGCCGGAAATGACGCCCCCTTTCGTGGTCATGTGGCCTTTGTGTAATTACACTACAGATAGAGAGCGCGCAACTTTCTCAACAAGCTAGAGTTGCTCTCGGCCAATCTCCCGCGTGAGACCATTTTTTTTTTATTATTATTATTATTATTATTATTATTATTATTATTACTTACAGTCCTACATAACATTACACTGATTACACTATTTACAAAATACTTACGTTACTTACGTTTACATTGCTTTCAGTACTTATTTCAGTGATTATAATTTTTTTACTAGTAAGAGAGAAAGCCTAACAGCCGCGCAACTGCTGATGGCATGTTTGATAATTAGTACTTTATACAAAGTTCTTTATGTATTAACAAGCCTATATGATTACTATTCAATACGTTCTAAAAAATCTAAACACAAACACTAACAAGTTACTTTCCACATCTACAACAACTTAAAAAGGAAAATTCTTCGTCCACTTCTTATAAAATGTAGGTAAGTTATTATTCTTAGTATAAATGTATTTTTCTGTTTGGTATTTGATCTTGAATTTAAATCTAAAACCTTCAATACACGGAAGTAGATGTTTCCTTCTGCAGTCCCATAGATAAAGTTTACCAATTAATATTAAACAATTTAGTAAGGGAGCGTGAGACCATACTCGATGGTTGCACAGGTGCTGCGTTTACCATTTCTTTTATGACATAAGACTTCACAATCTGACGTCAGCGTGCAACCCATGGACAAATGGATCGCGCGTATTGGCCAATCATAGCGCGCTCTTCCCAAAAGTTGTGATAGGATAATTTGCATTCGTGTCCACGCAAGCCACAACTTTTGACAGAGTGTTTAAGTGAATTTCTCCTCTGACAAAGTGAGTAAAATGGACCTTGTCATCATTTGCTACTCCGGCGGTCCTTTACGCGTGGATATCGCATGTGCAGAACAATAACAATCAGATTTCTCAATAAGAAAATTGGCGTCTTATTTACTCAATAACGGCCCAAGAGGCGCACGACGAATAACGTGTTGAGATACTGAATAGGAATTCAGATGCCCCATGACCTGGGGCGAGGGAACGTCGAAACACACATTGTTGTTTGACAAAACAAACTGAACTACCGAAAATCAACATTTCCTTAACATTGAAATACGCGCAAAGAATTTCTTATGATCTTAAGACCGTAATATTGTGCCGTTGTTCTAAGATCATATCAAATCATTTTTGTTGAAGTCATACTACCTCGAAACATTGCTCTTTGGGTTTCAGCCTCTGTTTGACCTTGTCATATTTATGGAGATTAGGTACGGACCATTAGAAAAGTGATGGGGGGGGGGAAACAAAAAAAAATTCATGCAAGGGAAAATGCCAAGAAAAAAAATTCATGCAGACGGAAGGTCCAATTGTGACTTTTTCACACGTAGTAAAAAAAATTCATGCAGAGGGGTTCACCTGAAAAAAAAATTCCTGCACAAGCAGTGAGCGAAAAAAAAAATTCGTGCAAGCTGAAAATTCCCCACCCCCTCCCCCCATCACTTTTCTAATGGTCCGCCCTTATCAGGAACAATTCAGTTTGTTTTGGTTGTTGTTGTTGTTGTTGTTTTTGTCCTTTCCCCGCCCCGGCCTTCTGTGCCCCTGTGCTGACCTATACCAAACTGATCCGACGTTTATATTTTTAAATGGTTTCAATGATTTTTACCACAATTGCTACTAATCTCGCAATCTGATTGGCTAATTTGCCGTTGTCGATAAGAGTGAAGACAACGCTGCTCGCGTTATTGTGTCACGCAATGTAATAGCTAATCAGAACGCTCATTTTAGGGAATAAACCAATCAGATTGTGAGAAAGTTAAAGACAACGCGTGCTCTTTCTTTGTGTTACGATCTTGGTCACGCTCTGCAAAAGGCATTTTCCTTGACGTTGATATTGTGTAAATAACAAATCAGAATGTGGTTTAGCGTTTTCTGTACTTTCGACAACGATATGCGTCACCATAGTGGTCAAAATATTATGGACTCACGAGGCGCACATTTTGACCACTGTGTTGACGCGTACCCGTCGATAAGGGTGCAGACAACGTTAAACAACATGCGATTTGTTGACTTTGATATCCTTATTCGACTCTTAACGTTACTTTTGCTTTCAAAAACTATTTCTTTCGTCTCAGAATACCCGTTACATGGGTAATAGGGATAATCTGAAACAATAGTAATAAAACTACCGTACGATAAATCAAACAAGTTCCGTATTTTCATATGTACATGTTTTATACATCTAAAAAACAGAGCCTATTTACGGCACACGTTCTAACTACCCGAACAGAAGTAGCGACCCTCCGAAAGCAGTGATTAAGGCAAAGGCTGCTATTTCTCGAGGAAATTTACGGTAAAAATGAACACCTGCTAATAGATAAATAAGATAAATATCCTACCAGAGTAGTTAAACAGAAGTCTGTTTTAAAGCTTGGCTTCATCGTTCGGTACCGACCGAATGTCTAACTGAATGCCCTAGTGACCTATGCTGCATACTTTATGATGGTTAACACTAGATGCATTAAAATAGCTCAACCTCACCCGACAGCAGGCACGCGAAAGGTATCGCAACAAACAATTATAACGTTGCCACATGCCGAGAACAGCAGCAAAAAAGCCCGGGGGGGGGATACTCTTTGGACTTTTTGGTGGGGGTGTGCCGCTCGCATCTCAAAATCCAGACCCAATTTCAGACCAAAACATGCCATTTTTCCCACCCGTTTTCAGACCTGGCCACAAAAATCCATACCCGTTTTCAGACCTGACATTGAAAATATACACCCGTTTTCAGACATGGCCTTAGAAAGTCGTTACATTATTAACAACTCTTTATTATATATTATATCACACTGGCTTTGTAGTACGTGATTAAGCATAGCATATGCGTCAGTGCTGAACGGAAGTCAACGTAACAAAGATGAGTAGGTAAAATTTAGCTGGAATGATATATTACATATTCAATTTCTCTTTCTCTCTCACCAGTTACTCGCCCCGGTTTCTGGGGAGAAAAATAAGTTTATAAGCTTTCGTGAATGTTTCCCCGATAACCATACCCAATTTCAGACCAAAATGTTCAAAATCTATACCCGTTTTCAGACCAAAACGGCTCAAAAACCATACCCTTTGGGGGGCACATACCTATATACCTGATGTAGGGGAGTACCCCCCCGGGGCAAAAAAGCCAAAAAAATTAGTCAGCCAAATATATAAATATTCATTTTTCGTAAACATTGCGTGTTATGGATTTTTGATATTGTACATGCATGAAAATATTTACCACTGAAAGCACAACTATGTTCTCGTCAGTAGGTGTAGACCATATTTTAACTGCTTAGAGTAAGTATGGACTAGCGTGATTAAATACTCTTCACTCTTCCTTGAGCAGTTATATCTAACACGAAGCGTACCAGTTGATCCTTTTTGCCACATTTCTGTAATTTCATTTTCATTGGTGCTTTTTTCAACGAAAACATTACAGCTAGGTGTAAATGAAACTCTTCAGTACTAAAATAATACTAGTGGTCAGTCCTGAGCTTAAGCAGTAATCTACGAAAACTATATTCTGTCTTTATACAGGTCAAGCTCGTAATTGAAGCATTAAGCATATGCCTTTTTCACAAACAGAATTTGGTTTCTAAGGGTTGCAGCGAGGAAAATCGTTAAAATCTGTAATACGACCACACCAAAGGATAATCCGCCTATCAGAGCTAAATTATCCTGAAACCACGCAGTAGCTACATCCAGGCAACCTTCGACATGAATCCTCTCCTGACGAGTAGCTGCGTCTAACTTGTCTAACCCAAAACCACACTGTCGGTTGATCTGTTGGTCCTCAGTTTTGCAACACGAGAAAGGCACTCCACAAGCTGAAACAGACAGTGCAGAGCAGTTGAAATATATGTTGGTCCTCCAGTCTATGTAAGACCCCGATCCACAGCAGCCAAGATCTTGCTGCGCTGTGTCGATGAGAAAATGTAGGTCTGGTTTGTCGGGATCTCTGTATGATCTGATGGCATCGCGCAGTTTAGTGTCTACCTTTTCCTCTAAACTGTCTCTGTTGACAAAACCGACAATGCCGCAAACAACTTCTAAGATTAGAATAAGGGCCACCACGCCGGCATAAAAAGCCAAGAGACAGGTATTCTCACGTAGAGCTCCAGTACATCCAGTGAAAGTGATTATAAACAGCAATCCACCAAACGCGAGAAATATCACCACAGGGTCGTAGTACAGATCGGTTAACTCACCATACAGATCGCGATTCTCGACCATAACGTATATACCGATTCCGATGATCATGACACTTAAAAGCCAGAAGAGGACATTGATGAAAAAGATGGCATACTTCACAAATTTGGAAGGTTCATCCGGCGTCGGGGGTTCGGGAGTAATTCGTCGTCGGTTCATGGCATACAAGTGAAGCTTATTGTCTTTTCAGCGTCTGAAGTCGATTGACGATGTCTGTTAAGTTGGCGAATTGATCTAGAGAATTGATTGATTTACAGAGTGAATCACACAGGAAAGACACACTCAGTTGGGCATTCTAGTTACCACCTACAACCAATATACCGCTGCAGTATTCATTCCGGCTGCGTGGTTTACCTGGATTATTAATAACAATTACTAACTTCCTGTAGTAGGAAATAAATATATTAAAATAGCTTAACTCGCTCAGGACTCACCTCGACTGATGCGAAGCTTTCGTGAATTTTGCACCAGGATCAGATAACTATTAATTTCGCTCTTTTCGATTTTTTGTGGCAAATCAACCATTACCTGATTATTCACATTGCGTGACAAGGTTTTGCGATAACCTAGCAACGGCTGCATAACAGACTTTATTATTTTGGTCATTTTACACCCACAAAGAAAAATGATGCGTCATATTTAACAAATGAACTGTTTCAATTTCCTTATTATATTCTGCCACTATTCACCGAAATTAAAGAGAACGTTTTTATTCGTCTATACCAATGAAGCAATCTCAGTCACACCTCTTGGAAACAGCTGCTAAGTTAAAATTGACACCAGCTATTTTTCTCTTCTTCGACAAAACCTCACTTGCACAAGGATTTCCCAGAAGCCCTGGTGTCACGTTTCAGACACGAACAATCAATTTTTTTGTAGTACCAACAGGGTCTGGAAGGGGTTTCGCGTGATCCGTGATATTGACCAAAAAACAGAGCGTGAATCGGGAAAACTCATGAAATACAGCCGTGATTCGTGAATTATATATTCACCGTGACGTAAATCGTAAACAAAATTTACGTGATTCGTGAATGTACGGAATTTTAGCCCATGATTCGTGATCCAGACCCCCCCTTCCAGACCCTGTACCGAGTAACTCTTTGTTCGTTCCTGTTTGTGCCTTTGTTTCTTATTTCGCATGATTACCGGATATCCATTCCTTTCAGCTAGCCGCACAGAACTTTCTTTGTTTTTCTTTAGTTTACGTCAAAAAGCATGCTATTACCGTTTTCCCAAGAACACGTTTGTCGGTTGCAAGGAGTTAGTCAAGCCGTAAGGAGTTTCTAGTTTTTGCCTAAGTCAAGGAGCAACATATTCTTAACCCCGGACTCAAAATCAGACGCAACTCACGCTTTGGTTTCCTCGAGCAAAAGTGGCAATTCCGAGTAAAGTTTAACTGAACAATCTATCGTATATGACTGACTAATACGGCGGCTACCTGTTTTGTTATAAAGGGCCGTTACGGTTGACAAATATAACCGGGAGAGATTTAATGATGTAAGAAGAGAAATGTAGCCAGTTTGCGGGGGATCAGTACGTCAGTCGTGGACCCAATGAAGGTAGTGGAAATGTAGTTCAGTTGCGTGGGTTGAGTGGGTTAACTGCTTTTAGACCCAAGTGCATCACAAAGATCACTGATTAAGTTTCAGCATACATGCCTGGAAATGTGACAATTGGGCGCAAGATTTCTCAATAAAGGGTTTACCTTTTTCAGGCTACACTGGTTGCGTTTTATGGTGTGATTATTTTTAATTTCTGCTGCTCTTAAGCCTCGATATATTGTCTTCATTTTATCAATTGTGAAAAAGAAAGGAAAGAGACGTTCTGTTGAGACTAAGCAAGTCCATAACAACATTTTTGTTAGCCGGGGGAAATTTAAAAAGACTTGTTAAATTTTGAACCATCTTTTAAAGAAATGCATGTAGCCTGCACATTGATCATACTTATCAGCGTAATCTGTGTAATAGTTCGTTTTAGACAGTTTTTGGACAGCGATTAATCTGGTTCCGTGTTTATGTCGAAATTTCTCTCAACACTGTTCTCTCAGTTTCCTTTTTCTTTCGAAATAAGATTTTTTTCGCCTCTCTGCAACTATCAGCTGCTAAATCAGCTGTTCTCTTTATTTTGATCGTTTCGCTAAGCTGACCTAGTGTTGACGTACGATTCACGTGGGATTAAAGTAGCGGAGTTTCTACTTCCCGTCATAATAATTAATACTCGCCAATTGCTCTCGTTCAGTTCAATTCTAAATTTTTTTTTTCACTGTTTATGGGGGCACGAAAGCAAAACAGAGAAAGAAATAAACGTGGCTGTTTCGCTAAAAGGTGACTTGATTATAACTTAGGAATTGGATTCTTGGTTTTAACGTTTGTGTTTCTTAAACACGATTGGCCCTAAATATTTACTTTTGTACAAGAATATTACATCCGTAAGAAGGATGCTTCAATGAATCATGACAATGAGAATCGCACGCAAAGCGATAGACCGGAATCCTCATAAAATAGGGACCGGCATTATTCAGAGAATGTTAGACGAGAGAAGCGACACACACAGCAGCCATATGGCACTGTATCCTTGCCAACAACAAAGGGGTAGATATTCCCAAATTGGAAAGAGATTTAGAGTGTTTGTTCTAGCACCTGTCAGATTTTTGAAGCCGGATAAAAAGGAAACGAAGGAGTACGCCCGTAATCGCCTCAAGAAAAGATTTGTACGAATCTAAATTTTTTCATATATTGTTACATTGTTAGATTGTGATGTTACATTTTTCACTTCTTTTAAAAACACGCAAGCATTTTAATAACTGGATAAAGAAATCCCATTAGAAGAGCTCTTCGGTCGATATTTTCGTTCGTTTGATGTACTCTTTGAACTACCAATAGGTGCGCTGTTCTTACTAGATTTAAATTTATCGATGCTGTAATCATTTTCATTTTGTATCCAGGGAGCTCTTTCAAGTGTGGTATTATCCGTTTTTTACCATTTTGGACATGGTCTTTGAGTCCGTTACTTCAACTTTTGAACATGGTCAGCCCTGGACGAGAATTGTCTAACTAAATAGTACTTCCACTGGGAGCCTCCATTTAGGTGAACTCCATCGTGTGGGAATCTCAGTACCTCAAGTACTGAAACCTGTAAAGTCATACCACAAGCTAAAATAGCATCTCTCTCTACAATGTCATATTCTTGACAGCAAATGTCTGATGGCAATACAAGCACAAAAGATATCTTTCCGGCGTTACAGCAATACAAGCCGTCCCACAGGATACACCTGTTAAGCTAATATTGTTCGTCAGTTTACAAAAGGACAGTTCTCGGGAACATTTGATAGAAAAACGCCCTTCTGTCGAAACGACAGGGTCCGATATCTAGCTTCTGCCATGAAACTAAAACGCTTCTTCTTTGCCCTGGTTTTAATTGTCGGCCTTCTAGAGACAAATGGGGCAACTCTGAGAGAAAATGGTAGTCTTGCTATAAGTGTAAAACGCATCATGGGCGCCTTGGAAAAAGCCGTGATGTTTTATCACAATAACCGCTATGATCTCAACTTAGACGCCTACTTAGGCCTTCGCATAGCGCAAGGTATGTCAGTTTAAAATCAAATCTTTGACATCTGTTTCGACAGTGTTTTGTCATTTAAAAAAGCGAACTAAAATTGATATGGCCAATTGAAACGTTAAAGAGTTTGAGTTCGGTTTCTGAATTCTTATCAATGCGTCAACCACCAGACTTTGGTCGATCACTCGATGCTGAGTCCAGTTGTTTCATGTTGAAGCAAATTAGCTCTTTTGTTTTAATGGCATAGCTAGAGCTAGTAGAAAGAGAAATAAATCAATTATTGGGAGCACCGATCAATATTTTCCGTAATTTTGTCTCATGGCGACCCAAGATTTGGGAGTGTTTACAAGTGGGGTTAAGCTATAGTTTATTGATCATTAATCGATTTCACTGTGACCATAGATCTCTCTAAATTATAAAACGGGAGGAATAATCAGGAGAATTGAACGTCTGATCAAACCATTTCACTGTCTCAGAATTCGATTTTTCAAAAAAAAATAAACAAAATCAAAGAATCTTGATTTCACAAGGCTGAGCGTTCAAGTTTTTGGGCCGGAAAGTTCGGTGTCATCTTTTTAAACAAATCTCTCGTAACGAACCTAGATTCTTACAACAACCATGTCTTTGTCGTTTTCGTATCCATAGGTTGTGTCCAAGAGTTAACCGGCAAGAAAAATAGCATTAAAGTGCTAATGAAATGCGACGCTTTGAAAGTATCACAAAGTCTAAAAAGACAGATATCTGAAATAACAGCAACAACAAGGGACATTTTACTGCACACCAGTCCTGATTACTTCAACTTGGTTGGGTCTACTGTGGCATATCCCTGGCGGACGTTAAAGCCGTATAGAAGAATAAACTCTACCCTTATTATACCACTGAGTAAAACTAAGCTTTCGGATGACATATTGCAAATGTATGAGCAGTGTTTAGCTGAGATGTTAGGAAGCCCTGGATATGGGGGTACACCGTGTGAAATCAGACCGCAATGTTGGAAGCTCATGACACGCCCTGGTGAGGTGGGATATGTGTTAACCCACCAAGCACTTTATCTTTTATTAGGTGAACAGCAAGGTAAGTATCAACTCATTACACTCTATTCCATAGATCCTTAATTAGCGTTACACTTGGAAACTATCATCACTAAATGAATAATGAGCCATGTTTTATCATCACCGTGAAATTTGTTGTTCGCGAACCTGACTTGGCGAACGATTCTCCTTAACCCGGAGTGGTATTGGTTTAAAAAATATCTTTTATTCCATACAGCCTTGCCAACGAGCCTCAGTTCCAATGATAAAATCGAAAAGTTATTACCTGAAAATGATTTCGTTTCGCTCACTGGTTTGCATGAGAGACTTCACTAGTTACTTAAGCCCCCTCTATTGTTACTCTGATACGTTACTTACTTGCCAATAAGACTCGTGCAGGCGTTAATGTATTTTAACTGGAGTAAAGGGTTGTTTACGGCACATGTGAACGGATGACGTTGTTCCTGGCAAATATAAAACTCTAGTTGGAATCTTGACTGCTACTGACTTATTACAAAAACACAAAGAAATTAAAAGATTCAAGGTTTGTTTAGGATGTAGCGTGTATTGTTTGCCCTTGGAAGTTAAACCGATACAAGAAATCTGGTGAATCAATTCTCTTATCCTTCATAGGGTGTCTTTCGAAATTTTCATACTTCGTGAAACAAGACAACATTTCGTTGGAAACCGTTTACGACCGAATTTGCGCTAATATCTATCCGGAGATGTTACTGGTGGAACGTGTTCAGTCTGTCGAAAGAATCGACGCTGATCTCATAATGGAGCAAAGCGTGGTCTGTGGCCTGTTGGGATATTACGAGTTTTTAACACCGCGGCGATTGCAAACTGTCCTGCATTGGCAAAAAAATACCGGTTGCTTCGGAGAAATTGGAGTTGAAGAGAGAGAAGCGGACATGGCACGAAGCGAAAGACGAACGATGAGAAAACTCTTAATGGGAAAGGAACTGGAAGGTGTGTTATTTTTTTAACTTTTGATAACTGCTTAAGTTACAGCTTGTCCGGTTGATGAATAAATCACATCAGAACCAAAGTGGATGTCCAAAGAAAAGGGAAGAACGAGATAGAGACGAAGCCACGTTAACGCAACACCAACAATACACCAGAAGAAGAGAAAAAAAAAAAAACAGCGCCGGACATATTAAGCACAGATGACGACTAGCGTATACAAAGGCTTGTCAAATCTGCAATTTTCCGTTATTTAAAACCGCAACTGGCCAAAGAACTTTTTACTATCGTATGGTATCTCTCTGGAACGCTCTGCCTCAAAATGTTAAAATCGTTATCTCCTGAACTGAATTTGTCTAGTACGAAATACTTTAAATCCTAAAATTTTTTAGCTTCTATTAGATTCGAATTTCTCGCTGTATTTAAATATTATTCACATAGAATTAATTTTATTGTATTTTATTGTTGTTTGTTACATATTTCACTGAAAATCCTCTTGGGGAGGTGGAATAAACGTATGCCAGTCAGTTATGTAATTTTACCAGCCAGAACTTCTCAATTTTCATAAAATGAATGTACGAGAACGAATATCCGTGTTATTTTCCAGTGCAACGTTTGGGATTAGTAATTTGTTGTGGTGTGTCTAGTTGCAACTTTTTTTTCTTTTTTTAGATGGCTGTGAGTCGCACATTACTGGAGTGGGAACAGCTCTACTGTCTATTTACCTCCGTTATCTTGTTGATGGCGCACCGCTTGTCGACACATGGAACCATAACGGCAACATTCAAGGCAGCACTTTCAGAAATTGATTCATTCTCCTGTTAGTACCCTTAGTTAGTTAGTTTTCGCTGCATTATTCCTGAAAGCTGTCCTATCGATATCACAAGTAAACAAAACTTATACCGACAACATCGAGAGTTTGTATGGATTAATTATTTATCGTTAGATAAGACAAAATAAAACGAAATGTATTATCTTGCTTCTGTGTTTTTTTTAACTGTAAACAAATGAGGTTTTCTGATCGTTTCAAAGCAATTTTGGTGAGTTTCCTTAGCACCAGTCACTTCCTCTATATGACGGACCCTCTGATCTCTAGCACAGGCAACGGACACTGAATAATCAGACCCAATTACAGCAGTGATTATATTGGCGTGAACACCTAAAATATGTCTGGAATGTTTATTGTGTTGCAACCAATCACAGGTGAGATCTTCACACCACAGAAAGCACAAGCAACAAACGGTTTCCGATCGGTCATGGAACAAATTATTTTCGTTTTGTTTAAGGATACAAACTGCCTTATTAGGAATTTAAAACACCGCTGTTCCCCAAGATCAGTGCCGAGGACCGCATTCAGTACATCGTTCGCGTTTTAGAAGCCGACGCGACGCGACGCGACGGCGACCAGCTTTCCATGTAACGACATATCACATGAAGACAATAAAAAAATGAACAATCGTGTTTTCGTTTCTGATAGTATAATCCTTGCTAATATTTTTTGTAGAACAAGGGGATTCGATTTGTGTGGACTAACGATTGAACCTTCGAACTACTGTGCTGCCAGAAGTCCGTTGATCGCAAGGTCGCAAACTGGAAAGACCGCCGGCCGACCAAAGAATGATTGGCAGATCGCGCAAAGTAAACAGTCCAATTTTCGGTATTCCTTCCAAAATATAATTTTGCTTTTTCTCTGAAAGCATTTACGCATTTAATATCTGGGGCATTACATGCTATAGGAAGCTAGTAGTTATGAGGGGATTTAGTCAAGAAGATTTCAAGTCCAAATTAGCACATTTTGCGCGCAAAAGAAAAAAAAACATAAATAAATCACCAAAACAGTAAATCTCCCTCACCTAACAAAAAAGTGTTTACGCTTACTGCATTAGCTGCGAAGCGATGGAAATCAAAAAACTCTAGCGGCTTACCTTGCAACATTGTAACTTGCGATCAGGCGTAACTACCGATTTCGATCGTTACAAAAAGTTTAAAAACTGGCGCGCCAAACCGTCGCTTTGTAATTTATTTCAAAATCGCTCAAACCTGTATTCTTCGTTATTATAGCAAATACTGTAAACAAATAGGAAGGAAAAGCAATTGTTTACTTGTAAAAAGACTGAATGTTAAAAAATAATTTCCGTGACAGATAGGAAACGGTTCGTTGCCTGTGGTTTCTTTGGTGTGATGATGTCGTCTGTGATTGGTTACATCACAATAAACATTCCAGACATATTTTAGGTGTTCACGCCAATATGATCATCGCTGTAACATATTAAGTACCATAATACCTCTTTATTATGAACTCCCCAGTGATGCGTTAAGTGATGACATTTTGTGTATAAAACATATTGTACAATACTATTGTCAAGATCTGGCCGCTCAAAAACACCATTCCATACAACAAAGCTTAGTTTTACAAAAAGGTCAGTACTGTATCGTTAGTCGATCCAATTTACATCGCTGTTCGCTTGGATAACTACACCTCAATGCTATTTTTAAATTAATACAGAATTTCCCCCATGTAGTTTCTGTTAGTTGCACTTGGTACTGAATGACGTCGTTTGAACAACAGCATAACCAGTACTTATTAGAAGTGGCATAACATTTTAACTTACTGAAAACGAATGATTCCTTTTGTCTAAAATTTAATAATGATAAATTAAGATGCGATTAACTAATTGAGAGGTCAAGTTATGGCGAATCATCTGACCAATTTTGAACAAGAAGAAAGCAAAGCTCTAGCCAAGCGTCTTCGCTCTGTGTGCCATGAGATTGACTATCGCATGTTGGGCCTGATGTCGCTCTTTCAGTAAACGTCCGATTCCCCTCAAGACTACTACCATCAGCGTTGTAAATGGCATCCGAGTCGAAGCTAGTTATTCATCGAAAATGCATCGAGAGAATTCTCTGATTCTGTGCCGGAGTCGTCGCTGTCATCGGAAGAATTATTCCTGTCGTATGAATGCATATCCTTAATTGCACAGGTTTCCCAAATGGATGAAGTAGTAGTAATAGGCCGATCCTAGCGCAAAATTAAAAAAAGGTTTAATAAATTCCTTGATAAAATCCTTGATAAAATCCCTGATAAAATCCCTGATAAAATGGTTAATAAAGTATCTGGCCCAATCCTCCTTCTCCTCCTCACCAAAACATTTAATTAGTGGTTTAAAGAAATACAAATGTAGTAATAATAGATGGAGAACCAAACAGTAAAAGAACTGAAACTCCTTGCCAAAGAGCGGGGTAATATAGGCACCACTAGAACTAATATCCCTAACCAGCCTCAAAGACCCATCCCCATTCCAGCCCCTAGAAAAAATATCCCCAACCAGCCTCAAAGACCCATCCCCATTCCAGCTCCTAGAAAAAATATCCCCAACCAGCCGCAAAGACCTATACCAGCCCCTAGAAAAAATATCCCCAACCAGCCTCAAAGACCCATCCCCATTCCAGCCCCTAGAAAAAATATCCCCAACCAGCCGCAAAGACCTATTCCAGCCCCCAGAACTAATATTCAAAGACCCATTCCAGAACCCAGAAAATCGCTATTTAAATCATTAAAAGATTTATTAGGAAGAGCTAACAATTCAGTTAGGAAAGGTATTAAAAAATTTTCAGACTTGATTATATCTTATGTCCCAGAACCTATAAAAAATAGTGTAAACCATGCATTTAATAAACTTGATGATTTCACTACAAAAGAAGAAGATTATTTCACTGCAGAAGAAGAAGAAGAAGATTATTTCACTGCAGAAGAAGAAGAAGAAGATTTCACTCCAAAAGAACATCAAACAGCGTTGAAGGGGTATCTGAAAACTTACAGGATTGATGGAGAGAAAGGCTATGAGCCAAAGATATTTATTAATAACATCAAACCAAAAGTTCTGAATCTCATTAAGCAGCAAAAGAAACCGCTCAAGGTGAAATTTATATTTACGTGTAAGTTTATAAAAGAAAATCCTGCTACTGGACAGATTGATGAAAACTCAGGATACTTTCATTCAACCGTAGAAACGATTACTAAGTCAACCGATTTCTCTGACTCGTTCAATACTATGACAAATCGTCTACTTGAATTGATTGAGCAGTTTCAAAATCAAGGTTCTGGTTGGCAATTCGATCAAGTTGAACACTTTGATATCAACATCGACCCCTTTGAACCTCTTTCTGGAAGTTCCTATATTCCACTACCATCAAAATTAGCATCCAAGAAGGCAATTATCAACGTTAAGAATGAGAAGGATCATGAGTGTTTCAAGTGGGTAGTAACCTCAGCCGTGTTTCCAAGGGAGAAAGACCCACAAAGACTAAATAAACAAATGAGAGAGAACTCAAATAATTTTGACTGGTCAGGAATAGAGTTCCCCGTTTCACTAAAACAGATTGATAAGTTCGAAAAGCAAAACCCCTATGCGATTAACGTCTACGGATATGAAGGTGATGTATACCCTCTAAAAATAAGTAAGAAACTAGTAGGTCATGTGATTAACTTACTTCTCATATCAAACGATGAAACTAATCACTACTGCTGGATAAAGAATATGAGTAAACTTTTATCCTCTCAAGTCAATAATCACCAACACATACGCACATTTTGCTATAGATGCCTCAACTCATTCCAGTCAAAGACCACATTAGAAAAACATCTCGAATACTGCACAACAAAAGAAGAAGTTAAGATTGAAATGCCTTTAGATAATCATACTTACTTTAAAAATTATACCAGAAAAATGCGAGTACCCTTTGTTGTCTATGCCGACTTTGGGAGCTCTACAGAGAAAATACACACCTGCTCTCCAGATGAAAGTAGAAGCTTTACTAAACAATACCAGAAGCACAAAGCATCAGGCTACTGCTATCTTATCAAGTGTTTTGACGACAACATATTTCAACCCAAGCTTGTACGATACACTGCTGAATCCCCAGACGAAGATATCCCACAGATGTTTATAGAAAATTTAGAGTTAAATATTAAGAAAATTTACAATTGGTTCAAGTTTTCTAAGAAAGTTAAGATGACTCTAAGGGATAAAATCGACTATAAAAATGCTACTCACTGGCACATCTGTGAGGGTGAATTAGGAGTAGATAAGGTATTAGACCACTGCCACCTTACAGGAAAGTATAGAGGTGCAGCTCATAACGAATGCAACCTAAACTATAAAATTCCAAAGTTCTTCCCTGTCATCTTTCACAATCTATCTGGATATGATTCACACCTATTTATTAAGAACCTTGGTACATCAGAAGGTAAAATAAACTGTATACCTAATAATGAGGAAAAGTATATTTCTTTCACAAAACAGATTGTAGTTGACACCTTTACAAACAAAAAAGGTAATCAGGTTGATGTGAAGCGAGACATCAGATTCATCGATTCATTTAAATTTATGGCAACCAGCCTTGACAGTTTAGTTAATAATCTACCAAAAGAAGCTTTCAAAAACCTCACGAGCTACTATGAGGGTGAACAATTAGAGTTATTGTTAAGAAAAGGTGTTTTCCCATACGATTGGTTTGACGGCTTCGATAAACTATCAAGTACACAATTACCACCTAAAGAAGCGTTCTACTCAAAGCTTAACGACACAGACATAACAGAAGACAACTACCAACATGCACAAAAGGTGTGGGAAAACTTTGAAATGAAAACAATGAGGGATTACCACGACCTATATCTTGAGTCAGATGTACTCCTGTTAGCCGACGTCTTCGAGAACTTTCGAGATGTTTGCAGTAAAAACTATGGATTGGACCCTGCCTGGTATTACACAGCGCCTGGACTAGCTTGGGATGCTGCGTTAAAGTTAACTAAAGTGGAGTTGGAGCTGCTAACTGATCCTGACATGCTACTTATGGTTGAGAAAGGCATTCGAGGGGGTATATCTATGATCTCTACTAGATATGGTAAAGCTAACAACCCGTACATGACCAACTTTGATTCTAACTTACCCACAAAGTATATCACATATCTCGACGCAAACAACTTATACGGCTGGGCAATGAGTAAACCGCTCCCTACTCACGGTTTTAGATGGATGAATAACCAAGAACTCAAGGGTTGGAAAAATATCTCATGTATAATCGAGGTTGACTTGGAGTATCCTCAACACCTTCACGACTTGCATAATGACTATCCACTAGCTCCAGAGAGACTTGAGGTTGACAAAGTAGACAAGTTAATCCCAAACCTCAGCAACAAAATAAAGTACGTAGTTCACCACGAGGCCTTGAAAATTTACGAAAGTCTTGGACTAAAAGTCACCAAGATTCATAGGGGTATTACATTCGAAGAGTCTGCATGGTTAAAGCCGTACATCGACTTGAATACTAACCTCAGGGTGAAAGCATCCAACGACTTTGAAAAAGATTTCTTCAAGCTTATGAATAACTCTGTCTTTGGGAAAACCATGGAAAACATTAGAAACAGGGTGGACATTCGATTGGTTACAAATGAAAAAGATGCGAAAAAATTAATATCAAAGCCAAACTATCAGCACCGCACCATCTTTTGTGAGAATCTAGCAGCCATCCACATGAAGAAAACAAAGTTGGTCTTCGATAAGCCCGTTTACTTAGGCATGTGCATTTTAGACCTAAGTAAAACATTAATGTATGATTTTCACTACAATTACATCAAACCTAAATATGGTGAAAGGGGTAAGTTGCTGTTCACAGATACGGACAGTCTTGCCTATGAGATAGAAACAGATGATTTCTACAAGGATATCAGCAAAGATGTAAAATCCATGTTTGATACCAGCAACTACCATAAAAACCATCCATCAGGTATTGAGACAGGTGTGAACAAGAAAATCATCGGCATGTT
Source organism: Ricordea florida (assembly GCA_949710005.1). Taxonomy (NCBI): domain Eukaryota; kingdom Metazoa; phylum Cnidaria; class Anthozoa; order Corallimorpharia; family Ricordeidae; genus Ricordea; species Ricordea florida. Next base: position 28,464,714 of record OX453284.1, read on the forward strand.
CAAAGATGAGGCTGGTGGTAAACAGATAACTGAATTTGTAGGTCTACGAGCCAAACTCTACTCCTACAGGATGGATGAAGGTACAGAAGAAAAGAAATGTGCGGGAATGAAGGAGGCAGTCGTCAAGAAAACCATCAATTTCGATAACTACAAAGATTGTCTATTCAATAAAGAACCACAGATGAGACAGATGAATGTAATCAGAAGTCACAAGCATGATGTTTACACTGAAACGGTTAACAAGATCGCCCTATCACCATTTGATGACAAGCGACACATTTGTAAAGATGGTATACATACTTACGCCCACGGACATTATCGTTCCAACACAAAATTAGGTGGCAGCTCAGTATCTTCTGGTACAAACTGAAGCTCTTCCCTAACAAAACTACGCCTCGGTCCATCTAGTAAATAATACAACACTGGCTGATTAGGTGACACCACACTACGTGACACATTGTAAACCTGAATACTCCAGATAGGATCCGTAGCACGTCTGCGCTCACCTCCTTCATCTTCTCCAGGAGCAAGTAAGTATCTAACTTTAACACCAGGTGGTAGTCTCACCTCATCATGTCCAACAACTCGCTTATACTTTGGAGGATCAATATCAACCTCTTTCAATCTAATAGCTTTTACAGGCTCTTTCCCAGTAATGCGTGTAGGTTGACTATTCAGAGTTTTCAAAATAGCTGGTAATCGTTTCACCCATACTCTAGACCTATCATCACTAATCATTTCTTGAGCATATTGATGACTAAATAGTTTTTCTGATAATGTTCTATTTGCTCTTTCAACAAATGCTTGAGCTCTATGGTTTCCAGCTTCAGACCGTTGTATGGTTGCATTATGTTTTTCCATAAGTTTTGTTACATCACCCATAAATTCTCTTCCAGGATCAACAATTAATGTTTTAGGATATTTTAACTTTCTGGAGTATATTTTTGTTAAAGCTTTTGAAATCTCGTTTGATTCTTTTGAGGTTAGTGGTTCTGCATCTTTGTATCTCGAGGCAATATCAATCACAACCAGAGCATATCGATATGTCTTTCTTCCCACTCTGTCATGTGGTAAAAATAATAGATCCGCTTGGTGAATCTGATTAGGCTTTTCCACATTCCAGTGCGGTCTAGGGATATACTTTGGAGCTGGTAGATAGATTTGCCACAGCGCCTGTTTCTCAAGCCATCTTTTAGCATCAGATTCACTTACTTTTGCTTTTTCAGCTAATTTAGGAATGGCAGAATAACCTTTCCAATATCCATAAGTGGAATAGTATGTTTTCCTCATTTAAAGAATAATCCGACTATCTTTAAAATAAAATATGTCACAAGCTATATCTGAAGAAATTAACCCAAACAGGATTCCACTAGAGCCCCTCGGTTTGAAAGCGGAATCGTCACTGAATCGAATTACACTCAATCCCTCATCCGCTAATCCTGAAGAAACACTATATATAAATATTCCACAACTTTCTCAGAATGTAGTGATTGTCCCAGGAAGTGTATCTCTACTATTTGACTTGACTGTTGAAGGTCATGCTAACAACACCCTTGTGAATAACGTAGGCAGTAACCTTGTATCCAGACTCAGGGTTCTTTTTGGTGGAGAAACACTACAGGATACTCAAAGATACGATCTCTTTCAAACATACCATGACTTATACTTAACAGCTGAAGATCGTCAGAATGGAATAAAACAAGGTATTTCTTCTGAAAACATGAGGAAGCTTAGGACAAATGCGGGTGATAAGGTAACCTCAGGAAATGATAAGGAAGTAGCTCTTGCAGCAGTATACAACACCAAGTACCGTATCCCACTCAACCATCCTATTCTCAGCAAGCATGGGGTTTTCTATCCAAAGGCGTTACCTCATTCACTAATCTTTGAGATTACACTGGCCTCAGTTTCCGATATTGTTGTTTATTCTGACAAGACCAAGACTCCAACTTACAAAATCGAAAACCTCGAGTTGGAATATTCTTGTATCTCAAGTGAATACTTAGCTAGTGAGGCTCAGTCAGCTTATCAGGTTGGTAAAGTATTCTTTTACGAGAATGTACTTCTCCACAAAACTTTTACCATCTCCAAACCTAATGACAGTTACATAAACGAGTACATTAATATACCTAGGAGATCAATGAAAGGTATATTGTGTTTGTTCACAGAGAGATACGTAGGAGGAGCACGAGACTCTGAGAAGTTTGTCAATCCAAATATCACATCAATCGACATTAACGTTGACGGCATGCCAAACCGTATCTACTCCAAGGGAATGAAACCGTCAGACTTCTGGGATTCGGTAATGAAACGTTTCGGTAAAGAGGGTGTCAAGCTAAATGATTTTTATGTCGACAAGTTTGCTCTATGGATTGACTTGAGAACTCACCCCGACAATAGTATTCATGGAGGAGGTATGGCCTTGAACAACACACGAGATGGAGTAAAACTTGAAATGAAACGAAAAGTTGGAGGAACAGGAAATATCACCTGTCATATGTTTGTGGTAGCCGACGCGTTGATGGAGATCATGAATTCAAACTTAAGATCAATTATGTATTAGTTAAAAGATGGAAGAACTGAGAGAAAAAGTTCCTTTTCATTGCATTATAACAGGTCCAACAAATTGTGGAAAGACAAAGTATCTCACGGATCAGCTAAGAGGACCATTCCACAAAGTTTTTGAATACATTGTTCTCATATGTCCGACTTATGCTAAAAATAAAACCTATCATAAATTTGCTCACAGAGATAAACGTTTCTTAGTATTATCACCAGATGCTAGTAACAGCGATGAGATTAACGAGTTATTAACTGATTGTCAAACTTTGTTCTCTGGTACAAATACAGTAATAATTTTAGACGACTGTGCTGTATCGAAAGATCTAAAGAAACGCTCGAACAAGTTTATAGATCTAGCATTCTCTGGAAGGCATCATGGATTATCAGTGTGGGTATTGACACAACAATTAACATCCATAGCAAAACCATTCCGTGAAAATGTAGCTTGTGTGGTTACATTCCATAATCCATCACAAAAAGGTATGAAGATGCTTTTCGAAGATTATGGAGGGGATTTAGACTCTGAAACTCGTAAAAAGTTTGTAGAACTACTGAAAACTGAAAAATATTCGAGACTCTGTTTATGTTTACGTTATCCATTCCAATGTTATTTAGAGATTCCCGCGGTGATTTAAAAGAATCTATGTATTATTACAAAATTAAAAGATGACAAGCGTTGAAGATTTTATTGAAGAACCTAAAGATGATGATGTTAAAGAACCTAAAGATGATGATGTTGAAATCAAACAAGAATCACTAGCTATTCTCGCATCTCTTGGGACTACAAAGGAATATTTAGGCGTTGAGATGAGTCTAGGTGATATCAAGAAACTCACAGCAAAAGATGTTGAAAAATATTATAATCGCTATCAGGCAGTATTAGGAAAGCAAGTTAGTAGTGGATTAGTAGAGTCAGCACTTCAAGCAGCGTCTCATATCATTTCTTACGTGGTTCCTGTAGATGACACTGAAGCGCTTAGCAAAGACTTGCAGAACGATGAGTTGGTTAAGCGTGAACTGACAAACTTTATAGGTCTCTTGGTAAAAGGTGGAAGATTGGTAGCACTTGCTAGTGGATTCTTCCAGGTTGCTAAGCACATTAAAATCAACAAAACTGAGCAGACTAATGAGCAGACTACTGAGAACAACTGATTTAATAGATCCCCCTCCTCCTAAAAATAAGAAAGCTGTTAAAGAGAAAGACCCTAAAAAGGTTGCTGCCGGTAAGAAACTAGCAGAATATAACAAAAGAGCCAAAGAAGCGTTAGCTAGGGAAACAGCAAGGGAAATGAAACGTGAAGCGGAGACTAACCGGGAAGAAAATATAAATGCAGAGAGCGAATCTAAAGCATGGATTCCAGAGCTATCTTTTACTACTGTGTTATCTCTTGTTGGAATAGGGTTTACCGCAGTTGACATGTTTATGAGGTACTACAAAAACAGAAAACAACCAACCCAACCACCACCCTCAAATATTCCTACCCAACCACCACCCTCACAAACTCCGAAAATAATAATGCTCTGAGGAAAGTAGTTTAAAGATTTTCTCTACCCACAATAAAAATCATGTCAACTGAAAACAAACTTGTGAAAACTGTTACCGATTCAGCCGTCATTATCGGATTAGCTGCCGGTGTTGGATACGTAGCTAAAAAGGCTATGAAAGAATCATTTATAAACGACCCCTCCTCAAGTATTACAAACTATGCTAAATGGGTCGCTGTCCTGTCCGGTAGTATGTACCTAAAAACTTATTTAGAAGATCAAAAGATTTTGCCGACTTAAAGATTTTACATATTGACTAATAAATGGCGACAATAGCAATGATGATTGGTGGAGCTATATTGAATGCGACAACGTTCGTTGGTGGCTCGTATCTTGCAAAATATCTCTCAGGTGATAACACAGATGCGGAGCGAATACGACACGACAAGGCAATAGAAAAATATCAAAAAGATTATGCCACATACCAGGAAAAGAGACAGAAACTCATTGATTGGTACTCCCAACAGCAGGATGTTAAACACCGAGCTTCACAAAATATTTCGAATACCGATGAAGCTTTGAAATTGTATAGTCAGACACATGAACCAAAATTATCTGATTATTATAGACCTAGTAGCAATCAAAAGATGGGAGAGATGGTATATGTGGGTGGTGGTATGCTGGCATTGGGTTATATGGTTAGTAAATTCTTTTAGGTAAGTGTGTGTGTGTGATCAGTTTAAAGATTTCTTACTGATAAGTAAAAAATTATGGAAGATTACCCAGAAATACCAGACTTTCCTGTTGATCCATATGATGATGGTGATAGTGAAAATATACCATTAAAAAGAATTACATCCACCACTCGTCAAATTGACCCTGATAAAGAGGAGGAAACCTCGTTCGGTGGTAATGATGAAACTAGTCCCTTATTGATTGGAGAGTTGGAAATAGAACAAGATGAAGCCTGGGATAGAATCAAATCAAAATTCCCAAAAGTTGATACTTCCAAGTTCAGAGCTAAAATTAACGAGTTGGGTCATGTAGTTGTGGAACTGTTTAGAAAAAATTCAAGACCTTATACTTTATTAGGTAAAGATGATGAAATTAATGATAAACTCCCCAAGATTATAAGGGACAGTCTAGGCCCAAGAGCAGAAGAGGTTGTGGAGGCTAATGATGGTGTGATCGCTGAGAAAAAGGGATTACTCACCAAAATGAAAGAGAAGCTAAAATTCCAAAGAGATAAGCCGCTGAAGACCCCAGAGGAAAGTAGCCAAATTGAAACTCTAGAGAGAGAAATTGCTGATCAAGAACAAGAGATAGCCAACTTGGAGGAGGATAATGAGCAAATCCAGGAACGAATGTCATTACGGGATCGTGTGAAGGTCATATTCAAAAAGTATGGGTTCACAGTCTTTGCCGTTGTGAGTGCTGTAGGTTTGGTCATTGGTGTTATCGTTTCTAATCTTTCTAAAGGTCTAACCAAATTGGGTAAAGGTGTTGGTAACGGTTTGAAAACGATTGGTAAAAAGATTGGTGAGATATTACCTGGAATGGTTGGAGCTATTGCTAGTTTTATCTTCAGAAGAGCGGGGGAGGTTATTGGATTTTTAAGTAAGAATGCTTGGCTGCTTATAGTGGCCGCGGTTCTATACCTTGTGGAACAATTTAAAAAGAAGAGGCGCTAAGTAAAAAAAATAATGAATGATACAACGTTTCTATCTATCACTATGCTAACTCCTGAAACAAGAATTTATCTGGATCCACCCTTAACCCAAGTAAAAGAGATACAAATGCAAGTTAGTTACATTTCTAAAGCATCGTATATAAATCCTATGTACTTAATGTGTGATCTTATAGAGCCAAAGTCTTCATATTCCAATTGTTGTATGCCTATCGGTGAAAATGTAGAACTTAAACCCTCACAAGTACTAGCTGTTATTCCATCTCAAGAGCATCCTTGTTTAAGAATTCCACAAACCAAAAATCCAGTCAACTACTTTACTTTATGGATTTTAGATGAAAAGGGAAGAAAGGCTAACTTAAATAACGAACCTATTCGAATTCATTTAAAGATTTCCTGTTGATTTGTAAAATATGGAAGACTACAATAGAATTTATCCACAAGTGCCTCTGAACGGGGACCCAAATAATTTCAGACTTCAAAAATCGGGTGAAGTAGTACATAATCTTCAAAAGGAAATTAGACATTATGAGGATGTTAGGAAAAAATACAATAGAGCGAGGGGGATATTTACTAAAATCAGTGTTGGTAGCGGGGTGGTTTCAGTTATTTTATCTGCAAGTGGACTGGGAACCTCTCTTACTGGTTTTGGTGCTGTTGTTGGTATACCATTAGGAGCGGTTGGTGGTCTTTGTGGTGGAATATCGGTCGGATTCGGTGCGGCTTCTAAACGACTTTCACATAAAGTTAGTAAACACGAACAGACAGTTTCTCTGGCAAAAGCAAAAGTAAACACCATTCACGACTTGGTTTCAAAGGCACTGAAAGATAACGCTATCTCTGACCAAGAATTTTCTCTAATTTTAGCAGAGGTGGACAAGTTTGAAAAACTAAAACTCGAAATCCGTCAAAAAAACCTGAAAGATACAGAAAAAAACTTAAATATGTCACAGATAAGGACAGAGGTTCGTGCGGAAATTTTAAAGGAGTTAACCGGTCCCGAACGTTGAAATTTTCATTTGAGAGAACGCCTGTAGGATGGAATTATGAGGTTGGTATTAGAAAAGAACGGTGTTGATTTAAAAACATCTTATTATAAACATAAATAATAAAATGTTACTAAATGATTTCAGAAATAGGTATCCAAAGGCTGATCGCAACCAATTCGTATTTGTGGCCGATCAATATGGTGGTTACATTAGGTGGAAAGTTAATGGGACAACAATCATGTCTTATGATGACCCTTCTGGAAAGACGTGGACCGAAGACCTATCACCCCGTTTGAAAAGACTGCTATGGAAAGATTTAGGATTGAGTGATGATGAATTAAGCTCATTCCCAAAGAGTTTAACTATGACCAATCGCTCTTACTCAATACCAGCCATTGACTTTGATGACTTTACAAATAATATAACAAACATGCTGACCTCATTAGATATATACGTGTCCAATACGAAGAAATTCACCGCCAAGATGCGAAACGTATTTACATCCCAAGTTGTGACTTTCAAGTTTGGTAAACAGAGTCGAAAATGGTTGAACACCCCCGACATGAATTATTGGCCCCAACAACTGAACTTTGCAGTTTGGTGTGCGACCTCTGGTTGTGGTATAAGTCCTTTTGAGAGCCTCAACTACCCCAAAGTCGTGAGTAGCTTCATTAAGTTTCATGTGTATTTCACTATAAGACGAATACTGTATGAATTGAGTCTCCCTCTACCTGATGAGCAACCCTTCGTAATCAACAACAACCCTTACAGCAAAGTCGCATATCAAAGATTGTGTGCTGAATTTGGCATCTCAAAAAACTCTGACTTTAGATGGAAAGGTGGTCGAAACGGAGGTTTAGGAGATATATTCCTTGATTATGGTGCTGGATATCATGGATCGGGTGGTGGTTATCAAAATGTCCATATGGTAAGGAATTACGATGATGAAGCTGATCAGTGGCCTGGTGAAGGTGGTAAATTTGCCGATGACGGAGGTAAGAAGGAAAAAGGTAATCTCATCTCATTCATCCGTAATGATGACTTTGCCGATTACAAATATGCTTGGTTTATACCAACAAGTGGATATGGACTCACTAAAGCTGGGCTTGGTAGATTGAATCGATCTGCTGAAGCTTTTGTTTACTGCATATTGGGGGCTCAAGTCAACACTAGAAACTCGATTGTGGGTAGTGGTGGTGGAGCGATCGAGACTCAACAAGAATTCTTAGCCCTGTTTGAAAGTAGTGTGATCGAGAATGACATTTCTAGTTCGATCCAAAGGTATCAATTAGCTGTACAGGAAGCGAAATTACGTCTTGATTTAGCTGTTGCTCCCGGTGTATGGCTAATGCCTAGTAATATGATAATCAACACTGAGAGCGTAACTGGTTTTAATAACAAACTTATGAAAGCTACTAGTGATATGAGTTTTGGATTGAACAGTTCCCTAAACACTGAAGCAAAACAGGTTGGAATAAATCATAACATGGGATCTTCAAAGATAAAGTTACCGCATAGAACTGAAACGAAACCAAAACCCTCAACGCAAACAGACTCAACGAAACACGAAAATAATATAGACTCAACGCAACATGAAAAGAATATATTAGCATTTATAGTTGTCGCTGGTGGATTAGCATGGTATCTATTTCGGTAGATGACTATTTCACGTGATTATGATTGTATGTAAATTAGTGTCCACGTGTAGAACAATAGATTACATACTTTTACGACATAGCAACAAGCAAGTTGGAAAGTGGATTTGAAGTTTACTTTTAAAAGGCTGGTTTCTAACGTCGCTCAGGAATGTCTATAGATTTTTGTTATGTAACACTGACTTGCGTTATATAACCTATTGTTTTTGTCGTGTCTCTTGTGTTGTTTGACACTCTGTACACTTCGACTTTATTCTATTGTGTTCGCATATACATAACCTACAAAGCCATATTTGTTTTAAATGAATACATATTCCTTTCCCGTTGCAGTCTTTACATACATACCTATCCCGTTTATGCTCACAAAGACTACCACCGTTGCATTCTATACATCGCGTTTTCCTTCGATTATGGGGACATATTTGCGATCCTCCGCATAACTTACAGCAATATTTAACCCTTCCATGAATACACTTATACTTAATATTTTTTTTTTATCAGGTATCGGTTCATGTGAGGGGTCGGTTATATTACCCAGAGCTTCAATGAGATCGGCTTTTAGCATTCGATAATATCCTTTAATACCCCGCTCTTTGGCAAGTAGTTTCAGTTCTTTTACTGTTTGGTTCTCCATCTATTATTACTACATATGTATTTCTTTAAACCACTAATTAAATGTTTTGGTGAGGAGGAGGAGGAGGAGAAGGAGGATTGCGCCAGATACTTTATTAACCATTTTATCAGGGATTTTATCAGGGATTTTATCAAGGATTTTATCAAGGAATTTATTAAACCTTTTTTTAATTTTGCGCTAGGATCGGCCTATTACTACTACTGATGAAGCCTCTGCATTGTCGCCGTGGCCATGTGAAGTTCCATTTGCTGGGTCGGCTGAGCAAAGCTTTCGAGTGCGATGCATAACAAGTGTACTTTCGTTTGACGATACCTCAGACGATGAATTTTCACAAGATTTTCTTCGTGTTGGACAGTTTCTAGACATGACTGATTTTTGTGTAGCTCCTTTACCAGCTTGATCAAAGCAAACATTTTCTTTTGTGGCTTGCGTGATTTTGCCAGGTTCATCTGCGTCAACAAACAGCTTCTGGGTGGTAAGTCTGTAGCCCATCTGGAGGTAACCCCAAAAGACTTATAACACCCGGGACACAACAAAATCCGCAAGTTCATAATCATTGCAATTGTCTTGACAAGAATCAGCATACGAATCGTTAAGAAAAGCCACAAACAGATTACAGGTTAAAACAATAGTTGTACAAGAGAGACTGAACACGAAAAATTTGCCGAGATCGGAAACGGTATTTTGTCTTCTAACTTGTGGGAAAACCTTTAACAAAGATGTCTTTACAGTAAATATACGTTAAGGGGCCTTCTTAACTGGTACTTTATCATATATTCGTTTTGATGTCCTACAAGAAGCCGGGCAATGTTCTCTTTTAATTGTCTCTCTTCACCTAGATGTACAAAATAAGCAATGAGGATATAATGCACATTGTATCCTTGCAATGAATTTGCAGCCCACCTAAGAGAGGAGTAAAAATTCTTTCAGATGTAGCGGCTTCCTGTGGCACCTGTTTGACTCCTGAGGGTACTCACCGTGTAATACAGGTGTTGAGCTTGCAATGAGCTAGTGTGCCATTAAGGGAAGAGGGGAGTAGTGTGTAGGTCTCCTGTGGCCCATCTGTGGCTGTAACGTTTTGTCTTTCAATCACTAATTACTTCATCTACAAGAGTGAATTTCTCGGTGAATGGTGCATACGAAAACACGATGACCAAGGCCAGGGCTCTGATTATCTAAGTTAAAACCCAGCACCCACCCCACTCCAGATGTGGTTAAGTGTTCCCTTCATGTGGTTGACGGCAGAGTTGAATAAGTTGAAACATGCTGTATAAAACAGCACATCAAGATATCAGACATTTCACGAGATTTTATTAAAAGATTAATGAAAACAAACCGATGTATAAAGAATACACATTCTAAGGTATCTGACGGAATAATTAATGATTCTAAGAACTTTAAGTTGGATAAAATTAAGTTAGATCCAAAGTTAATATATATGAAACATACAGAGCCCACAAACAAAGTGCAGTGTAAATTTACAAAGCTCAACAGGCCAGCAACCGATCAACCATAAATACAAGAGATCAGTCAATGAACTTACTGATCCAATCAGAGCTAACAACGAAGCATCAAACCTATGCTTCTAATACGATTATTATATTATTATCAAACAGATACTCAGCAGCTACAGAAAAAAGACGAAAAGGAGAAATTACTTGTATATTCTAAATGGAGGGTCCAAAATAGACTTTTCAAATCCCGCATCCCGCCACTATTTTTCATTCCATCCCGCCATCCCGCCGCAATGAAAATTTACATCTCGACCCGCCTGGCTAAACCCAAGTTGCTATACTCCACTGTCTTATCTCAAGCGATGGACAATTTATAGCCCGCTTAACAATAATGATAATGTACGCTCATTACGGAGAAAGGCAAAGACTTGGGCATATTTAGCCGGATTGAAAAAACGGTTCAATGTTTCTCGGTGTTTTTGTAATGGAGACACGTGCCTCACGTGGTATCCATGTAACATCAGAAATCATGTGAATCTTACGCCTTTTAACGCGCGGTTTATTAATCAAGCCTGTTTATAACGCAAATAAATACTGTGTGACTCTTAACTTGAGCTAAATTATGATCCCGTCTATACTCGTCCCGTCCTCTATCCCGACTACGAAACGGAACATATCCCGGTCCCGCCGTCCTATTTTCATCCCGCATCCCGCTACTAAATTTTCTATCATCCTCATCCTGCCTCCATTTTTACTCTCACCCCTCATCCCGCCAAACCTATATTTGACCCTCTGTATGGTTCTGTGCGATTAAAGAGAAGATTATTTTCTTTTAATCAATCTTCTTTTATTGCGGCGTTGCAAATCGACAATATCAAACGATCAGAGATATTTTCAGCAAAAATGTCGTCAAAATTGTCATATCGGAGGAAATGAAAAACTTTTTCCCAGTTGTTTTTCTCCATTTGAAATATATTGTCGAAGCCCTGTTTACTATCAGTGAAACTCTATGGTCTCGAGAACGTCTGATCTTTGTTAGACAAATCGCACGCTGAAGGTAATTCGGACTCAGTATCAACTCTGTTCGTGTTGCACTGATCGGAGTCGCCCATGTTAACTGTCGAGGAGCTGTCAAGGTTTTCTCTGTGGTATGATAAAAGACTGCTGCAGGTAGGATTATCAACAACATAATCCAACGAATCTTCACAGAAAACCGACTCACCATCGCTATAATTATAACTAAACCTTTCATTCCATGGGTGATCATTCAGAAATGGTTTGTTATCTTCCTCACGAGTTTTCCATGAAGGCGATTCATCTGCAAAGTTGCTTTCCTTCACTAATTCAGCTATAAATTTTTCTATGTCAGATGTTGAGCGTTTGTGTCTTTGGTAGCACCTCGGTGCCCCCCGTTTGATTGGTGACTCGGACTCGATTGATTTTTCCTGAAACCTTCTTTCTCTTTCGCGATAGCCCAAGTCCTCAAAAACACCATTGGAGTATAATTGTTTTTTATCACAAAATCCTTTTGGCTTATAACCGAATAATTTTTGTAAAACCCTATCCAATATAAACCTAGCAAACTCGAACTCTTCAGTTTTCTGAACGCAAGAGTCGGCATACGAATCATTAATAATGGCAACCAACATGTTTCCTAATAATATCACTGTGGTGAGAAAAAAACTGAAAACGAAAAGTCGACCTATGACAGGACTTACATCTTTAAGCTCATCTACCGGCATTTTGCTGCCTAAAAGCATCAAATACTGGGTAATGACCGATTCAGTAAAGGATGAAAACATGTAAACATTTGAGCCAAACGCAATCATTCCTAATACTGCATAACCTGCAGATAGTACTGAAGATATAGCACAAAACCCAGTCAACGACTGAAATGATCTACGAACTGTCGAAGACATAATAACTACGTGAGGGTTCACGTAAAAACACTTGAGCAAACGTAAAGTGGCAATTACAGAGGTGATACAAATAACAACATTTTCCATTTCTGACCAAAACAGTGCCTGATGAAAACTTACAGGAACAAATATGTTTCCACTCAAGCTTTTCAAGGACGTGGAAAGCGCTTTTGATCTGGCCCACTGTAAAGCTAAAGCAGTGGTTGCACTCAAAATTTGAAACACTTCTGACCAATTCCATAATGATTTGAAGTATAAGGACTTTTGTTGAAACAACATGATACATTGTTTAACAAAAGAGACAGCCAAGAACACTCCAAACAATAGTGTGAAAAATAAGTACGTGTTATGGGTCTTAGAATCTGCTGCCATCATGGGTAATGTACCGTATCTTTTGAAAGTACCAGAAAATCCTGAGGGGAGAATTTCATAGTAATATGTTGTAACAGCGATCAAATTAGTCGAGGGGTTGAATATTAAAAACTCAAGGAGTACAGCTCTTGTTTGGCGATCTATCCAACTATTCCTTTTTAAGTCATTTATAACTCTCCTGGCAGTGGCCATATTGTACCCCAGGTTGGCCACATAACCACCACCACTGTACTGGGCAAACCGCCCCCAGCTGTAAGAGCCACCGAGTTGCTTGTCGGGACTGTATTTCCAGTTTTCTGGGCACTGTAGAGTAGACACGTTGAATTCAGCTTCCCTGAACTGCATCGTTTCCTCATGGCTGTAAGAGTAGTCGTCATAGCAACTAGACCAAATATTTCTCAACAGGGAATGAACCGTACATGAATCTGTTGAAGGAACGAAAGACGCATTTAATGCTATTATTACTAATTTGAGTTTTCACAGTTGTTTTTTTTTTTGGAAAAACACGTTTTTTTTTTAGCGGAGCGAAAATTTTTAATGAGTTGCCATCGACATAGCGAAAGCCAAAGACATACAGACTTTCTGCCGCTGTGCAAAGGGTTTGTTTTAGTATATTAGCATTGAAATTAGATCTTTAACCTAGTTTTGATTTTTAACGTATCATGATAGTTATAAAGTGTTAATCTGTGCACATAAATTGTATTTTTATCCCAACATTATTTATACACTGGCAGGGCCCCTATGGGTACCAGCCTTTGAGCTGAACGGACTACGTTGTTTGAATAAAGTTTTACTCTACTCTTACCTACACATTCGTGAAAGTGTCGACTTCTAGAATTGAATTTAAAATGGCTGCCGTGATTACTCCTACATACACAAAGTCTAATAATATGACGGGTAACATATCGGGACGATCCTTTTGTGTTCTTGTGATTCAAACAGCTCTAGCCATTGCTGTGTTCATTATGGAAGCTGAGTGTATGACCCATGCTTGAAATTGTGACATTAAAATTGACTCAAGTCTCCAATGTCTTTCGTCCTCAGTCTTAGTGGTGTTTTCATACACATACCTTTGGTCTATTATTGTTAAACATGGTCCATTTAGACTTCCGTTGATCAGTTAATGCGCTATGTTTCGCGTGATAAAGAAATCTAAAATAGACACTTTGGCCAGACCCAATATCATGGGTGAGTAAGAGTGGGGGGAGGGGAGGGTAGGGGAATCGCGCTCCTGGTAGAATGAGTTCCTGAAAGCAGTTCAGTCAATCCTTGCCTTTCATAATCCTGAGCTGTCGTAAACGTGGCATTCCGACCAAAAGAGAGCGCTTATTTCCAATGTACTCTGTGACGGGTTCCTTGCGACCATTGTACCAGTTACCAGCAAAAATCTCTGGAACAAAAACCTGGTCCATCCAGTACCAAAAGCGGCGAAAATTTTGAATCTACAAGAAACAAAAACTACAAAGTTACCCAAAAATTACGAACGGCAATTCCCTCCTTAATATTTTAATAGTATGCAACTCATGCTACCGTAGTTAAACTAGATCTTAATATTTAGGTCAGTTAGAAAATGTGATGGACTAGCATCCCATTCTGGGGAGTGTCAAATACTTTCAAGCTTAGGTCTCCTGTGGCTACTGAGGGTCTCTTGAAGTACCAGTGATATAATGCTGGGAGCAGCCCTGCCTTGGACTAGCATCCCATCCAGTGGGGAGTCAGTAATAATACTCCCTGTTGCTTCATGCTACTGAAACCGGGATAAGCTCCACCTGTGTGGGCATTAAGGCTCGTGTGCTTCTTCTCCTTCTTTGCCTTACATTACCAACCACTAAATTACATCGTAACAAGTGACCCACCTTTTCAAACTGCTTGAAATGTCCTTCTGTGGAAACAGTCATGGAGTATCGGTACACGGATTTCTCGCCATAGCAAACAATCATTAACAACAGGAAGAAAACAAGCAAAAATATCAGATCTTTAAAAAAAGTGCGCATCTTTCGTTTGTTGATGTTTTCCTTTCTGATGTTCTCGATTTCCTCAGAGGAAAGATGAGTCGCCGTATGTAATGTTTCGATCTTTTCTTTCTTTGCACGTGATGGCCCTCTCCGTAAGCAGCCGCATCTTGAAGCTATGATAACAGAAACCAAAATGATCTTTGTGGGCTGAGAGATGATCATATCTCCCACTAATGATACAAAGACAGACAACAACCATCGTACAGACTTATCTCCACCCCACATTAAAGAATAAAAAACAGTGAATACAGCTGAAGTCACTCCAGTACTAATGCAAAGAAACCATGCGATGTAAATACAGAAATGAGGAAGCATAAACCGTTTCTTTGAGCGACTTAATATATGAAGATGCTCTCTGGCTCGTGAGTTCATCTCAGGGTCGCTTTTTTTGAAGAGGAAAACAATCAAAATACCCGCTGGTAAAACAATAAGCCCACTCTCTACTGCGATAATCAATTGGCTGGCAGTCACTTTGAAAGGACCTATCTGAATAGTCTGCGTATTGACGTTTTCCATCCCATAAAACATTGCAGAGGTAACCATGGACAAGAGCAGTAGAGACCAGCAACAAGATGCACGCTGTGCGCGTGTGAAGGAGCTGAGTGGCTGCTTTCGCAACACCGACAACCACAAGTGATCATCAGCGAAACCATTTCTCCTTAGCGCCCTGAATCGTTTTTCAAATTCGTAAGAATTGTCGTCTTCGTTGCACCATAAAATTCTGGTTGTGTTCCCGTCATCTCTTTCGAGGGCCAACCAGCGATAACAATGGAAAAACCATTGTTCTTCTGTCTGGCTGTCAAGAACTAAAATCTCGTTAAGAAACCAAGCCGAGCTATCTCCCAGACTGTCATGGCCGACTTCAATCTTTGCTAAAGGTCCTAATGATTCGGGAAGACAAATCCGGAAGTTATCTGTATTGCCTTGGGCAAACAACCTTCGCTGACACGTGCTTTCTCGAGAAAAGTGAATGACCTCACTGACACGTTCAGTGCCGTGAAGGATCATGGATACGTTGGCCGAAGTGCCAGAGTTTTTCCATGCTCCAGTTGTAATAGACACTTCATATACGTAGCCACCAATCATTGGTTGGTTTAGTGGGATCAATGGACTGTCCTGCAATGAATACGTTTGATAAGAACCCAGCATCCAATACAATTCTGTAAATAGTTGAATTACAAGATTCTCTGGTCTAAATTTTTTAACTCCAAGGTATAAAAGGAAAACTGAAGCTGGAAAAACGTTTACTGTAACTGCTATACAGGACTGGAACAGCTTACCTGTAAATATAAAGAAAGAAGCGAATCTAAAATGTTTTAAGAATGCCATGCGTCGAAAATATCTCAATGAACAATTAGCTTTGTCACATTTTAATCCTTAATTTCGTTTTTTATATAGTAGTCGTTTTTAGTATTTTAGTATTTTTATATAGCTTGTAATAGTAGTAGTTTTTTGTATTTTATCATTTTTATATATTCATAGCTTGTAATATTTTTAGATGTATTCTAATGTCAGAGGACCACTAGTTTGTTGGTACTACGTACTATTATGTGACATCCTCTTAAAATAAAGCTACTAAAAAACAATTTGTTACTTAATTAGATAGTTTTGTTCGACTACCCTTTTATGACCGCGACGTTATCCTTTGGTTCGAGTCCTGGATTTTCAGGACGTAGTTATTTGTAGAGTTCGAATGCCCGGATGTTGTGGTTTTGGATAGGACTGTTGTTGGTGTTGTGGTCAATATTCTTTTCAGACCCAACAATGGGCGAACGATCAAACTATATATACAAATACGACGCTGTGTGTAACAGCACTCCAGAGGGCTTATAGATAGCTGAGCCGAATAGGTGTGCATAAATAGAGTTTCATAACTTAAATAACCAGTGTCTATCAATCAATTCAGCATATGTCGCCTTTTAAGAGGCTCCTATTGCTGCGCCTCCAAATGCCTCCTAAGAACTGCGTCATTAGTACCACACTGGCCATCCACTGACAAAACATTCTACGGTTTCAGTGTTGTCAGGAACTGAAAATCTTTTATCACAGTAGATTGATATATCGTTAACTAACATTATTATCAAGATACGCGGCCAAATTGAAAACCGCCCTCTTGAAACCACGCGCTTTGCATTAACGGCCCTGCAGCTGAGTCCATTGCCTGTGAACGGGAAGACTATTATTTTTTTAAATATAAACAGTCTTTTTGCTAATCATTGTTACCAATCTTTTTAAAACTAGATTATATTTGACATTTTATTGTAAACAAAAAGGAATTTTATTTGGCTCTTGTTTAGCTGATCGTATAGACCGAATGCATAAATGGCGGCCAAAAAATTATTCTTTTGTTTATGTGTTAATTAGACTCACTAGCACCGTTTGCATGGACAAAATTCAAAAGAATTGTTGCTTGAGAGCGAGGTTAGTGACTTTAATTAGCATATAAACAAAAGAATACATTTTTGGCCGCCATTTATGCATTCGGTCTATTGTAGCAACAACTTTCCATACCATAGTTTCATGCTACATCTCTGTTAAACATTTTTTTCTTATTAAATGAATTTGTACGATTTGGCCTTGTGTCTTGATAATAATGATAATCACATGACTTTTGTCGGTCATATAGTTTATTTGTGTCCCTCGTAGCATCATTTGCGCAAATTTGCAAATGATGCTACTCGGGCCACAAAATAAACTATATGCCCTCCAAAAGTCATGTGATTGTCCTATTAAAACCGCAAAGAGCTCATAAATCCCACATTTCACTTTTGTTTAGTGGACTTTGATTATTCTCAAAAACGAACATCCCTTGGAATGAAATAACCTCGCTATTAATAAAATACCTTAGCAAGATCCTTCTTGTCTGCTCTGCGTGCCAGCACAAGCACGACACAATAAAGAAGAAATACAGATGAGACTACAGCTAACACCAGGACGTCTTTGGGTTCCATGTTTTCGAAGGATGCAACAACTTTGCTAAAATCAACCGTGTTCGGTGCCACGAGTAAGTCTCCTCCAAAAGACGTCAAATGATTGCATAAGCATTCTACTAAGGAACTATTTGATCCATGACCCACCTAACAACAGATAACCAAATTAAAAATGGATGTTCTTGTTGAATGACATGACTTAAGTCTGACAACCAAATAATCATGCTTTAGAAAACTTGCCTTGTGGGATATTAGCATAACTCACGGTTACGTAAACACGCACTATGGTTGGCTACTGGACGTGGGTTCACGTGGTACATAGATTGATGGATGGTTCTAGGCGTCTTTACATTATCATTGACGTTTGATAAAGCCTCAAACTAAATACGCCACCCTTGAGGAACCCGCGTGGTTACTAAGCTGTCGATAGTAGTCTGTGTTCGTGTTTGCGTTTAAAAATATCTACAAGTGAAAGGCCCACCTCGCAGCCAGCCGTAGACCAATCATTCTCTGTACCGGACCAATAGCCGCACCAGACTGTATCCACTTTCAAGGAATAGTTAACTGATATATCAGGGTGATACTGGGGTCGGATCAGTCGAGTTTGTGGAGTTGGCCGTGGGGGAGTGGGAGGGGGATCTTTGTACCTTACACATTCCTCTTTTGTAAATCCTGTAGAAAGCTCTGATCTTCTGATCCTTGAATGATTCACAGTGTCATCGCGAATTCCCAGGACACCAAGGTTATAATCTCCTGGGTATATGGCTGCTATCCAAATAGTTTGCAAGCATTCCCCTCCCGCACAGTCCAGGCCTGGGCTAAAATCATTTTCGTACAAGGTAAAGGCTTCGTCAAATAATATCTCAGTCGGCTTTTCAGCGTACCTCACGTACAAAGTAACAAACGCCTTTAGTTTGGTTATTATAGAAACTTTCAGGACCACATTTGGATTCTGTACATTGATGACATGTCGTTGCATTTGTCCTGGGTTGAAGAAACTCTCTGTCACAGAGTTGTTTGTAAGTTTCTCTCTCAATGGAAGGTCAATACGTATTTTAGCGGGTAAATCTTTGAACTCTAACTCGCGGTCATTTTCATCCTTTACGGCAATACTGATTACTTTAGATCCTATTCTGTTGTTGTTGTTGTCTGCTGGATATGGGTTGAAGTTGTAGCTGATCATCTGAAACAAAAAGTGCAGGCTTCTAAAATAGAGATTATTTCATGAAATGTGCCCATGTATAATGTTTATTCACAAGTTGATTAGCAAATGACAACTTTGAGACCTGTAAAAGAGCGAGTTGAAGACACGATTTATCTATGTCAATAACCTAATTTCTTTACTGCTGCTGAGTTCGTAGGGTGGTATTTTAGAGTATGTGGAGGAACAGTAGTGTAGTGGTTAGCGTGTCGGACTTCCGAACAGAAGGTCATGATAGCTTAATGATGTTTCTTTTAGAAAACTGACAGCCCAGAAAAATATTGTTAAATAGTGGCACTAAGTAGACCAATACTTAACATGCTTACCTGAACAGCAACCTCTGTTATGTTCCAAAATATACTTTCCATGGTGTTGTTATCCAAAAAGGGAAAGAGGAAGCTGGCATTTTCATTTTGAACATCAAGCTGGCTTATTTCATGGACGTCTTGTTTCCCTAACATGACGGACTGGAGGTCATTTCTTATCACGCTGTATTCCTCCCCAGGCTGCTTCAGTGACAGTACTATATTTGTGACAAGGTTTGTTATGTTACGAGAAAGACTGGTAGCATTGCGCACCTCCTGTAATATAAAAAGAGAACAATGTCATAAAGTTGTAGTGACTATAAATGATCATGCCTTGGGTCAATTCAATGAAACATGTGCAAGTGTAATGTACAAGAGTGGCTATTCAAACCCTAAAACGATAGCCATGTTGTAGTTCAATTTTTTCCTTGGTTCAAATTTTATTTTCCTTTGTTTCAAACTCATTATCAGACATTACCACACCAGAAAACAAAGGAAAATAACATTTGAACCGAGGAAAAATTAAACTACAACAGCTACACTTGTAAACTTCACTTGTAAAAGTGCTACTGAATTGACCTCTAGCAAGATCAGGCTTATATCATGACTATCATGATCAGGTCATATCGCCACTTCAATTACTTAGGGTACTGTTACTCCCCATCTTCCTTCTCATGGCTCTTTCTTTGAAATCATAAACTAACATTAGCTAACCTCTGTGGTGTAAGTATCATTTGCTGTTAGGTTGCCATTAACGGGACCTTTGAGAGTAAGGTATCTCTGCATGTTACTATTGCAGTACAGAAGCGATCTCGCAGCATCTTGTATGAGGCGAGTATCGTAAAATTGTTTGGCCCAAGATGACATCAGTGATCTCATATCCAATAGCTTACTCAATATGCGGAACTGAAGAAACAAATGCACAAACATCAGTATTACTCAACTGATGTAGGATTTATGTTTCTAGAAGGGACTCAGTTTTCCCTCTGATTAGTTCCTCAAACTAGAATTCTACAAATGAATTTACGAGACACAGGTAGGCATTGCCCAGTTTGGCTTGGTAGTGTGAACACCAAATTTTTTTCTTGTCACTCCTCATCTCTCACCGCTCATTTTAGACGGTCTGCATGGGAAGTATTTACAGCTCTCTATTTGTACTCTAGGTTGTCGATGCCCCACCACTTGTTTACTCCAATCCTTATTTGATAAACCATAACTACTTTTCCCGTCATGCCTTTTCTTCGATGTTCCTGCTTCCAAAAAAGTCAATACAGAATAAGAAAAAAGAACTGGAAGAGAATATTATAATATCCCTTGTAAAAAATGTTATGATGACGTAACCACAGAAACATTACTACACCGTTGAATCATGGGACAGGTCAGTTGCAAGTTCTGTGGCTTTCCCCAAAACATTGGCAATTTGAAACAATCGGCCAAGAGTGTCAGTTCTCACACGGTACATTCGGGATATGACGTGCTCCGTTACCTGAAAAAAAAATCATTGTCGTCATAATCATATCCGTTTTCAGTGGGGTAGTAGGTAGTCATTTTAGACTATTCAAAAGAGATGTACCTCAAGTAGAAATATGCAAACTTCTAGATTTCAATCATTAAAAAGACTCTAAACTGACTGGCAAAGTGTATGATACATTCCTTGCACGTTTTCATTGATCTAATTGCATCTACTAAATTCATAGGGTAATGACATGATTTCAAGAATAATCAAAACGAAATAAGCAAATGCGTAAATGTTTCAAAGGTCTACAACTGAGCACAAGCACGAAGGATGTGTACTAATTGTAGCATTTGGAAAAAATTATCAAATATTTTTGTAGCAGGAAAAAAAACGATGATGAATCACTGAGATGAGTAGTGCGAACTTGATCTCTCCATTTCAGAGATTTTCTCCCTCTTCTTCTGATACCTGATAGTGTCGAGCATTGTCTATTAAACATCAAAGGAATATTGTTTTGCTTTCACTACTAAGACCTGTCTAGATAAAAGAAATTCTCTATCCCTTACAATGGAGAGACTGTAGGCTCTGTGGATCAGTGTAACTCTGGGCAACTGTGCACCTACCCCTCCCCTAAACCAACATTAACGCTAACGTATTATAACTTGTTGGGTTAGGGGAGATGTAGGTGCACAGTTGTCCAGATACTTACATTAATCCGGCCATGTTTGCCCGGCGTTGTAATTACATTTCGTAAACAAATCGGACTTCCGCTCAGCTGTTGTTCACTGAATTTGAATCATTTAGTGTAGTTACATGTCTAACCCAATTTTTACTGCGAAAGTGTGCGACGGAACTCACTTGATCGAGAGTGTCGCTGTCAATTCTTTCACCCTCCATCTTAAGGAAGTGCAGGAGAACATCCGTCTCTTGCACAGCAAAGTTTATTTCGCCGAGAAACAGGAAATCACCAAGGAAATCGAGCGAACTGTTGACCATCTTTGAATAAAACACAGTGCTGTTCGGCCATACGGGTTTCTGAACCTACAGGGAGACAAAGGTGACTGGCCTCTACGCTTGTTTTCCCTTAATAATGACGTTTTAGAAATTAATTCTCAATGGATTCAAATTGTAGTTTAATGTGTTTGGGTGTTTACTGGTGTTGTCTACAGTATCCTCTTATTTATATTCATATTTTCATTGAATTAATCAGTGCATATTTATATATAAACTATACTTTTACACATTACATTACAACTTCAAATTTGACCAATTAATTATGCAAATATTTGTGGTCTCTAGATCTTATTTCTGTTTATCTTAGTTTTTCTTAACATCTATCATGTGTGGTCCTAAGTTTGTCAGACACTTGTATCATGAACCTAGGATCTGGAAATTGGGCGACCATTCGTCGTTTTTTTTTGAAGTTAAAAAATTAAGTTATCTTATCTCTTGCTTTAAATTTAGCTGACGTAAATTAGGTTATAAATATTAGGTTTGCAAATGCGTGCACCTTCCATTCCTCTTCACACACCCTCCTCTATGCATGATATGCCAGCTGCTAACGATTAAACAACTTTGTAGGACCGACACAGTGCATTACGTTACATTACCTTGATCTGCAGGTGGGCTTCACTTGCAGTTCGAAAGACGTTGATAATGGCAACTTTTATATGAACGATATCTCCTTCGGTTGGAGGTGGAACATGAACAGTGCTGAAGGACCGCAGTCCAGATGACAATATATCATATGATTCATTCTCTTGCTTGAGAGAGAACTCATATGTAAGTGGCACGAAGTTGTCCTTCCAACCGTAGCAAGAAATGTTAATCAAAATGGCCAGCCTCTCCTTGTCATTTAGCTGTTCGCCTTGGCACATCCCGTTCGTTGGAGCCTCTGTTGTTGTAAACTCATACGATGCCCAACCACGTGTTCCGTTTAATTTCACATCAACTGTCAAACGATATGTTTTTCTCGGGATCAACTTTTGCTCTTTTACCACCGAATTTTTGTAGTTGATCTTAGTGCTCAAAAAGCTCTGGAGGTTATTCTGGTAGACCCACGTGTGACGTGAAAGATTGCTATCTCTGGCGTACAGCGTCCAATGATAAGTCATTGACTGCGAACAATGAACCCCTCCACAGTCAGTTCTGAAGGCAAGGCGTGATGATGTAGTCACTTCTTTCTTGCAGTTTACCACACACCTAGCATGAAAAAATAACACAAATCACGGATGCTCTTAGGACAAGTTATTGCTTGACTGTTCTGAAGCCCGATTAAAATTTAAAGTAAATGATCTGTCCAATGACAACACATGCATTACATTGAGTCTCATGAACAAAACTGAACAGAATGCAAGTACATCAGGGTTAAAAGGTTTGTCACGGTCAAGTTTAACACTTGCGATACCCATATAAAAACGAGGAGAAAAGGTATTATATCACATTATTTTGGTTACATGGTGTACATTGAGCACGTTGTTGCTGTTGTTCTGTTCACCTTAAATAAAATCAGTTAGTAAAAAGTCTAATTTCTATTTCAAAACCTAATAGAAATATTTGACTTCAACAGATTATGATTACTCCCTTTTTAATGTCTAAGTTGGCAATATCTGAGGCCAGCCTAACAAAAGCAAAGGACGCGGCATATTCAAGATATGAATCAAACGTTTTTCTTGTATAGATTGGATATATTTTCTGTAGGATGGCCCGTATCTCCACGTACCTTATAGAAATGTCTAGCAGCCTTTCGTCCACGATATTTATAGTCTGAATAACACTGGCAGTTCGGTTGCCTTTTCGTATCATTAACGCGACATAGTATGTATTATTGCTTGTCAGATTCTGTGGATTCAAGAGGACTTTTCCATTGTTTTTCCTGGCCACAAATACATTGTCCGGCAGTTGAATGAGAGTTTTTCCATCCAATTCCTTGAAAGCACTTTATAATTCTTTCGCTGAATTAGCGGCTTTTGTTGTAAAATATGATAATTCACGATCAGCAAGAGTTTCTTCAGAACTGTTTATATTACGTAACATTTTTGATACCCCCTCAGTAGAGACGTTTGTATTATCAAGGTATTGTAATTCAATGTGAGTATCCTCTGAAGAACTGTTACCACCTGGCAAGCTAATACCCAACTTGGTGGTGTTTGGTTTCAAATCAAGTAACTCTGCCGGGCCTTCTTGGTAGCTGCTGTTAGCTGATTCAGCAGCAGCTACAGAGAAACAAGACCAGTAAAACTCCATTCCTGTAAGCTTTCCTCGTCCAGTTTCCGGGTCATAAGAAAAGGAACCGTCTAAATAGACAGGTCCATGGATGTCTCTAATAATTTCCGTTCCTCCTGCAAGAGAGGCAACTAGGGCTGAATCTTTGATCTGCAGGAATTCAAAATCACGAGCAGCCAAATCCATTCCAGACAACCGCAGCTGAAAGGCGACAATCATTTTTCCCGTTGGTAACATTTCTCTTCCTACATAGAACTCCAAAGTGTTGTGGACGAACAGAACAGTAGCACTAGAAATGTTTAAAGGTGATAGTACAACATTTCCAATGTACCAGTCTTAGGAAATTTCTGCACCCTCACGGTTGTACATGGTGAAAAATCCTGTAAGAGTACGTGTTTCATCTCGTCTAAATGTGATAGGAGTTCCAGGTTGGCTTCCACTGTTGAGGATGTTTGCTCGTAGGAGATGCATTGGTACTGAACGACCATCTAGAAGACGAATAAGAACATGAAACTGAAATATGACTACTTTAGATGATGCAAACACCAGAGAGCGTTTGCGAAAACTTCAAAGTTTGGATTTAACCTTATAATGCCCTTTGAAATCAGTTAGAACGATCATTATATAGACAGATTGAATGTAAAAGCATAATCTCTAATGAATATACATATTGCTATTTTGTTAAAACCTAGCAACAATGACTGTATAGGTGACTGTTATGTTCAACCAAAACTATAATGGTCATTTGGACTGCTGTTATTTTAAACCTCACTAGACTGATTATTTTGACAACTTTAAATATTAAACCTAAGCTATACTGATTATATAGACAGCTGCTAAGTTACCGCCAAGCGCATCAGCACACGGCTTTGTGCTACGTTACGACTAAACAGTATACTGGTTATAGAGACACCTGTTAAGTCAAATCTTAGCTATATATAGATTGATTATATAACAAAAACAAGTAAATCAGTTACTGTGAGGTAACTGGATACTGCATCAGGATCAACCTAATGTTCGGTTTGTTTCAGCATCTTTAATCATTTTTATGGAACTTATGCCATTTGAAATTCCACTCACTCGAGTCAGGCGTTTTATCGCATGTTAAACAGTCAAACCGAAATTAATCTCTTACCATGTACGCGTCAACTCTCCTCTCGGCGTTTGACTATATAGGCGAGACTACACTGTATCATTAGTTTGGCGTTACAACTGAACTATGGGCATTTAAACTTCCTTAATTGGAGAGAACATAGCCAGTTTCCACTTCTTCCAAAGAGGTGGTATTTTGGTAAAGTTTCTTTGCTAAAGCTGAGGAGTAAAATAGCACCGTGTTTCTTAAACTAGACGAAGAATTCTCAGATTATATTTGATGGTTAAACATTCATCTTCTAGATAATTTAACATACCTTCCACTGCGACACACGGATCCAACTCCGGCTTTTCCTGTGATGTTATAAAAGGGGGATGCTGGCACATTTTCATTACGATTTTATTTCAATTGAAATAGAGTACCGAAGTGTGACGTCACGTTACCATGGGCACGATTTGAGTGGTTCTAAACAAAGAGCATTCGAACCAACATGGCGGCCATAACGATAACTTCTCTTCTTTCTTTTCTGGTGAGCCGAAATCAATCGAACGTGGTAAAAATCATTACAAATCCGACCATATAGAGTCTTTTCAGTATTCCAATGGAATGATTATAGGATTGGTACATGCCAGTATGAAGGACAAGTCTTACAAGGTCACGGTAAGTAAACTCACAAGTTCGGAACACTCGTAATCGTTTGTATAAAACTTTAATGTTCCCTATGTTTACTCTGCAATACAGGTTTCTCTTCATGGGAATGAAATAAAGTCTGCTAAGTGCGAATGTCCCCGTGGAAACTATAAATGTAGCCATGCCGCGGCACTTATTATCTATGGAATCCATAATCTTAGCCGAACAGATGTAGAATGCAAATGGAAAAGCCCAGGGCCCCAAACCAAGTGAAATCCGTAGAAGAGTTATATCCTTGCTCAAAGGAGTATAATTGCCTTAAAAGAGAAGTAAACGAAGAGGATCGTTCCTGGTTCTACCAAGAACTGAAAAAGTACGGCAACTTTACCGGCACTTTGTGGCTTCTCTCTCCAGAGCCTGAAAAGAACAACGCCCTGCCTGCGATCACTGTAGAAGAGATTGTGTTGTCTCGGGAACTTCTAAATCATGCGGATAAGAAGAGATACCTTACCGAGAAACTTCGTATCTCTGAAGAGCAGCGTATAGCCGTAAATAAAGCCACCGTAAGACAACGAGATAATCCTTCCTGGCAAATGATAAGGAAAGGAAGACTCAGCCAGCAATTTTGGAAATGTCTTAAACTGCAAGAGAGTCACTCCATCCCTTCTAAAGCGAGTGCTTGGCCAGTACGATTTACCAAGGGTACAAGCCATTAATTGGGGCATAATTAACGAAAATCAGGCAAAGAAAGTGTTTGAACAAAAAACAAAGCTATGTGTTGAAGAATCTGGGATTTGGCTTGAGCTGTCAGGAATGCTAGGTGCCTCCCCTGATGGCTTGGTAGGCACGTATGCACTGCTGGAGGTGAAGTGCCCATTCACCCAAAAAGATTTAACCATAGAAGAAGCAGTATCATCAGGTAAATTTTATATCAAGAAGAATTCACAAGGACACTATGAACTCGATAAAGGACATGTTTACTGGCATCAAGTACAAGGACAGTTATATTTCACTGGAAGGGAGATTTGCTTTTTTGTTGTGTGGACAACAAAAGAAACCCTCATCCTCCAAATCAAGAAAGATCCTGCCTGGGCTGACAATCTTCAACTCTTAAAGGACTTTTATATTAAGCATATTATTCCAGCATTCTCTAATGATCTACTATAAGGCTACAGGCAGTCAGCAGCTCCGCAGACTGATTTTCATGAACATATGAAATTGTTGGAGACTGAACATTGTTAAAATCTCATGCATGTTTTTTTCAGCATTGTGAAAAACAACTTTGGGTTGTGGTCATCTGATGTGATGTACAGAATAAATTGGTTGTGTTTTGCAAACTTGTGATGTTAATTAACTTAAGTCTTCGGGTAACTTATAAACTGTAAAATGCAATTCAACATTTTTTCAAAAACACTGTTTTTAAGGAGTGCAGCTCCACTATTCCATAATTTCTTTTATTTGTTTTTTATATACACTAGCTTACCGTAATTAATACACATTTACCAGGTTAAGCCACTCCTTTTTCTTCCTTTTCAAATAGATGGTAACAACTATAATTACAGTAAAATCTTAACATGAAATAAACAGAGATGAATGTCAGTTGAAACACTCACTTTTATTTTAAGTTTTGCAAAAGTGAATACGCAAAACACTGCAATCAAGACTGTAGGGATATAAACATTTAATGGAATCAAACAAAATCATATTATGCTATACATGCAGCATGTTCTAAGTATCAAAATTATGCTCACAGCTAGGGATGCATGTTTCATCTCAACTATACCCAACCAAGAATTAGAAAAAAATAATTCTGTTCCATGTCAACAGAATCTCTAACTTCTCTAATGAGGGAGTTTTGTAAGTTTACCAAGCCAGCACATAATTTCAAAACTTTTTCAGTGTAGCATCTCAAGTATGGTGGAATGAAGTTAGAATCTTGAAATCTTTGATGCATGCATTTGCCCTTTCCACATGAATTCTGCACCGTGCAATAGTCTTAGTTAGCTTAATTTCACTCTCGTTAAATTTCCCATTATATAAAAATGGGGGAATATTAACAGACACACCATTTGGAACAATATCAGCTATCAAAAAGCCTTTGTCAGCAAGTATCAGATCCCCAGGTTTAAAGTGTTCTAGTACACCAGATTTTTCCACAATGGCTTTATCTGATGTTGAGCCTGGAAACAATTTACTAACATGGGTAATAACAGCATTTGGTGCAACACCAATAAGTGTCTTGAAGGAGTTCATTCCCCTGTATGTTGAGTAAGTCAATTTTTGGTCACTCATTAAACCAGGTGCTGCAATTTCTATATCAGTGCAGTCGATGACCATTTTGCAATGCCCAAACAGTGAAAAAGATTCTGGCATAGAGGTTCTGTTCTTCTCTTTGGATGGCACAGATTGTAAACAGTCTTCATATAGTAGCTTGTATAATACATGAACCAATGTAAGTATTATATTACTGATTGTTGCAGTGCTACAGTGAAAGAGCTCAGCCAAGTGCAGGTTTGTGTAGTTCTGTCGTAACTTCATAAGGGTTATAAAAACTTGATCTTCCAACAGGATCCTTTCAACCCTCCAGCCATAAAAATAGTTAATTTCTGCCGAGAACCGTCTGACATAGTTCACAACAATTGAAAATATTTGCTTGTTTGGTAGTCCTGTTTCCATACATATTACTTCATCTCTTAAAGCCATTACCGAGTATATTTCTCTTTGATATTGTTCATTTGACTTCCTGTCCTGCAATTCCTTTCTCAAGTTTTCCAGTTCGACTTCAAGAAGGACATTTTGTTTAGAGGCATTGCTGGTTTCACACTTTGAGGCTTCCCCACTTGATGAGTACGAATCGTTTAACTGCTTGATTATATCAGAAACCGGAACCGAGTTTTCTGAACTTGTCTTCTTCGTCTTAGCTCGCTTTGGCGTACGTGTTTCAGCATTTGGAAAGAGTTTATCGGCATTTCTTTTAAATATCTCAGGGCCGTTTACTTTCAGTCCTTCACGAAAATGGCAGCTACAAACTCGAGAACTGCTTCCCGGACTTCGGTCTTCTCGTCTATTAAAAGCAGATTCATTTCAAACGAATATTGATACATATTAAAAACCGTTGTTTTAAAGAGTAACTGATGAGGGATATCGAAGATTAAGAACAATAAGAAGAATTCAAAGAGTCAGAGTTCAATTGTTCGAGTCTTCACGCCACTACCTAGCGCCGGTATTTCTAGCGTGTTTTACCTTACCTTAGGAGCTTTTTCCACCAATTGAACTCCACAGGATCCTTCGGAAACCTAAAAAATTTACATGTTTCCCTTTCTGATTGATGATTACAATCTGGGGCAAAACATTGAACCATTTTCGACTTGTCCACGTTACGTTACCCAAAGAGAGACGCTATGTTGATCTCTTGTTTAGAACCAGCCAAAATGCTTCCATGGTAACGTGACGTCAGCGCTTCGGTACTCTATTGGTGAGGTACTGACACATTTTTGGTTGCCTGGATACAAAGCCGATACAAAGCCTATATGAAATTGGCGAGGGGCTGGCACATTTTGTGAAACCGATACTAAGCCTATGTGAAACCTATAAAATCTGATGAAGGGGATCTGGCACATTTTGAAAAATGATTTTTCAAAAGAAATAAAATACTCATTTAAAAAGAAGAATTAATATATAAAATGGAACAACAATTACGAAGATTAAATGTGCCGCAACTTAAATATATTGTTAAAGAGTTGAAAATTAAAGGTTTTTATAGAATGCGTAAATCTGATTTAATTAAAGAGTTGGAAAAATTTACAAATGAGGATATTTATAAGTTAATTGCAGAAGATATTATCATTAAATATAAGTGTATACATGGGAAAATAAAATATTATTGTAAAGAATGTGGGGGATCACAAATATGTGAACACAACAAACAGAAGGCATATTGTAAGGAATGTGGCGGGCCTGAAATATGTAAACACAATAAACAGAAATCGGTTTGTAAATTATGCGGAGGATTACAAATATGGATTCATTGGAAAAGAAAGTATCAATGTAAAGAGTGTGGCGGGTCTCAAATATGTGTACACAATAAGCAAAAATGTTTTTGTAAATTATGTGGAGGAACACAAATATGTGTACATGATAAACAGAAGGCTCATTGTAGAGAATGTTGAAAATAAAAAAAGAAAAAATTAATATTAAAAGATAAAAAAATTAAATAATAAAAGATGGTAAGCAAGAATATTAAATTTAAGTATTTTAATGAAAAAGAACTAAGTTTTTACGATTTTATAGAAGAAATAAAAAAAGATTTGTGAAAAGATATATCAAAAAATCGAGGTTTTGTTAAACCAAATAGAATTCCTAATATTTATTTTGTAATTAATTATGGTGATGATAATAATATTACTTATTACGCTGATGAAAATTTTGGTTTGGGCGGCATATGCATAGATAAGTTTTGTAAAGATTTATTAAAACAAGCTAATAAAGAATATCATGGAAGGATTCACGAATATGCTTATGAGAAGAATTTTATTTATTGTGATTATGTTTATGGCTATGATGAATTTATTTCTAATGGCAATTATGACGATGAAATTTATGATTATATTACCAATCATGATGATGATGATGATGATGAATTTTGTGAAAAATTTTATGCTAGGTATAGTGAATTAATTGATTTTGGTTATTATGATAAGGAATGTAATATTAATAAGTTTGATAATAAGTTTATTGTTAATTCATTTGAGGTAATTATATTTTTAAAAAATGACTTACATGTTGATTTAATAAAAGCAATAAATAAAAGCAAATTCTACAAAGACTTGCATGATGATTTAATGGTTGCAGCATGGCATCCAAAAAGAGTTGTGGATTGGTGTTATGATATTGAGGAGCAAGAAATTTATAATTCTTTACCAGATGAATAATAGGATATAATTATGTTGTATAACTCAAATAATGGTTATATAACAAAACATTAACGAAATAGATACCAAGCTATTGCTCCACCAACAACTATAAATACTATCAGATTTTTTTCATGTTCTGTTGAGTCAATATCAGCGGATAGGACGGGTCCACCTTCATTTTTGATTAGAGTTGTTTGTGTTGACTCTGTTTTAGTTTGTTGTTTTAGGCTATGCGGCAACTTTACTTTTGAAACACCTAAATTATGGCTTATCCCAACCTCTTTTGTTTCTGTATTTAATGAATTATTCGCACCAAATTTCATATCCCCCGTGGCTTTCATGAGTTTGTTATTATATCCAACTACACTTTCTGTATTTATTATCAAATTACTCGGCATCAACCAAACACCCGGAGCAATTGCCATATCCAGGCGTACTTTAGCATTTTGTACCGCCAATTGATATCTTTGTACTGAATTAGCAAGGTCATTTTCAATAACACTACTTTCAAATAAGGTTAAAAATTGCTGCTGTGTATTAATCGCCCCGCCTCCATTGCCACAAATAGAGCTTCTCATGTTAGTTTGTGCCCCTAATATACAGTAAACAAAAGCTTCAACTGACCTATTTAATCTTCCAAGACCCGCTTTAGTTACACCATGCCCGCTTGTAGGGATAAACCACGCGTATTTAAAATCAGCAAAGTCATCATTTCTCAGAAAAGATATTAGATTGCCTTCTAGTTGCTTACCACCATCATCTGAAAATTTATCTCCTGAACTTGGCCACATATCTGCTTCTTTATCATAATTTCTTACAATCATGGTCTGTTGCACCATATCTATTTCCATAATCGATGAATATATCACCTAACCCATTATTTCTCCCACCCCTCCATCTAAAATCAGCATTATAACTTATTCCAAATTCATTGCACAATCGATTATATGCAGCTTTATTATATGGATTATTATTTATCGCAAAAGTTTTTTCCCCGGGAAAAGGAAGCTTCATTTCATATAATATCCTCCTTATTGTGAAATATATATGAAACTTTATAAATCCATTCACTACTTTGGGATAATTTAAACTTTCAAATGGGCTAATTCCGCAACCGGATGTTGCACACCAAACTGCAAAATTTAATTGTTGAGGCCAATAATTAATATCTGGTTTATTTAGCCATTTTCTACTTTGTTCTCCCGATTTGAAAGTGATA
Organism: Ricordea florida; assembly: GCA_949710005.1. Taxonomy (NCBI): domain Eukaryota; kingdom Metazoa; phylum Cnidaria; class Anthozoa; order Corallimorpharia; family Ricordeidae; genus Ricordea; species Ricordea florida. The sequence continues at coordinate 28,496,458 of OX453284.1, forward strand.
ACTTGTTGTTTAAAAATATTAGGAAATATTGCTGCGAATTTCTTTGTGTCTGTTACATATATATCCATCTCAGTTAACATTTTTGTAACATCAGTCGCAAAATCATCAAAAGCAACAGCCGGTGTAGGATAGCTTTGATTAGTAAAAGTTAAACTTTTTGGGAATGATACAGAGTCTACTTCAGCAGAACTAAGCCCCAAATCTTTCCATAAAAGGTTTTTCAAACGAGGTGATAAATTATCAATCCATGTTTTACCCGTAGGGTCATCATAAGACATTATTGTTGTGCCGGCAACTTTCCATTTAATGTAACCTCCATACCTATCGCTAATAAATGAAAATTGACTAATATCAGCCTTTGGATATTTATTTCTGAAATCATTAAATAAACCCATCTTATTCTTATGTTTTCTTACATTCACCTAGATCTTTAGATCAAGAATAAGATGCTAATTATTATAACCCGCAAAACAATTACACCCAACATCAGTTCTCTCAAATGAAATTTTTAATGTTCTTTCCCTACGGTCAACTCTTTTAATATATCTGCTCGAGCTTCTCTCCTTATCTGTGACATGTCCAAGTTTTTTTCTGATTCTTTCCTAAATTTTTGTCGGACTTCTATTTTTAGTTTTTCAAACTTTTCTAATTCCGCTAAAATTATGGAAAATTCTTGATCGGATATAACATTATCTTTCATGGCTTTTGAAACCAGACCATTAATGGTATTTACTTTTGCTTTTGCTAAATAAACAGTTTTCTCGTGTTTACTAACATTTTTTGAAAGCCTTTTTGTTGCCATTCCAAATATAACAGATATTCCTCCGCAAATACCACCCACAACGCCCAAAGGCACACCAACAACAGCGCCAAAACCAGTAAGAGAAGTGCTCAAACCGCTTGCAGATAGTATAACTGAAAACATACCACTACCCACACTTATTTTTGTACATATTCCTCGAGCACGATTGTATTTTTTTCTTACTTCCTCGTAATGTTTAATTTCATCCTCAAGTTTTTTAAGTACTTCATTTGACTTTTGAAGTCTGAAGTTAATAGTATCAGTATTATTAGGTAATGTGGGATAAATTTTATTGTACTCATCCATTTTTACTACTCAACATGTTATCTTTAAATTGATACGAATACGAACGGTATTAGAAATTAATTTTGTTCCATTTTTATCTAGAATCCATAATTTAAAGTTGTTCACTGGATTTTTGGTTTGTGTAATTCTTAAAATTGGGTACTTTTTGGATGGTATGGCGGCTAGTAGTTGTGAAGGACGAAGTTCTACATTTACACCACTAGGTATACGATTGTAATATGAAGACTTTGGTTCAATAATATCACTCATTAAGTATAAAGGATTTTCATTCGTTGCATTAGTTCCAGAAAAATTTAGAATTTGTATTTCTTTTGCATTATATAATGCTGGATCTAGATAAATCGTTGTTTCTGTAGTTAGCATTGTGATTGATAAAAAAGTTATTGCATCATCATTACATCGGCAATCCATGTTAATTTGGTTTTTAAATCTACTTACTCTTCTTTTTAAACTGTTCTACAAAATATAAAACCACAGCCATTATCAAAAGCCAAGCATTCTCACCTAAAAATCCAATAACTTGGCCGGCTGTTTTGAATAGAAAGCTAACTATTGCGCCAACCATTCCCGGTAATATTTCACCCAGTTTTTTACCAAGAGTTTTCAAACCATTACCAACTCCCCTGCCTAATGTTGATAAACCTTTAGAAAGATTAGAAACTATAACTCCAATGATAATACCTACTGCACTAACAACAGCAAATACTGTAAAACCATACTTTTTGAAGATATACTTTAACCTCTCCCGTAATGGTAAATTTTTAAGTATTTCATCTTTTCGCCCATCAATATTCGATATTTGTTCTTCACTTGAGATTGTTTTATTTCTAATCTGTTCTCTTAATTTATCAACCTCAGATTTTAATCGTTCATTGCTTTGTTCTAACTTTGTTAAATTTGATTTACCCTTCTTATATTTATCTATTTCTTCTTTGTATAATTTTGTTTCATCCAAAAGTTTCTCTGCTTGTATTTTTAATTCTATATTCTGTTTAACAGTTTGATCGAAAAGACTTTTATTTTCTGCTTTTTGTGCCTGTTGTCTCTCAATGAATTCCCTAAGTTCTTTTTCTCTTTCTACATATTGGTTAATCTCCCGAGGATATACTTCTGCTGTTGCTTTCAATCCTTGCAATGCATTATCTAATTCCTTATTTTCTTCAATGGATTTTTTCAATTCTGACGCGGTATTATTATATTTTTCCAACATGCTTTCATAATCAGCACCTAGAGCTTTTCTAAATGTTTTTGGTAAATTTTCTGTGTTACGAACTCCATTTTCATCAACTAATGTATGCCACACATTATTACCAGCAATACTTAATTTTCCTTCTATACTACCATTTTCTCCAAATCGCACATTAAATGGGCTGTCATTGGGATTGTAATTTGGATAATAACGTTTGAGTTCTTGCCTCGCTTCTCTCATTCTATCATATTCCTCATCTCTAAAATTATCCGGGCTCCTCCCTTCAGCTTGTTTATCCCATTCAGCCCGTCCCTTCTGTTGGTTATATTCATCATAACCAGCATAATCTTGTTCAAAGGTTGTAGATGTGTTTGGGCTTTGATGAAATGTACCATCCTCATCATCATCATTATCATCATCAGTTCCTTTTGACAAATCTTCTAATTGTATTTCTTCTGCCATGATTTTTTTACTCATCAGTAATAAATCTTTAAACGAGCAAAGCTCGCCGCTGCAAAGCAGTAGATCCTTTAGAGCTGCGAAGCAAACGTGCAAATAGGGGTAGATAACGCCTAAAGTTATTTTGAAAATAAAAAGAAAAAAATGAATTTAAATAAAAGAAAATAAATATAAAATAAAATGACTAATGAAAATACACAATTAACAAATGTTAACAATTATATTCCCAAACAACGTATGATCTTTTCTAATCCAATTTTAGGAGAAATTCCCGGAAGTAAGCCAAAGATTGAATTTAAACGAATTAATATTTTTACAAAAAATGAAGATGGAACCGAAGGAGAACTTGTTATTCCAACTGGACGTTTGTATTCATATGGAGTTTCCGAAAATCGAAGCCAAGAAACAAATAAAATTACAGGATATACTTTTCCTTTGTGTTTATGGAGTAAAGATAAACCCACACCCGAAGAGGAAAAATGGATTGATACTTTTAACGAAATAGTGGATTGTTGTATTGATCATTTGGTAGATAATAGAGAAAAAATTGACAAATTTGAATTGGAAAGAACTGATCTTACTAAAACCAAGGGCGGTTTAAATCCTCTCTATTGGAAAATGGAAAAAACTACAGATGAAAAAACAGGTAAGATTATTCTTTGTAAAACCCCCGGTCATGGTCCAACACTATATGCAAAATTAATTTTCTCCAAAAAACAAGAAAAATTTCTTACCAAATTTTATAATATAAAAGATGATGAATTAATAGAAACTGAAGATTTAATGAATAAAGGTTGTCATGCTGAATGCGCAATCAAAATTGAATCAATATTTATTGGAGCTCGTATTTCACTTCAGGTAAAGCTTTATGAGGCGTTTGTAGAACCAAACATTGAAATGAAACGATTGTTAGTCCGCCCAAAATATAATCCCGAAGTAATTATTTCTAACAGTAAAGAAGCTGCTGATTTTATGGGAGATGAGCTAGATTCAGATAATGGAAGCCTTATGTGATCTTAATAAGAAATGGAATTATTAATTTTTATGTTATATAACCTAATTAATGGTTACATAACAAAATAATGTTATAAAAATTTACTTGCTACATACCCCAACGCCAACATTCCTCCACCTACATATAACATTTCCCCCGTCTTTTGATTGTCACTGGGTTTATAATAATCTGTAAATTTTGGTTCATGCATTTGACCATACAATTCCAAAGATTCATCTGTTTTTGAAAGATTTTTTGTTGCTTGATATTTATTATCCTTTCGTCGGATTTTCCAATCAATTAGTTTCTGTCTATTTTTCTGATATTCTGCATAATCTTTTTGATATTTTTCTAATGCTTTATCGTGTCGTATTTTTTCTGTATCTGTTTTATCACCTGAGAGATATTTTGCAAGATAGTTTCCGCCAACAAAGGCGGATGCATTTAATACAGCTCCTAAACTCATCATTCCTAATGATACTAATGCCATGTTTGTTTATTTTGGTAAAATCTTTTGATCCTCTAAATATGTTTTTAGATACATACTACCCGACAAAACAGCCACCCATTTTGCATAATTTGTAATACTTGAGGATGGATCGTTCAAAAATGATTCTTTCATCATCTTTTTAGCTACATACCCAACTCCCGATGCTAATCCAATAAGAACCGCAGAATCAGTAACAGTTTTCACAAGTTTGTTTTCGTTTGACATGATTTTTTTTTACTACATCAGTAAGAAATCTTTAGATGACTTTAGTAATTATTCCATTCCTAAAGATTTTGGAGTTATAGACAATGGTATCTTTGTTGGCTGTGGTATTTGTGGTACTTGTGATAAATCTGGTATCCTATTTTTATATTCAGTGTATCCATCTCTAGCTTTTTCCCGATATCTCATAAAAAGATCAAATGCTGTAAACCCTAATCCAACAACAGATAAAACAGTAGTAAAAGATAACTCTGGTAGCCATGATTTTGATTCACTATATGTATTTTCATTTTGCTCCGCGGCCCGTAGGGTCTCTTCTTCCTGTTTCATTTTTTCTTCGCGTTTAATTTCCCTAGCTAATGCTTCTTTTGCTTTTTTATTATATTCCGCCAATTTTTTTCCAGCCGCGACCTTTTTAGGATCTTTCTCCCTCTTTTTCGAATCTTTATTTTCAGGTGCGGGATCAGCAGTAATTTGCTCAACTTGTTCATTTTGATCAGACATTATTTTACATATCATTAAGAAATCTTTAAATCATGCTTAGTGGACAGTATCATACCCGCTATCAGCCTGCTCAGTAGTCTGTTCAGTTGTATTTGAAATATCTTGATTTTTATGCTCAGTTGTAGTTGTAACTTGTTGATTTTTGTTGAATTTAACGTGTTTAGCTACTTGAAATAATCCGCTAGCAAGTGCAGCCAGTCTTCCTGCTTTTAATGCTAATAACCCAACAATGTTTGTTAGTTCACGATTAACTAAATCATCATTCTTCAAATCCTTACAAAGGGCATCAATATCATCCACAGGAACCATGTAAGAAATAATTTTAGAAATTAATTGAAGGGATGAATCCACCACCCCACCACTAATTTTCTTACCCATTACCACCTGATAACGATTAAAATATTTTTCAATATCTTTTGCTGTTAATTTTTTTACATCACCCAGACTCATATCAACCCCTAAATATTCCTTTGTAGTTCCTAAGGTTGCGAGAATGGCTAGTGATTCTTGTTTTATCTCAAGTTCGCTACCTTTTATCTCATCTTTTACTTCATCTTTTGTCTCGGTCTTTTCTTTAATATAATCTTCAACGTTTGCCATCTTTGTGATAATACATGGGTTATTTTTAAATCACTTCGGGAATCTCTAAATAACAATTAAATGGGTAACGCAAACTCAAACATAGCCTAGAATATTTTTCAGTTTTCAGGAGTTGTACAAACTTTTTACCTAATTCATAATCCAAATCACCGCCGTAATCCTCGAAAAACATTTTCATGCCTTTCTGAGATGGGTTATGGAAAGTAACAACGCAAGCCACATTTTCCCGGAATGGTTTTGCTATCGACGTTAATTGTTGAGTTAGAACCCACATTGATAATCCGTGATGCCTGCCAGAGAATGCTAAATCTATAAACTTGTTCGATCTTTTCTTCAGATCAGTGGATACAGCGCAATCATCTAAAATTATTAATGTATTTGTTCCGGAGAATAAAGTTTGGCAATCATTTAACAATTCATTAATCTCATCTACATTACTTGCATCGGGTGATAATACAAAAAATCTCTTGTCCCCGCGAGCAAAATTATGATATGTTTTATTTTTAGAATAAGTTGGGCATATTAAAACAATGTATTCAAAAACTTTTCTAAATTCACCTCTTAGCTTATCTATTATATACTTTGTTTTTCCACAATTTGTTGGTCCAGTTATTATACAATGAAAGGGAATTTTATCTCTCAATTCTTCCATTTTTGTATCGTAACTCAAGGTTTTTAAGTTAATTTCTTCCCTCACTTCGTTCGGTCAGTACTTTATGGATCGTAAACCTGAATTCATTATTTCCATCATTGCATCTGCCACAACAAACATATAACAGGTTATAGTCCCAGATCCACTTTGTTTTCGTTTAATTTCTAGTTTTACTCCATCTTGTGTATTGTTTAAGGCTAGGCCGCCTCCATGAATGTTATTATCAGGGTGAGTTCTCATATCAACCCACAGAGCAAACTTATCATCATAAAAAGATTTTTCCTTTATTGATCGACGAGAGGAGCCCAACTCTTTTTCAAATCTTTTCTTTACCGACTCCCATAGATCTGATGGTATCATCCCCTTTGAGTATAAACTCCATCAACATCTATATTAATCGAGGTTATCCCTGGATTGTAAAAATTCTCAGAGTTACGTGCTCCTGCAGCGGTTGGTAATTTAAACAAAAATAATATCCCTGTCATTGATCTTCTTGGTAGATTAACATGTTGATTTATAACACTATCACCGCCAATGGAAAAGGTAAAAGTTTTATGTAAAGTTACATTTTCATAAAAGAATCCTTTACCAACCTGATAAGCCGCCTGTGCTTCGCGGGCCAAGTATTCGCTTGAAATGGATGAATATTCCAACTCAATGTTTTTGATTGAATATGATGGCGTTTTAGTAGTATCGGAATAAACAATGATATCATTAATTGGCGCAAGCGTAATCTCAAATATCAGATGATTATCCAACGCTTTTGGGTAGAAAACTCCGTGATCTTTTAGAATAGGATGGTTTAGTGGAATATGATATTTTGTATTATGTACTGTTGCAAGAGCTACTTCCTTTGCATCTTGGGTTTTCTTATCTCCAGCATTTGTTCTAAGTTTTCTCATGTTTTCGGAGGAAATACCTTGCCTTAATCTATCCTCTCTATCTTCTTCTGTTAAGAATAAATCATGATAAGTTTGAAATATATCATATCTTTGCGTATCCTGTAATGTCTCACCACCAAAAAGAACTCTAAGTCTAGATACAAGATTACTACCCACATTATTAACTAGAGTATTATTAGCATGCCCTTCAACGACTAAGTCAAATAGTAAATATACGCTTCCAGGCACAATCACTAAATTATCTGAAAGTTTTGGTATATTTATATATAGTGTTTCTCCAGGACTGGCTGATGATTGATTGAGAGTAATTCGGTTCAGAGTTGATTCCGCTTTCAACCCAAATGGTTCTCTTGGAATTCTGTTTGGATTAATTTTTTCAGACGTCATACTTGATTTATAAGATACATTTCCTAATCTTTAAACCCCTTAGCCGTATTTTTTTTATTATCTAATTCTTCAATATTTTTTGTTAACATTTCTCTTGCTCCTGGAATTACAAGCAACACATTAAAAATATTATCCCCATCTTCCATATTGCTAATTTTTGAAATTATAATTTTTTTCATAAGGAAAATTTGGTATTCGCTAAAATTTATTTTTTCTTCTACCATTTTTTTAATTTATAAGATACTTTGACTAATCTTTAAATGAGTTCTAACTTTGCAAAAATATATTATTCAACTGAGGGATATTGGAAAGGATATTCTGCAATTCCTAAATTAGCTGAAAAAGCAAAAGCAAGTGAAGATGAAGCAAAACAATGGTTAGAAAAACAAGCAATATGGCAAATATATCTTCCAACTCCAAAATATATACCAAGACCACATTGGACGGTGGATAAACCTAATCATATTCACCAAGCAGATTTATTATTTTTACCGCATGATAGAGTTGGAAGAAAAACATATAAATATGCATTAGTTGTGGTTGATGTTGCCTCAAGATACAAAGATGCTGAACCATTAACCTCAAAAGAAAGTAGGGAAATTTCAAATGCTTTTGATAAAATATATTCAAGAAAATTAAAATACCCTAAAACATTAATGGTTGATCCTGGGAAAGAATTTATGGGTGAGGTTACAAAACTTATGAATTATCATAATGTTAGAATACAGAGAAGTGAAGCTGGTAATCATAGAGCTCAAGCATTTGTTGAAAACGCAAATAAAATTTTAGGTGAACGAATATTTAGTCATCAATATTCACAAGAAATGGTCGGCGTAGCCGGGCCTTCAGATCTTAGTGATGAAAGATCTAGAGTATGGGTGAAACGATTACCACATATTTTGAAAACTTTGAATAATACGCCAACGAGAATAACCGGTAAAGAACCTGATGAGGCAATAAAACTGAAAGAGGTTAATATTGAGACTAAAAATTACCGACTACCAGGAGGAGCCGAGCGAGTTGTGGGTCTTGATGAAGTTAGATTACCTCCTGAAGTTAAAGTTAGATATTTATTATTTCCTGGTGAACTTGAAGGTGGAGAAAAAAGACGGGCTACTGATCCTATTTGGAGCATAAAAGTTTATAATATTTCTAGAAGCGTGATTTCACCAAATCAACCGGTTTTATATTATTTGTTGGATGGACCTAGACGTGGATTTGTAAGGGAGGAGTTACAGGTTATTCCCTATGATACCAAGTTGCCTCCTGATTCTGTTTTAAGACTATAATGCCCATATGGAATAGTACTTTTCCCATCTTTACAAATGATTCTCTTATCATCATCAGCAGATAGCGCAACTTTATTAACGGTTTCAGTATAAATAGCATGCTTATAACTTCTTATTAATGGAATCTCTCTCATCTGCTTTACTTTGCTTTCCATACATTCCCTGTAATCTTCTAATTTTATTGTATTTTTTACAACTGAATATTTTACTCCTTTATTTTTTTTCTCCTCTTTGCCATCATCCGTTCTGAAAGAGTATAGTTTAGCTCGCAGTCCAACAAATTCAACTATTATTTTGCCACCGGTTTCATCTTTAAACTTACCAATTACTTTTTTGTTTACGCCCGTCTCAATACCTGATGGGTGGTCTTTGGAGAAGTTACTTGTGTCAAACTTTTCTCTAACGTCTAGACTTATATCCTTATAGAAATCCTCTGTTTCTATATCATATACAAGACTATCTGTATCTGTCATAAGTAATTTAGCTTTTTCTCCGTATTTTGGTTTGATATAATTATAATGAAAATCATACATTATTGCTTTACTTATATCTAAAATACACATTCCTAAGTAAATGGGTTTATTGTATTTTATATGTGTTTTATTCATATGAATGGCCATAAGATTTTCAGAAAAAATAGTACGGCGATTATAGTTAGCTTTTGATATTAATTTTTTTGCATCTTTCTCATTCGTTACTAATCTTATATCAACCCTTTTTCTAAGATTTTCCATTGTTTTACCAAATACAGAGTTATTCATAAGTTTGAAGAATTCTTTTTCAAAATCGTTTTTCGCTTGTGCTCTCAATTTAGTATTCAAATCTATGTAAGGTTTTAACCATGCAGACTCTTTAAATTTAATTCCTCTATGTATATTTGTTACTTCTAATCCTAGACTTTCATATTTTTTTAGAGTTTCGTAGTGAACTACATATTTTTTCTTATCATTTAGATTTGGTATTAATTTCTCAACCCCTTTAACCTTAATTCTTTCTGGTGCAAGTGGGTAATCACTATGTAAATCATGAAGATGTTGTGGATATTTTAAATCAACCTCTAATATACATGGAGTATTTCTCCAATTTTCAATCTCTTTTTCAATCATCCATTTTAAATCATGAGTGGGTAGTGGTTCACTCATTGCTCCACCATATAAATTATTTGCATCTAGATATTGTATATAATTTGTTGCTATTTTAGGGTCATATTCTTTCATGTATGGGTTATTTGCTTTAGCATATCTGTTTGATATCTGGGATATACCCCCTCTTACACCTTTCTCAATCATAATTAACATATCAATGTTGATTATCATCTCCAATTCAATTTTGGTTAACTTTAACATTGCATCCCAAGCTAGTCCTGGCGCTGTATAATACCAAGCGGGGTCCAAACCATAATTTGTTTGACAAACATCTCTAAAGTTTTCAAAAACATCGGCTAATAATAACACATCAGACTGGAGATATAGATTAAGGTAATCTCGCATTGTTTTCATATTAAAAGTTTCCCATACATTTTTAGCATGTTTGTAATCATCTTCTGAAATATCTTCGCCTCTAAGTTTTGAGTAAAAAGCTTCCTTTGGTGGAAGTTGGGTTTCGTTTAATTTATCAAAATCATCAAGCCAATCATATGGGAATACTCCCTTTCTCAACAATAACTCTAATTTCTCTCCAGCATTGTATTTTTTACTGTTTTCAAAAGATTCTTTTGGTAGATTATTTACTAATTTATCAAGACTGGATTGCATAAATTTTAATGAATCTATGAACCTGATATCTCTGATAACATCTTTCATCTTGCCGCTTTCTTTATCTTTATAGGCGTCAACTACAATCTCTTTTGAGAAAGAAATATACTTTTCCTCATTATTTGGTATTAGTTTTATTTTACCTTCTGTTTTAGCAAGATTATTAATAAATAGATGAGAATCATATCCCGATAAATTGTGAATTATGACAGGAAAGAATTTTGGAATCTTATAATTTAAATTGCATTCCTTATGTGCTGCTCCTCTATACTTTCCTGTAAGATGACAGTGATCTATTACCTTATCTTCACCCAATTCTTTCTCGCATATATAACAATGAGTTGCGTTTTCATAGTTTATTTTATCATTTTCTGTCATATTCTTCTTATTAAACTTTTTGAATCTTTTTACATTATAACTAATACATTTTTTATAAATTTCCTTAAATTCTTTTTCTAGGTATTCCACAAATTTCTGCGCCACATCATCTTCTTCTGATTCGGCTGTATATCTATAAAATCTTGATTTACATATTTTTTCATTAAAACTCTTAATATAACAGCCAAATGCAACGGGTTTGTGGGTTTGATATTTATTTGTAAAACTTTTGCTTTTATCTAGGAGCCCATTATTTTTTATTTGTTTCAAAATACACTCAAAGTCTGCATAGGCAACAAAAGGTATTCTCATTTTTTTAACAAAATTTCTAAAAGAAATAAAACAGGGGTTGCCTTCTTTATCTTTTAGCATATCAATTCTGGCTTCATTGTACAAATAACAATATCCTTCATGCTTTTCTAATGTTCTTTTTAAATGAAAATGGTGCAAACAATTATCACAAAAGTACAACTTACATTTGTGTTTAGTAACTTGCCTGCGTATAAGTGCACTAATATTCTTTATTAAAACAAAGTGTTTATTTGTCTCTTCATCTTTATTTTCTTCATTTGTTTCTTCTGTTAATAAAATTAATCTAATCAATTTAAATCCTCGTTTACTACTTCTTTTTATAGGATATACCCCTATTTTCTCATCATATCCATATATAGCAATATCATAATCATTTTGGTTTTCAAAATTAACAACATCTTGTATTGCGCTTGGAAAATTAATTCCATCCCAATTAAAATTCTTAGATTGTTCTATCAATTCTTTAGTTATTCTTTGTGGGTTTTTATCAGTTGGATAAACTGCTCGTGTTACACACCACTTGAAACATTCTTCATCATAATTCTTAAGGTTAATAAGAGCATTCCTGTTTAACAATTCTGGTGGTAGAGGAATATAAGAACCCCCTAAAAGAGGAACAAAACGATCTATGAAAATGTCAAAGAATAGTACGCGATCGAATACCCAACCAGATTCATTTTTTAAAAATTTTTCAAATAATCTAAGTTGTTCATTTGTTAATCTATCAAATAATTCTGATAAATCTGTTGATTCAAGAACAATTTCTGATTTTTCAGAAGGAAAGTTCATATCACAGTATTTAAATAAGCCTGATTTTACAAATAATTTTTTTTTGAATCTGCATGAAAATATAAATTTAGTCTTTAATGATTTTTTTGATTTAACTCTCTGTCTAATTAGATCTATAACTTTTGGTTTGATTTTATGTAAGAATGCCTTTTCATCATTCTTTTCATTTCCTTCAATCCTATAGCTTATATAATTACCATTAATAGCTGATTCATATTCTCTTGGTGTAAAATCTTCCACAATTTCTTTTTTCTCATTTCTTTTTGTTTTTGGTCTTGCACCCTCCTTCTCATAATCTCTTTTAGGCGGTGGTTTTATTTCTTTGGGTTTATTTTTCCTCGATCGGGTTTCATTTACTTTTTTATATCTTTCTATAAAATTTTTAGCTAATTCTTCTGTTTTATTTTTTACTTTTTCAGGAATATATGGTTTTACAAAATTCCAAAACTTGTTTAATACATTTCCTAAAAAAGGAGTTTGTTTTGTTTTTGTATTTTTCTGTTTGGGTTTATTAATATTTTGTGGGGGTGGGCCTGGAGGAGTTCCCGGTCTAAATCTATCTGGTGAGCCAGGTGGTGTGCCGGGCATTGGTTGGGGAATAGTTAAAGGTGGTAAATTTGGTTGGTTTGCTGGTCTTATTGGTGGTGGCTCAATATTCGGAATTGGAAGAGGTAAATTTGGTTGGTTTCTTGGCCTCATTGGTGGTGGCTCAATATTCGGAATTGGAAGAGGTAAATTTGGTTGGTTTCTTGGCCTCATTGGTGGTGGCTCAATATTCGGAATTGGAAGAGGTAAATTTGGTTGGTTTCTTGGTCTCATTGGTGTATTACGTAGCTCATTAACAATTCCCACAATATTATTAGTTATTTCTTGAATATTATTAATTATTTCAGGTATATTAATCAAAGCATCAATAAGTTCCCTTTTATTAAACCCAGATCGTCCTTGAATATTATACCATCTAACTAAAGATTTAAGTTGCGGCACATTTAATCTTCGTAATTGTTGTTCCATTTTATATATTAATTCTTCTTTTTAAATGAGTATTTTATTTCTTTTGAAAAATCATTTTTCAAAATGTGCCAGATCCCCTTCATCAGATTTTATAGGTTTCACATAGGCTTAGTATCGGTTTCACAAAATGTGCCAGCCCCTCGCCAATTTCATATAGGCTTTGTATCGGCTTTGTATCCAGGCAACCAAAAATGTGTCAGTACCTCACCAATTTCAATTGAAATAAAATCGTAATGAAAATGTGCCAGCATCCCCCTTTTATAACATCATCCTGATAAAAATATTTGCACCAACATTCAGTTAAACCGTATGAAACCTCCACGTATTGTGTGTACTCAGGACAAGCTGGTGGGAAATAAAAGAAAAAAAGAGAAATATTTACCAGAAAAAGCAACTAATAACATAGAATTAGAACTGCGATTTCTTTCATCTGATGTTGTTTCTGTTTCTCCATGGTTGGCAATAAAACTATCTAAACCATGATTTTGTACCTTTTCAGGTTTGGTACTTTCCACTCAAAATCATCGAGCGTTTGCGTTTTAAAACGCATGCTTTTCATCACATATCTCTTATTTCGTCAACAACACTATGCTCTCGTGTTTGAATATTGTTTCATTCTTTGCATATCGCTGAACGTTGATAGTACAGCCTTGTACTATCCGTAACCTCCGACGGATAACCTCCGTCCAACGGAGTTGGACGGAGGTTATGTTTTCACCGACGTTTGTTTGTTTGTTTGTTAGTATGTTAGCAGCCTAGCGTCCACATTGCTCAACCAATTATCACCAAACTTGGTCAAAACATTGGCTATGGTCTAACTAAGAACTGGTTGGTTGCCGACATCATTTTTCTTAGTCACAAAATAGCCTTTTATCTTTTATAGCACACGGCATTCATGTAAAGCAGAGTTATGTTAGTATAAATTAGTATTGTTTTAGTTTTTAGTATTGTATTTATTATTATTAGTATTTTATAATTGATTGAACTGATGAATTTACCGTGTATAAATAAAGTTACTACTACTATTCAGTTTTGGGGTATCTAGGTCAAAGGCCAAGGTCAAGGTCACGGAAAAAGGAAAAAAAAACATTTCGCAATAAATCGCGCAAGAATCATTACATAAACTTCAAACCAAAACTAAAATGTGCATCTTTCAATTCTGCATCTGCCCATATGTCACATGATGCAGTAACATCAGTACCCTTACTAGTGGTGGGGGGTCGAATGCGCTGGCGAAGGTCTGCGCTTTCGCAGTGTGCTTTTATTCTCTATACTCCTACCTTCACACCAAATCCCATCTCCTCTGAAACCCCGATTACACCGGCAGGTAAATGAACCGATATTGTTTGTACAAAAAGCATCCTGATGACAGTTGTGCTGCGAGTCGACGCATTCGTCCACATCTAGACAAAATCATAAACTCAACAAATTGATTACAAAAACCCCGAAAATCCGTTTGGGATAACAAAGATAGGACATGAAAATGTAAATGTAATTTTGTTCAAGTGAGACACAACAATTCACACGTTGGAAAGGCCAAACATCACGGTACAGTGCTATTCAGTCTGAAAGCTCCTACAGGAACGCAAATTGATAAGGCTAAAACAAACAGTGGCACAGTACAGTAATGTTCAATTGCTTTACAAAGAATGGTCACACTGCATGGTTCGATCCACAGATAAAAAAAAACGTTACAACCACTGTATAGTAAAACAAACAGCAAATCAGAACAATGCTGATTTGTAGCTTTACCAGCATCATTCGAAGCAAACCGTACCACACCAAAGTGCAGCTATAAGTTTTCAAACATGTAGTCACATTGCATGTTTTTATGAAGACGCCCTATAGAGTATCACGCTACTGCAGTGTTTAGTGGCTTTCAAAAGAATCTTAGTTGATGTAAAGGCTGGCTTGTATCTGGTCATTTTATTCGTTTCCTTTGAAAGACTTTGTAGTTTAAGGAATAAATGTTAATCTTCACTGTCGATACCTGTGCAATTATTGCCGTCCAACGAGAATCCTGCGTTACACCAACATTTGTACCCTCCTGGATGGTTAGAGCAGTTTCCATTTACAAGATCGCATAAATTCTCACCGTTGACACACTCATCGATATCTTAAGAGTAGAAGGAGGACAAACCGTTAACAGGCTAAAGAAAGGTGCGAAAGAAATACGAATCCACAAACAGCTCCGGCCCCCGCCCCTTCCCTGTATCCCAAGACTAAATACCGACTCTGAAGATTGCTTATACTTGCAAATTGGAACTTATAAGCTAGCCGGGTTCGCTACCTGGTGAAAAAAAAAGGAAAAAAATAATTTCTTTTTCTATTCTGCATGAAGAAACGCAACCCATATGACCGACGGAAAATGAAGAGAAGGATTTGGGTCTCGACTTAAATATTAATGAAATACGCAGTTAAAGGCAGCAATATGAAAGAGATGCCTGTGTACATGTATCAATTGTTACGTCCCTCCTACACACCCTACCGATTGATAAAATGCATATCTATTGCCGCATTTCTAATCACAGTATTATATTAGAAGTATTATTTTTACAGTTGGATAGGGAGAGACAGTGTAAATGTTTTTCATTGATAGTTTTTTTTCCTAAATCAAAGTCCCTGGGCCAACAACTTCCAGTATCAGGATCATTACTTTGTTAAATTTCTAAGTTGATAGACCACCAGAAAGGTAACAATTTCTCGTCGAAAATGTTAGACTTTGCAACAGCCAGAATGAAACCGTCGTAGAATAGTAACAACATTATCATGCTACAGCCGCACTTAAGTATCTAATAGGACTATAAGTTGTACCTGTGCAATTTGGAGGATTTCCAGTGAATCCAACCTTACACTGACAAAAGTACGATCCTGGAGTGTTCTTACAATCCATGGACACCAAATCACAGTCATGTTCCCCTGTCAAGCACTCGTCATGGTCTGAGAAATTTAAAGGGAAACGAGTGGCATATGCTTTGTCATTTCACTCGTTACTGTTTGTCTGCTATAAATGCCGCGCAATTGATAGTATAGGTTAGACCAGAAACCCATATGATTTGAGTCGTGTAAGTGACTCTGCATGTTTTTAACCACAGTCTGCCCACATTCAAGCGGCTCTTGTCATGTCAGGAAAAAAACACCACGATTAAAGGAAGGTCAATAAAGAACTTGTTCCATGCA
>OX453284.1:28517680-28583663 GCA_949710005.1 Ricordea florida
GTTACTAGCACTAACACTGTTACCTGAAAAACACAAGATGCCTCAGATCATTTACCATTTTTAGGGTCACATCCGGTCACTTATAAGAAATAGTTCTCATTAATCAAATGCTGCTTGTATGCGCGCCCGCTATCCTATGGTCTGTAAAAGATTTGTGTAGGGGGCAGAATTTTTTTTGCGATTGCAAATGACGGCCTCAAGAAAGCGAAGATTTAATGTTCACGGTGAGAATCCGAATCAACACACCGCTTTGAGCGAATCATCATTGTTTGGGGCAGTAAGCTGGCAAGAAATAGATTTAAAGGAATTCTTACAAATTCTGTTCTGGAAATATTTCTTTAAAATAATAATGCACATTTCTCCCTTCCCAGATTTGATGTTGTTATCTCAGTTTTTCTAACAAGAAAGCCGTTTTTCTCCCACTTACATTATATTTGCGCTTTAGCGGCCTACAGGAATTTATCTCCCCTTTACTTTGAACAAACATCTCATATCGTTTATCGTGCGCAACAAAAAAACTGTTTCACTTGTCGTCCAGCAGAGAGGACATGAAGCCTTCCATCTGGCAACAAACAAAAATTGGGCAATGCGATATATCAAGAGAGCATAAGCGACAGTTAGGGACACTCCCAGTCCAGACCCTTGATATAGAAACTTCAGAAAAGTTATTTTGTGAAGGACAATGGAAGTCTGTTTTCCGTGAGATTCACATGGCGTACCCAATCGGACTCTTGTTTGTAAATTCCGTCTGAATAGTTCATAATTAGAGAAACTCATACAAATTCAATTACCTATTGATTTCTCATGTCATAATGAGGTCATCGACGACATATCTCAGGACCCTAACCAGTCGACCCCATCGCCTAGAATTAGTGGTCGAAAAGTCGCTATCCACCTCCAAGTGAGTTCGTCGTGAGACAAATGAGAAAGTTTATTTAACAATATCAGTCTTGTATCCCGCCGTGGCCGGATTTCAGTGAACTGAACTGAATCATTAATGTCATACTCTCGGATAAAGTTAAAGGCGCCAACGATGCGTACTTCCAGCGAGAGGCATATCAACAATCCGAGCTTTGCGGTGAGGTCAGTCGGGTCTATATTTAACAGAAATTTCGTCAATTTACTTGTCCCAGTGCATGCTGAGTTTCCGATAGGTACAAGCATTTGTACTTTCAAGCTAGTAACAATTTACCACTGAATTGTAACGCAGTCAGAACCATCAATAATAAATCACCCTTCAAGCTTGGGCTTTCTGTGGTATAACTTCGATTTAGGTGTCTTCACATTTCATAAATGATCTTCGAACGAACTAACTACGACCATTCGAGTTCTGTAACTTTGAAATGACAATGCAAAAACTTAAGTTTTGGAAAGAGAGAAGTTTGTCCCGTTGTTTACAAGATCGAACGATGGAATGAGCTGACAGTTGGATTCTTAGCAAAGAGTTTATGTTGTGTTGTGTTTAATGTAAAAAGTGACTCTGAAAAGCCCTGTGGGGACGAGCCACTATATGTATGTATGTATGTATGTATGTATGTATGTATGTATGTATGTATTGAACTTTTTAAAGGATTACATGCGAACTACTCTTCATGTCACACGCGCATGAGAGTTACTTAATCTCAAGTTTTATGTTAACTCAAAGTTAAAAAGAAGTTCTTGAGAAATCAAGTTGGTTTATAATTTTGATTCACGCTTCATTACAATTTCACGCGTTCTAACTTGATGATCGTGAAGGTAGCTTTCTAATCTTCTTTTCAATTTAACTATGTCAAGTTTGGTGTAAACAGGCAAACAGCAAAGGAATTTATTCTAAAAAGTTTCTTAAAATTTCGGAAAGGGAAACTAAGAGAGAATTGGCGCTAGTAGTTGAGGTCGCTGTAGGATGTAAAGTAAAATAGTTTTTTAAGAGGCGTTGTATTTGGTAAAATACATCGTTGCAATTGAATTTTGTTGCATCAAGCTTTATATAAGTTTCCACTAATCTACTTTCCACATGTAGGGGTTTTAGGTAGCGAGTTTCAAAACTGATGAAATTGAAAAAAGAAAGCATAAGTGCTAGATCATTCGTCCTATTGTTACCAATACTTACGAGAGCAAGGGAGACCATTCGGAATGATAAAAGTCTTTGCATTCTTCGGTTTGAAGGATTTTAAGTTAACAACCAATTACACCGCCCAGTTTGATTGGTAACTTTCACACTGAGAAAGCTTGCAGCAATTCCCGGTTTTGACGAGCTAAGGGAAAATAGCTAGTCTATTTTTAATTAAAAAGATCCATCAGGGGGTGGAACGTGCTAGAGACATATAATGTAGACGACAGAACGCTGCTTTTTTGAACTTAGCAAATATTTATTTGTTCACAGCTTGGAAACACAGCGAAGACCAACATTTGACTCTGTGGGATGAGGACACCTGTTCTAATACTGTTTTCATTGACTTCAAGTGTATTCAGATTCTTCGCTAAAACCTTCTTTGTTCAAATGTTTTAACAGGGCTTCTGTTCGATTTCTTTACTCTGCTTTCACCAGCGCCATAACATATTACCATCTCTCACAATTGTAGAAACTTATTTAAAGAGTTGAATCTCTGCAGAGAACAAAAATACAAAACCCGATAGATGATTATTTTTCAGTTTACACTTGTCAAGATGATCTATCGCCGGATCATGCATAACAAGATGATGGGACAGTACCGTAAAGGAGCTTGCGAACTGTCCAACTTCTCTGTTTGCTTTTTCTTCAGGCTCCAAGTTTGAGGCCTGTACCATCACGTTTTGGTTGAGTTCATTGCACTTCGGGCTCAACTAGGAATCACCGCATCGCTCTGCCATTTCAGTGGTCATAGCACTATTAGACCCAGACAGAGGGCGCCGTACAAAAAAAAAAAACAATACGTGTCTAAAAGCAAGCGTTTTTAGGCGCAGTGTAAAGGGGGGAGTGAGACGCGTCTAATACTTTTAAACGATGGTTTTTAGTGGTGCAATGCCCGTTTTATCGTCAACGCGTCAGGCAAGTTTTTCATGGATAGTTTGTAATGATCCTCTGTAGTTTAACTAAAAATATCCTTCATCCATATGGTGCCCTTAATACAGAACGCATGCGTCTCAATCCTCCCTTTACACTGCACCCAAAAAAGTTGTTTTTTGGACACGTATAAGATAGTTTGTAATGATCCTATTTAATTTAGAGGCAAATAAGACCACTACAAACTTTCAAAAAACAAGTGTATACAAATTAGCGTTTTTTGGGTAGAGTGAAAAAGAGTGGTTTTTTCGGTACTGTTAAGACGGATAGGTGAGACGCATGCGCTTTGTTTTTGGGGAACCAAATGCATGTGGAAGGTTTGTAGCTAGGGGTTTGCGCACCCCATAGGGTGGGTTGGGTTGGGGATTGTTGGATGGCGCAAACTTACTAACATCATTACAAACTAAATATATATGTGTCTGAAAAGAAGTGTTTTTTGTGGTAGTGTCAAGACGAAGACTGAGACGCATGCGTTCTGTTTTAAGGTACATAATGGATGTAAACGGTTTGTAGTTACAAATTTGTGCACGCCACAGGGTGGGGTTGGGCAGGGGATGGTTTGAGGGTCCAAGCTTACTTACACCATTACAAACTATCTAACAAAGACACCGGGAACAACTTCTCCGTACTCTTTGCAAATAATGTGTGGGTTCTTTTAACGTCCCACCAAGTATTACGAACAAGTGGTTGTGAGTCGGAACCTATAGCGTTTCCTCCTTCTCCAAGAAATTAATAGGATCAGTACAAAGTATCTAATACGTGTCTAGAAAGCAACGTTTGTTTGTGCGCAGTGTAAAGGGAGGAGTGAGACGCATGTGTTCTGTATTTAGGGTACCATATGGATGAAGGATATTTTTAGTTCAACTACAGAGGATCATTACAAACTAACCATAAAAAAACTTGCCTGACGCGGTGACGATAACACGGGCATTGCACCTACCGCTTGTCATCTCCCGTGTTGGGCCGGTGACATCCCTACTGTCACCTTAGGAGGCTTTTGGCCTATAGCCTTGTGGCTTGGTCGTTTTCCTCCTTCCGGGTGCGCCTGGTTGAGTTCATTGCACTTCGGGCTCAACTAGGTATCACCGCGTCGCTCTGCCATTTCAGTGGTCATAGCACTATTAGACCCGGGCAGAGGGGCCAGGAAAAAAAAAACAAAACAAAAAGAAAAACGTGTGTTTAAATGCAGTGTAAAGGGAGGAGTGAGACGCAAGCCATATATTTCGGGCACCATATGGATGCAGGATACTTGTGATGACAAGTTTGCGCGCCCAGTAGGGTGGGAGCGGTAGGGATAGGACCATTACAAACTAGGCAAAACCTGTCTAAAATCCAGCGTTTAAAATTTTTACACGCGTCTCACTCCTCCCTTTACACTGCGCCTAAAGACGCTTGCTTTTAGACACGTATCGTTTTTTCTTTTTTTCTTACGCCGCCCTCTGCCCGGGTCTAATAGTGCTATGACCACTGAAATGGCAGAGCGACGCGGTGATACCTAGTTGAGCCCGAAGTGCAATGAACTCAACCAGGCGCACCTGGAACGAGGAAAACGACCAAGCCACAAGGCTATAGGCCAAAAACCTCCTAAGGTGACAGTAGGGATGTCACCGGCCCAACACGGGAGACGACAAGCGGTAGTTGCAATGCCCGTTTTATCGTCACCGCGTCAGGCAAGTTTTTTTATGCATAGTTTGTAATGATCCTCTGTAGTTTAACTAAAAATATCCTTCATCCATATGGTGCCCTTAATACAGAACGCATGCGTCTCAATCCTCTCTTTACACTGCACCCAAAAAGCTGTTTTTAAGACACGTATAAGATAGTTTGTAATGATCCTATTTAATTTAGAGGCAAATAAGACCACTACAAACTTTCAAAAAACAAGTGTATACAAATTAGCGTTTTTTGGGTAGAGTGAAAAAGAGTGTTTATCTCGGTTGTGTTAAGACGGATAGGTGAGACGCATGCGCTTTGTTTTAGGGGAACCAAATGGATGTGGAAGGTTTGTAGTTAGGGGTTTGCGCACCCCATAGGGTGGGTTGGGTTGGGGATTGTTGGATGGCACAAACTTACTAACATCATTACAAACTAAATATATATGTGTCTGAAAAGAAGTGTTTTTTGTGGTAGTGTCAAGACGAAGACTGAGACGCATGCGTTCTGTTTTAAGGTACATAATGGATGTGGAAGGTTTGTAGTTACAAATTTGTGCACGCCACAGGGTGGGGTTGGGCAGGGGATGGTTTGAGGGTCCAAGCTTACTTACACCATTACAAACTATCTAAAAAAGACACCGGGAACAACTTCTCCGTACTCTTTGCAAAGAATGTGTGGATAGCGGTAGGTGCAATGCCCGTTTTATCGTCACCGCGTCAGGCAAGTTTTTCATGGATAGTTTGTAATGATCCTCTGTAGTTTAACTAAGAATATCCTTCATCCATATGGTGCCCTTAATACAGAACGCATGCGTCTCAATCCTCCCTTTACACTGCACCCAAAGAAAGCTGTTTTTTAGACACGTATAAGATAGTTTGGAAATGATGTGTACTGATGGTAAATGATGTCTAATGATGGTAAATGACGTCTAATGATGGTAAGTGACATCTAATCATGGCAAATGATGTGTACTGATGGCAAATGACGTCTAGGGATGGTAAATGATGTCTAGTGATGGTAAATGACCTCTAGTTATTGCAAATGATATCTAGTGATTTTAAATGATGTCTAGTGATGGTAAATGACGTCTAATGATGGTAAATTATGTGTACGGATGGTAAGTGATATCTAGTGATGGTAAATGACGTGTAGTGATTGCGAATGATATCTAGTGATGGTAAATAATGTCTAGTGATGGTTAATGACGTCTAGGGATGGCCAATGACGTCTAGTGTTGGTAAATTATGTCTAGTGATGGTAAATGATGTCTAGTGATGGCGAATGATGTCTAGTGATGGTAAATGATGTCTAGTGATGGTAAATGAGGTCTAGTGATGGTAAATGACGTCTAAGGATGGTAAATGATGTCTAGTGATGGTAAATGAGGTCTAGTGATGGTAAATGACGTCTAGTGAATGTAAGTGACGTCTACTGATGGTAAAAATGATGTCTAGTGATGGTAAATGATGTCTAGTGATGGTAAATGTCGTCTAATGATGGTAAATGATGTGTACTGATGGTAAATGACGTCTAATGATGATAAGTGATGTCTTGTGATGGTAAATGACGTCTATTGATGGTAAATGATGTCTAGTGATGGTAAATGTCGTCTAATGATGGTAAATGATGTGTACTGATGGTAAATGACGTCTAATGATGATAAGTGATGTCTTGTGATGGTAAATGACGTCTATTGATGGTAAGTGATGTCTAGTGATGGTAAATGATGTCGAATGATGGTAAATGACGTCTAGTGATGGTAAATGATGTCTAGTGATGGTAAATGACGTTTAATTATGGTAAATGTCTAGTGATGGTAAATGATCCCTAGTGATGGTAAATGACGTCTAGTAATGGTAAGTGATGTCTTGTGATGGTAAATGACGTCTAGTGATGGTAAATGATGTCTAGTAATGGTAAATGATGTCTAGTGATGGCGAATGATGTCTAGTGATGGTAAATGATGTCTAGTGATGGTAAATGAGGTCTAGTGATGGTAAATGACGTCTAGTGATGGCGAATGATGTCTAGTGATGGCGAATGATGTCTAGTGATGGTAAATGAGGTCTAGTGATGGTAAATGGCGTCTAGTGAATGTAAATGACGTCTAATGATGGTAAATGATGTCTAGTGATGGTAAATGACGTCTAATGATGGTAAATGATGTGTACTGATGGTAAATGACGTCTAATGATCGTAAATGACGTCTAATTATGGCAAATGATGTCTAGTGATGGTAAATGACGTCTAGTGATGGTAAATGTCTAGTGATGGTAAATGACGTTTAATTATGGTAAGTTATGTCTAGTTATGGCGAATGATGTCTAGCGGTGGTTAGTTATGGTGAATCAGTAATGCTTAATAATGTGGAACGATGTATATTTATGTCGTGTCGTTTATTCATGTTAAGTTACGTCTAATGACCTCAAATGACCTGTAGTTCCCTATATGGTAGTTGGATTTTTATGAGGGTCATCCATTTTGTGTATATAAGACATGAATTTATAACCACAGGAATGTAGCCCAGGCTTCTTGCGTGCGTTCCTTTGACCTGTAAGTCTGGTGTCAAACTACATATTGAAAATTAAAGCACTTACGGTGAGTAAAATTCTGGTCCTACTCCATGCACCGGCACAGATGACGTAAAACAAGGATAGAAAATTAAAAAAAACGTTGAATAATTTGCATGAAATGAAATGATGCGCTACGTCACGTGTTCCGAGTGTACACGGGGTAGCCAAACTTTGCCAGTAAATTAAACATGACTAAGTTACAAAAATCATTCTCGCTTGGAGCTGGCCAATTTTGATTCAACTAGATTGTTTAACGGTCTTAATTCAGGTGGAAAACCAGTCAACTACACTGGCTCATTTAAAGAACCTATAGTTTGCAAGCCACCAGAAACACATTTTATTTGTTGCTACATTGGTAAAATAGTATCACAAGTTAATTATTTATTTGATTTAATTTAAAATGATTTGATTTCATTTTTGTGCTTTACAGTCTCCCAAATAGTACGTCAGTGCTAAGTACAGTTGACACTCAAATAAAGTTCATCATTGTTATTATTTGTTATTGTCTAAATTAATAAAAAAAAGCTAGACGCATATCTGCGTGAGCTCGTGCTTTCCTGATGTCCTGGCTCGTCAAATGAAAAAGAAAAAGAGAAAGACCTACAGTAGACATGTTGTCTAAATGTTAAAAAATCTTTAAGACGGTTAGTTGAAAAGCGCTAGCCTGATGCACATTCACCAGACTGGAAGAAATATTTTCCACACCAAAAAAACACCTTTTTGCAGGACGTTTTTGCGTATCAGACACCATATTTGTGCTTGTAACGACAAATAAACACTTGATGCACTTAAAACTCGTAGAACATTGCATTACGTTATAGTTCGTGTTGTTGTATATGTAGTGTCTAGCTGAACTTATTTAGACGAGCCTGCATTTCTTACTGAAGCAGTCGTTCCAGATGCCTCCATGTTTGGTTCAGGCAGTTGGAGATTTTGGTGATTAAAGCCTTGTATTCTGAGGGCAAAAGAGTTCTATTTTACTAGAGTGCTTAGTTTCAACGACGTCATTTTCGTTCAATGCCACGAATGTACGTTGGCTTCATTAAAACTATTAATCTGCGCTTTGGTTAACTTCGCACATGCGCTTTACTAGCTTGAGTGCGCTTGTGACTGAACGCAAAAAAACCCGAAATTTAACCTCGCGCGTTAGCCTAACAACAGTAACCGTAATTTTGTAAGTTAAGTTCTTATATCTAAATTTGAGGGTGTTTACAACGCGTCACCTTGCTGCTATGGTAACTTGTTATGACAGGAAACGAAGCCCACTCGAAATACTCTAATAGTGATTGACGGCGGACAAACCCTAAGGAAATGTATCCAGTTATAATGGAGACTCACAGAGCCATCTTAATTGAGTGCTGTCGGTAGAAAATGTCCTGCCAGTTCAAGACTCATTCTCTTTCAATACTACCCAAAGACGATCTTGAAGGATGCATTCACAAAGATATGTGACATTTTTAGTCTTAAGAGCACGCCATATGCAAATCAGAGAAATCAGAGAGAAGTTCAAAGAAATGAAATTCAGGATAGCAAAGAAAGTCTGCATCCAGTGATCGCATGAACTGTTGTTGCTTAACAGTTTCCTAAAAATTCTAACTTTCTAGGTGTCATGAATTCTTTGACAACTTGATCTGTAACAAGCTTTCTCCTCTCTTGGTGTTGGGCGACCAGTGGCTGAAGCACTGAAATAAGCTCTTTCTTAATTTCTCCTGACAGCATCTTGCCACTGCTGTAGTCCTGTAATAAGACAACAGAAAGCTTCAAAACTTGTGTAGTGAACATAAACAGATGAAGCTACTGAACACTCTTTGCGAGTGGTTGTGCGCGCTTTCATCTTATATTAGTTTGATTACTCTCGGTAAGTATATCCTTTGATCAAAAGCGTCGCACTTGTCGCCGCCACTTGAGTCAAATGGCACTTAAATCAGGAACTCATAAGGCACCAATTTTAGTCTTGAAAACGTCCCAAGGATTTCAAGCTCCCTTTCAATAGAGTAACTGAATTTTACGTGATTAAATTTCAAATTCTCTGCAATTCAAAATGTATCCATTGCAGCAATTTAAGTATACATTTTCGAATCCATGTAAGTCTCTGGGTAACTGTGCACCTACCCCTCCCCTAACACATGAAGTTATAATACCTAAGTTAAAAAGTTAGCCCTAATGTTGAGTTGGGGGAGGGGTAGGTCCACAGTTGCTCAGATACTTACATTGATCCTCATTTTCTTAAGCATTTGAGCGTTGTCACTTATTTCATTAACGCCGTTCGAAGTAAAAACTTAGGGATCGTTAAAAATAGGCAAGCATTGCATGCATGTGGCTACTGCATTTATTTTAAGTTTACTCGGACCTTCTTGCCATACCTATCGCCTTTCCTCGATTTCATTACTTTACATATTCTCTTCTGATTTAAAAAAAATGTGTATTGTGATTGGCTAAATACTAGGCATGCGCTGATTGGCTCCTTCACTCACTCACTCACGTTTCCTTTGACATATCGGCTCCTGCATTATTTCATATGCTGTAGCCAAAAAAAACATGCATACATAATCCTTGCCATCATCGTTCTTTGACCTCGGCAGAGATTCCTCGTTTAACATCTTGCCACACCTCCATATCAGAAAAAACGGCTACTGGACCTTAATCCTGGTATGATGGGAAATGACCGCAAGGAAAGGCGCGTTCTCAATAAGAACTGACCTCTTTTATTTGAGCAAGTTTCTCCTCATCCTCCATGAAGAATGTTAAGTACTGATAAGCTATGTCGACTGTTGTATCTCCTCCATATTGTCTGTGCTCCTCTACCGTATCTCGCCCACCTGAATAGGCATACTTGTTTATCTAGAGAAGACAGCCAAAAAAAAAACACAAAACTGTAGGCTTGTAATGTTATCAGACTGATTGCAGCCAATCCAGGTCATGATCTGGGTAAAAAAGGAAAGACACTTCCCAGTGCGATAAGGATTACGGCACAAACTTTCACTTCAAAAATGATTAATTTTCACAAAACTTGACATTGCTGAAATTAAAGACATGAACATCGACTTAGGACAAAGTTGCTTAGACTGAAAAATGTAAAGCGACCTTCGTTACAACATATGGAGGAATTACATGTAATAAGATTTGAAAACCTGTTACGGACACTCAAACATTTTTCTTATACGACTTTAAAAGATTGCGGGCTTTAAAAGGGCTTTAAAAGATTGCGCACAGAGCAAACATTACAACCGATGGGGACAACTCGACAGCCCTGTATCATGTACAGTGTCTGTTACAGCGGTGAAAACAATTTCTCAAATTGTGCGTTTACCTGTTCCCTGTTTGTTTGCAATTACCAAAAACCTCAGGGGGAAGTTGTTATTGTAGCATACTTGTAGACTCGCGATGTATTAACTCTCATTGAAAAACATAGCTTCGAAGTCAACAAATCCGCTACAACCAGCGCAAATGAGACTGCACTGTACTGTAAACATGACCAACAACTAAGCACCTGGATTGATGGCAATTTATTTCGCAGAAAATCGATAACTACAGCAGAGGATTTTTACTCCTCAATTAATTTCTTTCCCCTGACTAAGGCGAGAAAAAAAAAATAAAAATAAGAAATAAAACCAAGTAAAAGCCACTGACTCCAATAAATAACCAAACGTACGACATGTCATCTATTGCGTGCGTGGCTGGGCTTGTCTGAGACCAAAACAAGTTATTTGATTAGTTCTCGGAGCAGTCCAAAGCCCCTAAGATAGACCGCTCAACAGTTGATTTTACTATGTGTTGGAAATAGAAGTGCACATTCTGTATATGGTAATTTAATTTGCAGTTTAAATCAAAGATTTCAGAAACGTTACCACAGTACCTTTTTTTTAATTTGCGCTTGGGAATCAGTCAAGAAGATGGAAGATGTGGGATCACTAGCACTCATTTTCGTCTTAGCTCCTTGTAAAGCCGGGAAAAATGTTGAAAATATAAGAGATGGCTTGGGACAGCCAAGTCTTGGGGCCACGTCTCGAGTCATTCTGAAGTACGGGTCCTAAAGAGGAAAATATATTAACAATATTTATAACTAGTCATAGTTGTCACTAAATCTGCCCCCGACTTTGTAAAAACTGAATGAAGACTGCATGTGGTTGTCCATGTATTTGTTATGAACCTTTGAAATGTAGTTTTCGTGTGAGAGTTTGCGAGTGCAAATTCCTTGTTGTGTTTGTGTTTTGTCAATTATCACACTTTGTTTCTTGGGTTAATGGAAATCCTCAGACATATCGTGTTTAGGATGGGTTTACATTATAGCTTGGAATGAAATAAGAAAGCTTGGAATGAAATCGTGACGACTCGTTGCCAAACTTGCCAAACCCAGTTTGCGCGGTTGCTGAGCCAGACGCACATGCTGAAAGTTAACCGGGACCACCGTGCGCGCCTATTTTCGTCAAATCGAGAACATTTTCGCATACTAACACTACGACCATACGATACTTCTTATTTACGGGGGGAACATTAGGGTGCCTCCTCGGGTTCCGGCCTCTGGGCCGGAACCCTGCGGGGGCAATTACAGCAATTTATGAGTATAATCGAAGCATCTAATCCAAAGAAAAAGCTAACAACTGCATGCACACTGTCAGCTCCCCATACTTTCCTTGTTCCCTGTCACCGTGAGTGCAAATTAGGTAAGCAATAGAGCGTACTCACATGACGTCACGGCAGCCATGTTGGTGTCACCCAACCAAGAAAAAGCGGCCATGTTGGTGTCCCAAAACCGACCCCCAGGAATTAAATTCTTTTCTTATGCAAACATCATCTTTTGTTTCCGTTAAAAACATGGCCGCTGATCACGTGAGTGAATAAGCACTGTAGGTGAGGTTTAAACACATCAGCCACAAGGCTGAGAAGGCCAGAGGTTGCCGCACTTTCTGGAATAAGCACTTTGGCGCTGTTACAATTTTTCGTGCCTAAATCCGCCTTTTATTTGAGAGCAACGCTTGTTTGAACCTTGCACATGACAAAGAAATCTTCTCTTTTAATTTAACCGTATATTTTAAACTTAAACTTTACAACTTAAATATTTTACATTATAAACTTTAAGTAACAGTATATCTATAATGTTCTTTTAAAAACGAAATAAAATGTTGTTGTTGTTGTTGTTGTTGTTACATCAATGCCAACGGTGTTGTCAATCAACTCCAATTTAGCCGTCAACCAGCCCCAGCCTTGAAGGGTACGCCTCCTCTACATCTGAGTCTGGGCATTCAAAAGGATTTGCACTGGTTCTCTCAAGAGGTTCAACTATGCCACATCAGGGCAGTGGCACTCTCATTTTTTGTGCTTATTCGAGGGTGGTGCTTATTTGAGTAAATGTGGCATCCTTAACAAAGGTACAATGAAGCACCGTGGGGTATTTCTTTTCCCTAGGATTGGACACTAAGTTAATCTCCAGCAATTAATTGTCAGTACCCATTTAAACACCTGGGTTATGCACCTCTCTAAGGGAACTGTACAGTGCCATGACCTATAGGCTTGAAATCTCAGACATCCTTATTTTAAGTCAAACACTAACAAGCCACAATGTTGTCAAGTCAAAAAATTATGAAGGTTGACAAAACTCAAACTCAAATGCAATTCAATCATTAAGACATTAAAATGCATGTGCAAGTCCAAAGTGCAATTTTCGGACATTTGGAATTACTACTGGACATCTTTAGCAAGGTCCTTCAATAACTCATGTTTAACTCAATGGACTTACATAGGAATTATACCTTACTTGGTCAATAGCACATGGAATGAGACAAGGAACATCTTGTCTACTTCCAAACGTATGTGGAAATGAATGGCTAAAGGCTGGTGCAGCTTGAATGGCTGGAAATGCTATTTTACCTGAAGGTAAAAAAGAGGGTAATAATAAAGGACTAATGTAATTCTAATCTACTTGCATTCTTAATACTATAATTCATTAATAGCATAACTTAAATCTGAGGCAATAGTTGTAAAACTACATCTTTAAAGTGCCTATGGAGCGGAATTCTTTTTGCGTAATTACAAAATATATTACTTGAAATACACGATTCCAAAAATTGAGTGGTCTTCAATGAAAACTGTCGATTTGACAGGTGCTTAAAGTTTGGAAATTTTGAACTACGCAGATGGCCTTCGTCTAGCCATCTTAGAAGCTAGATACGACAGGAGAATTGCTGTAAACATGTGGTTTGCAAACAAACTGACATCCCAGCTTAAAGTCACATGATGTTTTGACCGCGTAATTCAAGTACCATTTTTGAAGGCAAAATCACCAAACTTCAAGCGCTTGTAAAATCGACAGTTTTTATCATGGACCACTCAAATTTTGGAATCATGTATTTCAAGTAATATATTTTATAATTACGCAAAAAAATTCCGCTCCATAGGCACTTTAAGACCTATTCTCCTGCATAACCCAAATAAGAAAACATAATAACCAGGACAGTGTCCAATGACATAAGTGTACAAGAGAGAGAGCAGTAACAAAAAACATACCAATACAGTCGCTCTCTCCAAATCCAAAAATTGCTTTCACCTGGTTGTAGGTAACACATCTCTGTATTTTTATGATATTCTTGTAGAAGTCTGAACAACTCCTTAAATGAAAAAAATTACATGGCATTAACATTCTATTTTCATTGTTATTGTTTAAACCTTGAGCAATGCACAAAATGTGTGGTCACAGTTTGCATCACATTAATTTTGTAGTGTACATCACACAGCTTTATACATCAGACAGAGGATTATACTGAATAACAAAATATACCAGTAACTATTGATTAGTAGTTGTTATTACTAATTATTGTAAGTAGAACTAAGTATATCAAAAATTATAAACAAGTTGTTCTATAATATAAAGTGTAAATGAAAGAAAAAAATTCAACAACTTATAATGTACTTACCCTATATAATCTATATCTGAAAAAATAAATGTTTTTTTCACATCAAAACCACAAGCTATAATGTCTTTGGCATTTTCATATGCAAGTCTGTGGGCCTCTTCACACTTAAGATCTTTAAGGAAGAACTTCTCATCATCTGTTAGTTGGATTACCAGGGGAACATTGAATGCATCTTGTAGGTATCTAAATTTAAAACAGATTCAACACCACTTAATGTACTGGTACCAATGCATATATACTTAACATTTAACATTACATTATTTCTCAAAACCTTGTGCACATTATTTTCTTATGTTTATCTGATTCACTAAAATCTTATTTGTGATAACTTAAATCAATTCATAACTTAAAGTTCATGTGCAGTATCTGGAACACGGTACACTATTATGGTGTAGTTAAGTCTCAAAACAATTATTACTGGTATTGGTAAATACTGGTACAACCTTGAGAATAGCAGAACTTTGATATCACAGCAAAACAAAACCAGGATTTCCTACATCTGGATGATCAATTCCCAAAAAAAATTAGTTTCGTTGATTTTATTACTTTTTTCTTACTTGGTGAAAATGAAAGGAATGAGATGTCCCAGGTGCATAGCTTCTGATGATGGGCCTCTCCCAGTGTATAAATAAAATGGATTTCCTGATTCATACATGTTAAGGACAAAGTCCAGATCTCTAAACAATGACAACAAGAAATGATCAGCAACATTGTGAAGACAGAACAATGCAAATTAAAGGCTACATAATTACCAGAAACCAGACTGTACAAGAGATTATAGTATATTGGGAAGCCTGTGGTTTTCTCAAGCTAGAGATCAAAAGGCATAGAGTGCACTAAATCAACTGATAATTAAGGCCAGGGTGCTTCTTCATATATGTATAACACCACTGGTAACCATCCTACCTAAAAAAAAAGAAAGAAAACAAAAAAAAAAAAAAAAACAAAAAAAATACACTGGGGTATAGGATTTACAACAGAAACATTTAACTTAATCCCTGGCCATAATACTAAACAGGTAAATATATATCATAGAAATGAAGATGATCAAGACAACCAATCAAAGCACCAAAATTATATGCTCAAACAATTTTTCTATATTTCATGTAACAAATAAGTTTGACCTCCCTTAGCACTTTGACAATAAATTGATGCACAGTGTGTAAAGTCAACAATTCAAACATGCACAATATTTTGGAATCCAAGAATGGACAAGCACTGTACTAGTACGTCTGTCAGTAATAGTCTCACAATGACAAATTAATTACAAAACATGTACATGTACAATATATACAATATTGAGGCTCAGTCTTGAAATTTAAGATTTTGTACTAAGTGTCTTATCAAGTATAGAATTTACCACAGTTGACATGACTCAACCAAGACTTGATCATTGATCCTAAATTTTCATCAGAATCGATCCTCAATTCTCATCAGAATCAAGGCTTCAGGATACAGGATCAAGACAAAACAGTCAGGATTGAGTTAGCTATCAAAAATTAGGAGTGCTTTTACCATACATGTATCTCTGAGATATAGCCTTCCATGAAATACAGATCAAGCTCAACAACATTCTGCTTTAAATTCATACTGTTGGTGTATCATGACAATATACACTTTCTATCAACAAGTATTGACTGCAAAAATATTACATGCAGTAAAATATTCATCATGAACTGATAAAACTATATTGTCTGCATATATGCAATAAAAGTGCTTGATCAACCCAATGAAATTCACCTGTGAGAGAAAAAAACTCCTCTCTTGAGCAAGTGATGAACTGGCCTTCCAGTTAACTGTTGTATCCTTTGTACAAGGCATGCCTCCAACTTTGAACAACCAAATTGCCCTTAATTTAAATGAATAGAGTAGTTTTAAAATCAGTGTTAAAGAAATTCTGAAAATGCCTCAGTTACACCTAGCTACATGACATTACCACAGGAAATTGCTTGAAGAATCTTATGGCACTTTCACAATCAATAAAATTTAAACTGAACCTACCCAGTAATCATGACTCTTTGCAAGTGTTTTTCTACACTTTGTACTGATGATATGAATATTCTTTGAGGTCTGATTGTATCAATGGACTGTGGGCACTTACATGGACTGTGAGTAGTTATTGAGTACCGTACTGGCTTTCGCTTAATGGTTGTTTGAAAACAGCTCTATTAACGGCTATTTAAATTTCATGAATGCCAGTCTCAATTAAGACGCAAGCCATGAGTCCTTCAATCCTATAATTATATAATTTAGTATACCAGGCACCTGGAATGAACTAGAAAATGAATCTGGAGTTGGATTCATCAGAGAAAAGGAATAAATACGACCACTGTCCAGAGACGGAAACAGAACAGGTCTAGAATATAAGAAAGGGAATACCGGTAAAACTGAGATCAACTTAATAACTATTCTGATACCAGTCAATTAAAAATAACAAGGTAGATATAATGACCAATTTGAGTTTTCTGTAAATCCCAGATGAAAATCTTATTACGATCTTATTAAGATTCTTAACCAAAATTCTTACAAGAATCTTACAAGATCTTATTAGAAACTTTCAAGATATTTCAAGATTTTTTCCAAGATCTTATCAAAATTCTTAAGTTTGATCTCGTCACAAGATTCTTGTCAGAAACTTAAAAGATTCTTACATGATCTTACAAGTTCTTAATAAGATTTATTCCACCAGGGATACGTGCAATGTACTAGTCAAGACACTGCGAGTTCACACGCTACAATGTACAGCACACTCAGTAACGTATCCATCAGACTGAAATGAACAACTCGCCCAAATCATTGTTATAGTACAAGCTCAATGGCATTCTTCCTTCGATTTTATCCCTGGTCAATATTTCTTGATTAGCATTTTCGATACCACACAGATTTCTAGAAGCTTATATATATCACTGGGTTGATAAAATACAATGTATATCATCGATCTGGTGAGGAGCCATATACCTCTTACAAAAGCCTACCAAGATGACGGCGTCTTGACAATCGAAGGATGGTAAACCTTATAACGCAAGTAACTTACTAATAAGCTTGTCGTAGTCAATTCCCTTGTTATCCACTGCTACTACTTTCTCCATTGTCACGATTTGTTCAACATCACCGTCCTCTACGTTTTCCTTCTTACTATCATCATTTGAGGAAGCCATACTTGAAAGTGAATTTCTGAAAACGCTGAAGGATCGACAGCAAATAAAACCCCTTCCTCTTTCGAAAATGATCGTCAACAACATGCACTACCGGTTTCCCCGATGTTTCTAGGTCTCCTTTCTTCCTGGAGAATCTTGCATCAGACTGTGGCGAGCCAGCGATCCTAATAGGCATAACGAGAGTTATATCCACGTGGTATAAAAAGACTCCTGTCGAAGGCAACGAGAAAGAAATTCGGAGTCAATTTAATAGCACTTTTGCAAGTGTAGTTATTGTTTTGAAACTCTGAAACAATAGATACAGTTATGAATCACACTTGTAAGGCTTTTATTGGATTAACCCCAGACTCTGATCATTGCAACCCGTAGTACTAAAAAATGTCTGATTGTGCTCCTAGTTATAATGTGTACTTTTCTATTTACACGATCGTCCGGAAAGAACTCAATTCTATCCAAGCGATCTAGGCCGTCTCAGTCGTCCGGGTCGTTTACGATCGTCTGGGTAGCGTTTCCATATGATGGTTTCCATCATCCGAACATTTTTTGAGACGACTGGGACGATCGGGACTAATCTCACATGAAAACCAGGCTTTAGAGTCGGCCTCCTTCGCCTGTCTGATCATGAGCCAGGCTCCAACTTTTTCTCTCAAAGCTCTAGAAGTGTAATGCCTCAGCGACTACCGAAATCATCTTAGGCAACGTAAAACAAATCCCCACACAAGATTCAATGAAGATGTTTTGACACTCGGGCAGTTCACCATTTACAAAAAGTTTCCGGAATTTCATAATTCCGAGTTTCCCGAAAGTTGCGGCGAAAATTTTCCGGGAGCAACAGGATTTCGACTGAAAAGGTAGTCCTGTCTTTCCGATCGGAATTTTTCAAACGGAGTTTTGGGTTCATTCCTTTGAAATCATCTAAAATACCTTTTGATGTCCGTTCTAAATTCTTCCTGCAAACAGGGGTGGATTTTGAAAATGGTAAACAAAAATCCCTGACATAATTTAGTAATTTTAAATTTTGTTTATCATTTGCCAAAACCGTACACTGGCCGGGTTTTCCTTGTTAATGTTAAACAAGCTAGGAATCGCTCCTCTGAGCTACTTGAGTTAGCCACAAAGCTTCATCATGTTCAAGCCAATGCTTTTGAAAGAAGACATTTCTAGTAAGAAATTTCTAGTGAAATTGACCGTTACTCAGCACTGCAGATAATCTGAACTGAAATAATTATTCAAATCAGTAAGAATATGTTTTAACCTAAAATGTTTTTTTTTGTCATAGCCAAGGAGGCTAGGAGGGTAGGGCAAGCATACATTTGTGTTTTTACTCTTCAAGGGAGGGAAGTGGCTTGACAAATGTCTTGTTCTAAAGACAGATGGCTTATTACAAATTATAGAGCAGTTTATTTGAAGGGGCTGGCTTAATGGAGGATTTAAAGTATATACCACGTTAGGAAACTGATTATGACTCACACAAAGCCATCAGTTTGTATGTCTTCCTTTATGCAACAAGTGGAGGGACAGTAGTGTAGTGGTTAGTGTGTCGGACTTCCGAGCAGGAGGTTTGGAGTTTGAGCCCTGGTGCTGGCACTGTGTTGTTTCCTTGGACAAGAAACTTTACTCCACACTGTCTCTCTCCACCCAGGTGTACAAAAGCGTACCAGCAATATAATGCTGGGGGTGACCCTGCTATGGACTATCATCCCATCCAGGGGGGAGTAATAATAATCCCAGGTTATTCATGGTAGTGAAACCAGGATAAGCTCTGGCCGTGTGGGCCTTTGGCTCGTGTGCGCCTTTTTTAAATTTATTCAACAAGGAAGTCAATTCATTTTTACAACACTACACTGAGTTAATTTTTGTAATTTTGTTACTTGAAGATTAACACTGCAACATCTAAGAGCATCAAAATGTTAACAGCTCACATCACATGACAGATGAATTTTTGTCCTTTGACACTAAAACTCAATTAATTATACTGTATAAACAAAACAATTCTGTTTTGTTATAATTCTGTAATGCAATGTATGAATTCAAGAATTTTCTTTTCCTGTTACACAAAGTACACATACTTTCATATTCACCAAAAGTTTTTGTAAAGGATTTAACCCTTTCACTCCCAAGAGTAACTTCATAGATTTTACTCTGTCTAACGCCAGACAATTTTAGTTGTCAAATGGAGACCCCTTGGGAGTGAAAGGGTTAAGTGACAAATGAATTCAACTCTATAATAATTTTACAATTTTATGATTGGGAAAAAATTCTCTGATTGCCAGTTATTGATTTTTCGACAGGATTTAGCATTCAAGACTTTTGCTTTCAAATCTTTCATCTCAAAACCTACATGCATATGAACTAGAACATTTCACGAATGTTAAAACCATGTAGAAACGTAGTCAAATGGGGCAGAAAAAGGTAATATGACAACTTCAGTGCCAGGCATCATAAGTTAAAAATTGGTGCTTGTTATCCTTCCTTTCCACAATTTAACAGGAAGTCAGCATCTTGAACACCTGTAATAAGAAAAAAACCTCTATTACACACTAAGAATGATTTGCTTTGGTAGCTATTAAATGACAATACACCTAACCAGTCAATAAAAAAATTAATGTGTCTACATGTCCAAGAAAAGAAACAAAAATGCAAGGAATTTTGTTTTGTCAAAAAGCCTTCGGCAACTGCAAACCAATTGTTTACAAATAAGGTTGTTTTTTGAAGAATACCTACATACATACAGGCTGTATTACTTTCATTCCAGATATGATAAAGATTGACCATGGATAAAACCTCTCTTTTTCAATGAGAAAACAAAACTGATAACAAAAATTGAATTACCTCTGGGCTAGAGGCAAGCATCTGAGCTGATTCGCCTTCATATGTAGTCTGTCTTGGGTCAGCTCCAAAAGCAAGCAGCAATGCCACTACAGATGCCATGCCACGCCCAGCTGCAATATGCAGTGGAGTGCATTCATCAAATGTCACGGCATTGATGTCTGCATGACACTGGAGTAGTGAGTTTATCATGAGGAGGTTGCCTGCTTCAACAGCATAATGAAGGGCAGAACGGCCACTTTTGCCATCCTGAAAAAAGATCATGGCAAATTCAAGTTATTTCCCATTCTTTTATCATGTAAAGTTTAAAATCACCAGCCGCAATAATTTTGACACAATTCATTTTTATAAGAATAACTGCTGAAAAATTTAACTTGAGTTGTGCTGTAGTTTATTGATGACTTTGCTACTTACTTGTGCGTTAACATTAGCTCCAAGAGAGACCAAATACTCCACAACTTTGACATTGCTGACAGATACCGCCAGATGAAGAGCAGTAACTCCTGAAACATTTTGTAAAGGTCAAGTCAAAACTAAAACATAATGTAGTCTATATAAACACAATCTACAGTGTATGTTTTTGATAATTTTGCACCAAATGTACTCTTTTTTGGTTCTCTGTACTCTTATAAATAACACCAGCCATATCATATTCAAGAATGCAGGTGAAACAATAAGCAAAGTGAGTGGTATTCTACAAGTACAGTACACATGATTGCATCAGGACTTGAAATGTTGTTGTAGTTGTTAGATTGTAGCTGGCTGTTGGTTGGTAAAGCAATGTTGTGATAGACAAAAAATGCTTAATGGTTAGTGGTACAATTTTCCTCAGTTTTAGTTGATTCATGGAGTCAATAATTTGCTCATACAGTACAGCTAGTTATTGGCATGGGTTCAGTTATGTTTGTACAATGAAAGGACAAAGGCTACTGGAAATGCAATGGTACCCAAAATTTGTAAAAATAATTAAAAAAGATTTACATATTTCATTTTAACAGGTAAAATCAGAAAAATTTTGAAAAACAACTTCCCCTTTGATTTTGAATCAGGGGGAAGCCCCCCACACACAAATGAAATTGTGCTTGCAAAAGCAAATTCCCGTTTCTATTTCCTTTTCCTTGAGAGGGGAAACACCCCTCATTAAACAACCTAGAGGACCATGTCGTTCCTCTTACATAAAAGCAACGAATCGCTACAGACAAATTGGTGTTAACAAAACTTTACATACCATTATAATCTCGCTCATCCAGCATACGGTAAATACTGTCCCTGATCTTTTCGCTCCAGCTTTTGTCAAGAAGTGGTCGGGTTATTTCCCTCACACAGTCTAAGAAGCCATATTCACAAGCCAAATGCAAAGCCGTTTTCCCATTACGATCTGGTATATGTGGGCTTCCACCCGCTTCTAGCAACCTTCTTATTATGAAGGGCTGTCTTGTAATGGTGGCCAAATGTAGGGGAGTCTGTCAGAATTAAAAGAATATTTCAGTTATAGTGCGACGGTTAATATAACTCGACAGAATTCAACAACAATGCTGTGAGCACACATACACTGTTCGTACCACAACCTACAACTGCAACTCTTTATTAGTTATACCTACCTGTCTAAGATAGTTATACAAGTCGAGGTATTCTCTAAATGGCAACAAGTTGATTATTGCATCAGAATCTCCTGGTCTCATGTTAGCAATCGCCAAGTGCAGCGCCCTGAAGTAATATGAACTCAGAGTTACAAGAAATAATCACCTCAAACGTATCACCAAATATTCCTGTTATTGGAACTTATGTCCACGGAAACATAACACTAAAGCTATACAGAAAGGGTAAAATATCTGGTTAAGCAACTATAATTACTTTCAATAGACTGAGACAAGCGTAGAATTTTAGTATGTACGACGCAGAACTGGCCATAATAGTAAGCTTACCCATCTTGATTCTCGTGACCGGAACGCTTATGCCAGTGTCTAACATGCTTTTGCTATATAAATTATTATATGGAAATAAAAAGTCTAATTAAAAAGGCAACTCAAAGTTCTGAAGAGTGTGGGTAAATGAAAATTCTGTATGCAACAAGAATATTTGAAGCCGTTCGCTTACGTGTCTCCATCTTCGTCTTGGAAAAATAATCGCTGCCTGAGCTGATCGTGACTTGGCAAATAACTTGCATAACCGAGCATGTTTTCTCCGGCTGATCTTCCCTCTTGCCCACTAGGTTGGTCACAAGACGGATGTCGAATTCCAGACCGAGGGTCTCCGATCGACAAGTTCTGTGTTGACTCTTCTAGACAACGTAAGTCTCTACTATTTAATTCTTTAATGTCTCTGGAGTATTCCATGCTTTTTGTGCGAGATTCATCATCATCGTCACAAAATCCAGAGTCGCACTGCTCGGAAGGTTTTACCGCTTTCCCTTCCATCTGAGCAAGAAATGCAAGCCTTTCTGGTGGAATTGCACCCCTTGGGACTAACTCTCGTTGTCTTCCTGGAAACTCCATTTCTTCGTATCACGAAGTCTTCCCCAGCTATAAATGTACTGTGACTTCGAAGGACTGAAGAAACTTGGTTAGTTTGATGCAAAGGTTAGTTCTCAACAAAAGCCTCACTTCTCCGAAAAACACATCTGCCAAACTACCGCAGTAATGGCGGATGTCTCGTACAAGTATAAGTTATGAAATTAAGGGAAATTTCCCATTTTCCCCACGTGATATGTAACCAATCGGCGCTGAATTGAGTGAGTTTTGTGAGAGATTTCAGCCAATCGCTGTTGACATTTGACTGATGACGTGCTTGATTTGCGTGTGCGTGAAGTTATGCGCGCTACGCCAACAATCCAATCGAATATTAATTAGGGGATTCCCCTAAACGCAAAACCTGCTCGAAAGCGATTTATTTCACAAGAGTTCACGAACGACTATCTCCACTAAATTTCACTTAACTTGGCTTCTGAAATAAAATAAATGCTTTTTGCAAATCGTACAGCCCCTGATTAGTCTTATAACTTGGTCGATACAAAGAAATCGAAGTGCATTGCTTTGGCATGTTTCATAATCAAAGGGGTTTTCCTTGTTGGCCTTAGTGGGAAAAGTACCGTCCGGGGACTGAAAGGGATTTTGACCATTCAAGGGCACGCATGAGCATATCATGTGGGCAATATAAGCAAATACTTGACCGTTCACTCATATAACAATCACGTGCCAAATACAGATCGAAAACGCCTGGTCACTCTAATTTAACCCCACGCAATGTAAAATAAACGCCTTTCTATGTGTTTCGAAATAAAGTAATAGCAACTTTTAGCTCGGGAATTATCCAACAAAACGTAGGACAACAAAGGCAGTAAATAGAAACGAAACGACGATTACAGGTTTTTCAGTGTTTATTTTTCTAATGAAACGGTCTGTTTGCGCACCGTACATTCCCTTCCTTTTCGGCCTTTAACATTACTTCATTCCTTGAAACTGAATCGTCATGAGTGAGAATAGATGGCAAATTTTGTGCTTACGTGGCAATCAGAATTCAAATGAGAAACAGAGACCACATTATAAGCATAATATTAATGTGTATAAAACAGGGA
This sequence comes from Ricordea florida, assembly GCA_949710005.1. NCBI lineage: Eukaryota > Metazoa > Cnidaria > Anthozoa > Corallimorpharia > Ricordeidae > Ricordea > Ricordea florida. The sequence goes on from OX453284.1 coordinate 28,541,407, forward strand.
TATAAAACAACCTTAAATGTAGTGAAAGTGCTTTCACGACTGATCAAAATATTACAATCATCATAAAATAATTAACCTACGCTGGGCTCGAACTGAATTTCCCAATTCTCCTGATGACCAAAATGTCTGAACGAGATGAATATTGTTTTTCTTTTTAACATATGGAAGGGTGATAGATCATACTGATCATCTCCTGGAAAGGTAAGCCTCCCCCCGGGGGGGGTTTCAGAAACAATTGAACAGGAGATATTTTAGAATTATTTTCAATGAATTTGGGAAACTCTGATTACATTGCTAGGAAAGAGGAAAAAATTAGGGAAAAAGTGGCTTTATTAATGAGGAACAAGCTAGAAAATGCACAACAAAAATAGGGAGCCATAAGAACTTGTACCCACGACCCCGTCACTCCCTACCCCCCTGGTACTGGGAGAAGCTCAAGCTGTACTTTGTGACTTTTACATAGTCAAAAAGGTTGATGGTATAGTCTCAAGGGAACATAACATGAGTTCAAATCATTTCCTTCTCAGAGAAAAATAACGAAAACATGCCCAGAGTCAGCTCAAGACATAGAAATGAGATGACCTCTGACTAAATAAACAATCATGCAAAAGCCTTAATTATTGTTAATCTTGTAAAAATCTTGGCTGGTAAGGATGGAGAGAATTTTGAACTTTACAAAGGCTTTGTTGAGACCAAGAGTTAAAGAACAAAATAAACAATGAATATGTAATAGAAAAAATTTATTCAAACAGTGAGGTGATGTAATCAGTGATAGTGTTTTCTATTTATTTCAATTCCAGTAAATGAGGTACAATGTTGAGTTTCAGAATTTACACACAAGGTACGTTTCCCAGACCAAAATGAAACCCACATGTACACAGACTTTAAACATGAGATGAAAAAGTTAAATTCCACACTTCATCTGGCAGTTAACAAAAATATGTAAATTGACCCCTTTAAAAAATTCTCTGTCAAGGATGCAGATTTAGCCATGGTCATCTCATTATTCTTCCATCATGGAATAGTGTAACAGCACTACTAAAGAGAAATTGGCAAATGCCAATATCTGTGAACACAGTGGTTTTTAAATAGTTCAAATAATGGTTCTGTGAAAGTGTGGAAAATGTACAAAAGCACAGTTGAGGGGGTCAGGCCATATAAAAAACCTAAACCATTGTCTTTTCATTTTACTGTACAGAGTGAGATCACGTGAAAATGATAACATTCAGGATACATAACAAACATAGATATCTACCACAATCTGTATACTTTAGATACATCAACAGGAATATACAACATTGATAGGTTCATGATTAAAACATACACTATAACTTCTTTTAATAGATGTGAACAGTCTTTTTATGTCTTCCCAATTTCATATTGCTGCCCAATCTTCCAATAAGCAAAACTGAACCAAGACTCAAAAGTACAAAAGCAAAAAGGACCACCTTCCAGCTGACAAATCCTGACACTTCTCTCTCTTCTTCCTGTATGAGCAGCCCGTGTGCATTGTTTCTGAGCATTGCTGCTTTGCGCATTTGTATGAGATGGGATTGTCTTTTATACTGCTTGACTTTCTGCTGAATGATATCGACTAACTCATCACTTGTGTGCATGTCCTGTTCAGCATTTTGTACATGACCCAAGGAGAGTTCTTTTTTAGTATCCAGCTGTGAGTCTAACTGCATAGACAATTGTTCATGTTCGTGTGGGTAAAGAAGCCAACGAACATACACGCCCAACAAACCAGTAGCCACACCAGTCACATGTGACATACATCCATCTGCAGTGATTAAGTGTAGTATAAAGAATATTAAACAACAAAGACTACAAAAAGAAAAGTGCACATTGCAACCAGATGGACTGTCTAGTTTGAGATAAATTTAACAAGTTACAATTCACCGACCTGACATCTTGACACTCCTGTCTAGTGCCTTCTTCAGGGGTGACTCAGCTAGGTGGTATAGGTTTCTTTATATGTGCAATGAATAGCATTGCGTAGTTATAAGAAGGTGTAATCACATTGTTTAATTAGAAGGGGTAACCCACTGGACTGCTTGTACACAACTTGCAATTAATAACATTATCAGTATGTTTCTTCTGTATGATCCGGATCTGGATTTGTTATCCGAGATCACACAGACCATGGCACATCAAAGGAACTGACGAATCCTTGACCAGGGTGGATTTGTCAGTTCCTTTGATGTGCCATGATCTGTGTGATCTTGGATCACAAAATAATCTGGATCCGGATCATACCAAACAAATGCATCCTATGTCTAAGACTACAGCAAACTTCCTAGAGAACTTTTTGAGTCATTTAAGTTTGAGTAAAGTTTAAGTTAAAGGAAATGACTTCTAGGGAAAACATTGTGAGTTACCAAGGTTTCAGTTCTCGTGGGTAAAGTATTTGGCACATGATTTGAGTTATCAGAAGTACATTGTAAACCTAGACTTTTCAAATAGGATTTATAATAATGTATCTCATTCTCATAATCTAAGACTGTGTCATACTAAGACTTCTAAAGAAATCTGAATATTATAATGCAATTAAAACCAATAATGTTTAAAAATATGAAAAATATAAAGTGCGTAATGAAAGTTAAAATCATTAAATAGTTACATGTATGAATGGAACAAATAAATGAACAGGATTATTTCTTGGAAAAAAAAATGAACATGACTGTTACATATCCAAATCTCTAGCTTTATATATGTACAATAAAATACATTGAAAAATCTGCATACCATCTAGCTTTTTCTCTAGCAATAATGCTCGCATGGTTCTCATAGTTAGGGTCTTCCTGCAATAAAAAGCATTTGTATTTATTTTAATTGGTATAAGAAACAAGAAAGGAAAAGTTTCAGCATCCAAGTATGTTATATCCAAGTCTCAAATTAACATAGATAGTCAGACACAGCATAAACTGTAGATTTCATTATGGAATAGTTTTGAGACAGTGTCATATGAAAAGATAACAAGAGACTATCTAACTTTTCTTTGCTACACTTAGCAAGTTACCAGAAAGTGCAACAAAAGTGAGCATGTGGAGATTCTTCTAACTATCACTTAAACACCAATTCTGAAAATAGTTATGTCGACCAATAACATACAGTAGTTATTATTATTATCATTATTATTATTATTGTTGTTGTTGCTGTTATTATTATAGTGACTGCACAGGGTGAGGTTTGACCCAGTACCTAAATGAGAATGAGTCATATTCAAGGTTTCTCTTGAAACCCTCATGAGCTCTGCCACCTTCTCTTGCATTATCCATCTCATCCACTACTTCTGCAGTTCTCTTCTGTTCTTCACTAAGTGATGTCAAGGACCTTTTGATGTCATTCTGGTTGACTTCTTTTTCTCCAAAACATCCATCACTTCGCTGCCAACCAAGAACAACTCTCAGTCTCTCAGGAGAAAGAAAGTCAGGAAAACCAATAGAACCGCAAACCATAGCCTGCTCCATGTACAGATCTTTTTGAAAAGTACTGTAAACAAGAGTTCTCTTTCTCTCGATTTCCGTCATTTGAGGATACATGGCAGAACAAATACGACCATACAACTCTTCTAACCCCCCCTCTATATTTGACTGTTCCAAACGCTTCAACAACACTGGTGTACAACCTAGAAAAGCAAGTGTGAAGTCAACAGGTAAGAAAGTAATAATATTAGGAAACAATTTAGGTAGATCTCATACTCTCTGTAAAAAGCTAGACAATCTTAACAACCACATCATTTTAAAAGGTGAAAGAACATTGCAGTTGCATATGCAAATTAAGCAGCTTCAAAGATGCCGTCATGTAAAACCTAAGAAAAATTCAGGCTTGAACCTCTTATCTTCAGAACTCCTTAAGTTGCATGCATAATGGAATGATCTTTAACTCACTTTCTTCTACAGTTTACATATATGAAATTTTAATACACTGACATTCACCTCATTTTGATTGACAGTATCTTGCTCGTTACAGGTAACAGATTTCCATAATTATTACTACTTGCGTGTGAAAGCATGTTTACTGGTACTAATAATTTCCCCTGGCATAGATCTACGAAATTATTAGAGGAAAGTCTAAACAGTGATACCTATTAGAAAGCTTTACTAAACTTTTGAGACACGAATAAAGTTAAATATCATTGTCATCATCATCAATAATGATGCTACACTGGTTACACTTTGCCAATGCTGTATGTGTGAACAGTATGATGTACAGTATCAGAGATATCTTTTAATGACCTATTAATATATCATTTTAAGCTTTCTCAGCTTGGTTATACAGCTTCAAGCTTTTTTTTTTCAAACAGCTTCTCCAAAGCGTTTTGCCACTCACCTTGTATCTCCCCAACAAGTAAAAACAATGCTTGATGTGTTAGCGTGTAACCCCAAGTTCCTTCAGCACTAATCAAATGCCAGCATTTATCTGTTATCAGACATGGCAGACTTTCTGAACCATCTGTAGTACCAGTTAATTCACTCATACACTGATCACTTGTGTCTTCGTCAAAGCTAATGGCATTTCTCCTAGTGTCGTAATTGTTATACTGTCGTTTTTTAAGCATCTTGTTGGTAAATGGTTTGAAGTTTAGCCAAGGCATTGACACTTGGGTCTTGAATTTCTTAAAATAGTCTGGTGATGATTTTTCCAAGAATGGTAAAGCTTTTTTGGCAGTCAGAGTGGCTCTATGGTACAGCTGTTTCACTTTTCCAAGTTTATCCTTGCCAATTTTGAGTTGTCCATCTTGTGCACTATTAATTATTGACAAAAAAGCACCTATTGATAAAGCAAAAATTCTCAAATTAGGGAGCATTAATTTTTTAAAAGAAAAGGGGATAAATAGACCAGAGAAATTGCTATGAGCATGAATGTAAAATCTCCCAGCCATCCCCTAACATTTTGTTAAAGAATGCGTCATTCCCCAAGAAGTAGTTAAAGTTATAAAGACCCAGCCTCTAATCCTCCTGAAAAAAATTGTTTGTGGCTGGATTGTGCCACAAAGCTCATTTAAATTAGCTCTGTAATGTTATGAGTTCAAAGATTGCTATTTATATACACTTGCATAATATTAAACGACCAGGTCGACTGCCGACCAGTTAGCTCAGTTGGTAGAGCACTGGACTACCGTGCGGAAGGTCGCGGGTTCAAATCCCGGCCGGACCAACACTCATGGTCTTAAAATAATTGAGTAGAAAGTGCTGCCTTTGTAATGACATCTGCAAATGGTTAGACTTTCTGGTCTTCTCGGATAAGGACGATAAACTGTAGGCCCCGTCTCACAACTCTATCAGTAATGTGGGACGTAAAAGAACCCATGGCACTGTTCGAAAAGAGCAGGGTGTGTTCCCGGTGTCATGGTCTATTGGCCTGATTGTAATGCGCATATGATTATTCATATAGAATATGCGCAATAGAAATGTAGTATATTATTATTATTATTAAAAAGTTCATTAACCCCACTCCCCTTTCTATAAAATGGACATTGCCTCATAGCTATAGATACAGTATTGCCACCACAAAGTCCCAGTTGGTCTTTACGAAATTCAAATATTTCCTGGGCTGACAGGTACTAAATGACCAATCAAAGATTGAAATTTACGCTTTCAATAATATATCACAGCACCTTTTACAAGAGGCTAGTGTCGTGGTTATTTGATTTTGTAGTCTTCAATAATGACTCTAGAAGGTCATATTTTTCTCCTGTTGTGTATGTTGTGGTTCAATTTTTCTCGTGGTTTAAATTGTATTTTCCTTTGTTTTTTGGTATGGTAATAAATGATAATGAGTTTGAAACAAAGGAAAATAAAATTCAAACCAAGGATAAAGTTGAACCACAACATTTACACGTGCTCTTTTAGCGCAAACCTCAAAATGTATATCTTACAGATGACAAATCATTTGAGATGATACCAATGCATGATTTAAGAATGTTCCGTGAATAATAAGGATCTTCCATTTAAGATATCATTTTATGGCAGACAGCACGTAAACGGATTGATCTCAGAACAGAAAGAGAATTAGGCTGGCAAGCCAGCTGTGTTAGACTTGCTGTAATCACCAGCTGATCTGTTTAACTACATAATGACACCCTCATTAGTTCGGTATGAAAAGTTACCTCACGAAATCAATCTTAAATTGCATGGTAATGCCACAGCATTTACTCAGCCCGAGTTTTGTTTCACAGATAACGCAAATATTTAAATTGCCTTCGCTAACAAAGCGCGCGCAAAATATTTCTCTTTCCGCTTTTGGCTACGGAATAGTGAGATATGAAGGAAGTTCTATTAATTCTAGGAATCAATAATTAAATATTGATTGAACCTTTAAACAAACGATTTAAAAGGTGGCAAATTGTACTGCAGGATGCCTATCGTTAAAATCTTGTGAGAGCGTTAGGTCCTGAATAATCAATTCATTTGTTGTGGGTCGGTTGGGACAGTACGAAACAAAACTGAAAGTGCTACCATAAAAGCTAGAGGAAGATTGCGCTCAATGACAAAGATGTACTTTTGCATTTATCATACATACCTTGTGCTACTCTAAGCCCAAAAATTCCATCGAGATTTATCGTTTGATAATCGCGATAGAAAAAATTGAGTAACTTATCCAAAGCTGTGAACACATCTTCCAATAATTCTTCGTTTATCTCATTAAAAGAGCTTGCAATTCCCAAAAGTAAAAACATCAGTAGGAAGGTGGAAAATGAATTTGGATACTTGCGCGCCATATAATATTATTTTGTCGCTGTAACAGGCACTGTTTCCCCTTCAAGTAAATTGTGACGAATAGAGTGGTCCCGCTCTGCGTGTTGTACCCGTATGATACCAAGAACGTCGAACATTCACGTCAAGAGTGGAACACTTCTCTCATCACCAGTACAAAATAAATCCGCTACAGCAACTGTTGTCATGAATGAAACAAATTTTCTAATTGCACTTTACAGTAAGATAACTCTAATGCGTTTGCCCGTTGGAATCACAACGGTGCTCACTTTTCCTATATATCGAGGAAAGACTGGTATCGAATCATCAGGACCGGAAACTGAAGTGAAGGGAGGGCTGCCCGGGGGGGGGGGGGGGGAATACTCCCTTTTATGGGCCTTATAGGTATTTGCGTCCCCAAAGAGTGTGGTTATCAGCCGTTTTGGTCATAAATAGGGTATCGATTTTAGCCATTTTGCCGCCATTTTGGTAATAAATAAGGTATTGATTTTTGCACTCTAGCCTTGAATTCGTTTTTTTTTTAGAAGAAGCTACTTCATCATCCGCTCTTTGCCTTCCTCTCCCCCGTTTAACGCCTGTTACGAGGGCTAGATAACACCAGCAACAAGAGAGTCAAGTTTTAAAGACGTTATCAAATTTTTGGTTAGGTCATAATTAGGGCAGGGACAATCGCACTGATTTTGATCATAAATAGGGTAGGGATTTCTGTGGGAGGCGGGCCGCACAACCCTGTCAAATTTATCTGGGAGTATTCCCCCAGGGACAGTTGTTGATCGCCGCAAGGGACCGGTATATCTTTTCCCAGCAATTGCAGAAGTCTAAGTGATTGTAGCGATCGTATTTAAAAAGATCACGCAATGGTTTACAATTTGTGTGAAAACTTGTTTCTAAATTTTACTTACCTTTTTTTTATAAGTTTCAAATTTTGGTTATAGGCACCCCGCTTTTAAAACGAGAGATCACTTCCACAATTATTTTTACGCGCTGTTATTTTGGTGAAACTCAAAGACTTTCTGTTATAAACCTATCTAAATAATGATATTGATCGAGAAACATTTATTCTGCTAGAAGAGGCAAGCTTGCAAAACAGGATTAAAAGACAAAGGCCTTTGAGTGAAATTCAGTTAAGAAAGCCCTGGCAACACCGAATTTCCAGAAGAATTGTAATGAACGTGGCAACGATATCTTCATCTCTCCTATCGACTGCAACGACTAATGAACATGTTTCCCTTTAATTTCGTAAAAACAGTCGAATTAACAATGGATTAAGGAGAAATCCAAAAGTTACAGAAAGGGAGCTTCCAAATTGACAGAATCATGGCTGTTAATGATGCCCCTTATAAACCATTTAAAGGAGACCAATCTTTATTACAGGACAGAGCAAATTCAGAGTTTAGAGCTGAGGCCAAAGAAAGAGAAACCTATGTCAGTAATCAGAAAAAAAAGGGGTTCTTGGTCCAAACTTGAGAAAGATGAGGTAAAACGCACTAAGTTGAATAGCACAGAATACGCAAACACTCGGCAGAACTGACCACAAATCATGAAACAACACATGAAGAGTATTAGACACTTCACGAGATTTTATTGAAAGATTGATAAAAACAAACCGACATTCTAAGGTATCTGATGAAGTACTTTATAATTCCCAATACTTAAGATGGCAAGCATTAAATTAGATCAAAAGTGTATTTATATAAAACATACAGAGGCCACAAACGAAGTGCAGTGCAAATATACAAATATCAACAGGCCAGCAACCGGCCCACCGACAAACTGATCAGCCATAAATACAACAGATCTGCCAATGAACTTACTGATCCAATCGGAGCTAACAACGGAGCATCGAACCAATGCTTCTAATACGATTATTACATTATTATCAAACAGATACTCCGCAGCTACAGAAAAAAGAAGAAAAGGAGAAATTGCTTGAATTCCAATGGTTCTGTGTAATTGAAGAGAAGATTATTCATTTGATCAATCTTCTTTTATTGCGGCGTTGCAAATCGACAATATCAAACGATCAGAGATATTTTCAGCAAAAATGTCGTCAAAATTGTCATATCGGAGGTAATGAAAAAATTTTTCCCAATTGTTTTTCTCCATTTGAAATATATTGCCGAAGCTCTGTTTATTATCAGTGAAACTCCATGGTCTCAAGAACGTCTGATCTTTCTTAGACAATTCGCACGCTGAAGGTAAATCGGACTCGGTATCAACACTGTTCGTGTTGCACTGCTCGGAGTCGGCCATTTTAACCTTCGAGGAGCTGTTAAGGTTTTCTCTGTGGAATGATAAAAGACTGCTGCAGGTAGATTTATCAACAACATAATCAAGGGAATCTTCACAGAAAACCGACTCACCATCGCCATAACTAAACCTTTCATTCCATGGTTGATCATTCAGAAATGCTTTGTTATCTTCCTCACGAGTTTTCCATGAAGGCGATTCATCTGCAAAGTTGCTTTCCTTCACTAATTCAGCTATAAATTTTTCTATGTCAGATGTTGAGCGTTTGTGTCTTAGTTGGTGGCCCCTCGGTGCCCCCCGTTTGATTGGTGACTCGAACTCAATTGATTTTTCCTGAAACCTTCTCTCTCTTTCGCGATAGCCCAAGTCCTCAAAAACGCCGTTGGAGTTTAATTCTTTTTTATCAGAAAATTCCTTTGGTTTATAACCGAATAATGTTTGTAAAATCCTATCCAATATAAACCTAGCAACTTCGAACTCTTCAGTTTTCTGAACACAAGAGTCGGCATACGAATCATTAATAATGGCAACCAACATGTTTCCTAATAATATCACTGTGGTGAGAAAAAAACTGAAAACGAAAAGTCGACCTATGACAGGACTTACATCTTTAAGCTCATCTACCGGCATTTTGCTGCCTAAAAGCATCAAATACTGGGTAATGACCGATTCAGTAAACGATGAAAACATGTAAACATTTGAGCCAAAAGCAATCATTCCTAATACTGCATAACCTGCAGATAGTACTGAAGATATAGCACAAAACCCAGTCAACGACTGAAATGATCTACGAACTGTCGAAGACATAATAACTACGTGAGGGTTCACGTAAAAACACTTGAGCAGACGTAAAGTGGCAATTACAGAGGTGATACAAATAACAACATTTTCCATTTCTGACCAAAACAGTGCCTGATGGAAACTTACAGGAACAAATATGTTTCCACTCAAGCTTTTCAAGGACGTGGAAAGCGCTTTTGATCTGGCCCACTGTAGAACCAAAGCAGTGGTTGCACTCAAAATTTGAAGCACTTCTGACCAATTCCATAATGATTTGAAGTATAAGGACTTTTGTTGAAACAACATGATACATTGCTTAACAAAAGAGACAGCCAAGAATACTCCAAACAATAGTGTGAAAAATAAGTACGTGTTATGGGTCTTAGAATCTGCTGCCATCATGGGTAATGTACCGTATCTTTTGAAAGTACCAGAAAATCCTGAGGGGAGAATTTCATAGTAATATGTTGTAAGAGCGATCAAATTAGTCGAGGGGTTGAATATTAAAAACTCAAGGAGTACAGCTCTTGTTTGGCGATCTATCCAACTATTCCTTTTTAAGTCATTTATAACTCTCCTGGCAGTGGCCATATTGTACCCCAGGTTGGCCACATAACCACCACCACTGTACTGGGCAAATCGCCCCCAGCTGTAAGAGCCACCGAGTTGCTTGTCGGGACTGTATTTCCAGTTTTCTGGGCACTGTAGAGTAGACACGTTGAATTCAGCTTCCCTGAACTGCATTCTTTCCTCATGGCTGTAAGAGTAGTCGTCATAGCAACTAGACCAAATATTTCTCAACAGAGAATGAACCGTACATGAATCTGTTGAAGGAACGTAAGACGCAGTTAATAGCATTATTACTAATTTGAGTTTTCACCGTTGTGGTTTTTTGGAAAAACACGTTCCTTTTTAGCGGAGCGAAAATTTTTAATGAGTTGCCATCGACATAACGAAAGCCAAAGACATACAGACTTTCTGCCGCTGTGCAAAGGGTTTGTTTTAGTATATTAGCATTGACATTAGATCTTTAATCTAGTTTTAATTTTTAACGTATCATGATAGTTATAAAGTGTTAATCTGTGCACATAAATTGTATTTTTATCCCAACATTATTTATAGACTGGCAGGGCCCCTATGGGTATCAGCCTTTGAGGTGAATGGGCTACGTTGTTTGAACACATTCGTGAAAGTGTCGACTTTTAGAATTCAATTTAAAATGGCTGCCGTGATTACCCCTATGTACGCAAAGTCTTACAAGGCAAAAAACTATGACGGGTAACAAAGCGGAACGATCCTTTTGTGTTTTTGTGACTCAAACAGCTGTAGCCATTGCTGTGTTCATTATGGAAGCTGAGTGTATGACCCATGCTTGAAATTATGCCATTGAAATTGACTCAAGTCTCCAATGTCTTTCGTCCTCAATCTTAATGGTGTTTTCGTACACATACTTTTGGTCTATTATTGTTAAACATGGTCCAGTTTCACTTCCGTTGATCAGTTAATGCGCTATGTTTCGCGTGAAATCTAAAACAAACACTTTGGCCAGACCCGATATCATGGGTAAGTCAGAGTGGGGGGTGGAGGGGGGGGGGAAAGGGAGGGGGGGAAAGGGAGGGGGGGAAAGGGAGGGGGCGGGAATCGCGCTCCTGGTAGAATGAGCTCCTGAAAGCAGTTTAGTCAATCCTTGCCTTTCATAATCCTGAGCTGTCGTAAACGTGGCAGTCCGACCAAAAGAGAGCGCTTATTTCCAATGTACTCTGTGATGGGTTCCTTGCGACCATTGTACCAGTTACCAGCAAAAATTTCTGGAACAAAAACTTGGTCCATCCAATACCAAAAGCGGCCAAAATTTTGGATCTACAAGGAACAAAAACCACAAAGTTACACAAACAATACAAACAGCAAATCCCTCCATTATTTTTTTAATAGTATGGAACTCATGCTACCGTAATTAAACTAGATCTTAATATTTAGGTTTAAAAAAATGGGCGCGCGCTGGAATGATTCGACACGTAGTTGAAATGATAATCTTTAAACAAAACCTCATCTTCAAATTAGACCGGCAGGTTTAATCTCTGCGACATTATCGAACACTATTCATTTATCCAATTCCCTTCAATTTACAAGCGGCAATGGCTGCAAAATTTACGTAGCTCACTAATTTCCTTTATGAAAACTACACACATTCCTACTACATTCCCCGCCCTGACAAAAGGCTAGCACTTGAAACGTCATGTCCCCTTAAGTTGTATAGTAGTTTGCGGTTTGGTAAACCATTTTGCGTGTTTAAATCTTAGGCTTTCAGTAATTCCAATTCCTTTTAAAATATTTCACTAAGAACGGTGATAGTGTCCCATTGCTTTACCAAGGGACAAGATGGTGTGGTAGTCAGTGTATCTCACTTCGAGTCCCTGAGTTCAAGCGCTTGTGATGGCACTGTGCTGTTTCCTTAGAGGAGAAACTTCAATCCACACTGTCTTTCTCCTAGCAGGTGTATAAATGGGTGCTGGTCATATAATGCTAGGGGTAACCCTGCGTTGGATTAGCATCCCATTCAGGAGGTAGTGACAATACTTCCATGTGTTTCATGCTACTGAAACCGGGATAAGCTCCGCCCATGTGGCCATTAAGGCTCGTGTGCTTCTTCTCCTTCTTTGCCTTACATTACCAATCACTAAATTACATCGTAACAAGTGACCCACCTTTTCAAACTGCTTGAAATGTCCTTCTGTGGAAACAGTCATGGAATATCGGTACACGGATTTCTCGCCATAGCAAACAATCATCAACAACAGGAAGAAAATAAGCAAAAATATCAGATCTTTAAAAAAAGTGCGCATCTTTCGTTTGTTAGTGTTTTCCTTTCTGATGTTCTTGATTTGCTCTGAGGAAAGATGAGACGCCGTTTGTAATGTTTCGATCTTTTCTTTCTTCACAAGTGACGACCCTCTCCGTAAGCAGCCGCATCTTGAAGCTATGATAACAGAAACCAGAATGATCTTTGTGGGCTGAGAGATGATCATATCTCCCACTAATGATACAAAGACAGAAAATAACCATCGTACAGACTTATCTCCACCCCACATTAGAGAATAAAAGACAGTGAATACAGCTGAAGTCACTCCAGTACTAATGCAAAGAAACCATGCGATGTAAATACAGAAATGAGGAAGCATAAACCGTTTCTTTGAGCGACTTGTCATATGACGATGCTCTCTGGTTCGTGAGTTCATGTCAGGCTCGCTTTTTCTGAACAGGAAAACAATCAAAATACCCGCTGGTAAAACAATAAGCCCACTCTCTACTGCGATAATCAATTGGCTGGCAGTCAATTTGAAAGGACCTATCTGAATAGTCTGCGTATTGACGTTTTCCATCCCATAAAACATTGCAGAGGTAACCATGGACAAGAGCAGTAGTGACCAGCAACAAGATGCACGCTGTGCGCGTGTGAAGGAGCTGAGTGGCTGCTTTCGCAACACCGACAACCACAGGTGATCATCAGCGAAACCATTTCTCCTCAGCGCCCTGAATCGTTTTTCAAACTCGTAAGAATTGTCGTCTTCGTTGCACCATAAAATTCTGGTTGTGTTCCCGTCATCTCTTTCGAGGGCCAACCAGCGGTAACAATGGAAAAACCATTGTTCTTCTGTCTGGCTGTCAAGAACTAAAATCTCGTTAAGAAACCAAGCCGAGCTATCTCCCAGACTGTCATGGCCGACTTCAATCTTTGCTAAAGGTCCTAATGATTCGGGAAGACAAATCCGGAAGTTATCTGTATTGCCTTGGGCAAACAACTTTCGCTGACATGTGCTTTCTCGAGAAAAGTGAATGACCTCACTGACACGTTCAGTGCCGTGAAGGATCATGGATACGTTGGCCGAAGTGCCAGAGTTTTTCCATGCTCCAGTTGTAATAGACACTTCATATACGTAACCACCAATCATTGGTTGGTTTATTGGGATCAATGGACTGTCCTGCAATGAATAAATTTAATAAAAACCCCGTATCCATTAAAAAATTTTACTAAAGTACATAGTTTTGTTCGACAACCTTATTATGACCGTGACGTTACACCCAGGATTCGAGTCCTGGAGTTTCTGTACGTAGTTATATGTAGAGTTCGAATGCCCGGATGTTGGTGGAGAGAACTGCATAAATATAGACAAGAAATTGGATAAATCAAACGAGTTGATTAAGTAAGTTATACCACCGTAAGGTGAATGGGAGGTGCTGACGTTTCGAGCGTTAGCCCTTCGTCGGAGCGAATGTGTTCCCGCTCGCTCCGACGAAGGGCTAACGCTCGAAACGTCAGCACCTCCCATTCACCTTACGGTGGTATAACTTACTTAATCAACTCGTTTGATTTATCCAATTTCTTGTGTTTCAATTTCCCACCGACGCAGCACCAGTTTCTTTAGAAACTATCACCACAATGCATAAATATAGAGTTTCATAACTTAAGAAGCCAGTTTCAATTAAGCAATTCAGCATATGCTGCCTTTTGAGGGAATCTTATTTTTGCGCCTCAAAATTCATCCATCCCTCTACAGTTTCTGTGTTGTCAGGAACTGAAGATCTTGATATTAATCACAGTAAAACAGCAGAGAGCTCATAAATCGCACAATTCACTTTTGTTTAGTGGACAAACATCCCTTGGAATAAATAACCTCGCCATTAATAAAATACCTTAGCAAGATCCTTCTTGTCTGCTCTGCGTGCCAACACAAGCACGACACAATAAAGAAGAAATACAGATGAGACTACAGCTAACACCAGGACGTCTTTGGGCTCTATATTTTTGAAGGATACAGCAACCTTGCTAAAATCAACTGTGTTGGGTGCCACGAGTAAGTCTCCTCCAAAAGACGTCAAATGATTGCATAAGCATTCTACCAAGGAACTATTTGATCCATGACCCACCTAACAAGAGATAACCAAGTTAAAAATGGATGTTCTTGTTGAATGACATGACTTAAGTCTGACAACCAAATAGTCATTCTTTAGAAGACTTACCTTGTGGGATATTAGCATAACTCACGGTTAGGCAAACACGCACTATGATTGGCTACCGGACGTGGGTACACGTGGTATATAGATTGATGGATGGTTCTATGCGTTTTTACATTATCATTGACGTTTGATAAAGCCTCAAACTAAATACGCCACCCTTGAGGAACCCGCCTGGTTACTAAGCTGTCGATAGTAGTCTGTGTTCGTGTTTGCGATTAAAAATATCTACAAGTCAAAGGCCCACCTCGCAGCCAGCTGTAGACCAATCATTCTCTGTATCGGACCAATAGCCGCACCAGACTGTATCCACTTCCAAGGAATAGTTAACTGATATATCAGGGTGATACTGGGGTCGGATCAGTCGAGTTTGTGGAGTTGGCCGTGGGGGAGTGGGAGGGGGATCTTTGTACCTTACACATTCCTCTTTTGTAAATCCTGTAGAAAGCCCTGATCTTCTGATCCTTGAATGATTCACAGTGTCATCACGAATTCCCAGGACACCAAGGTTATAATCTCCTGGGTATATGGCTGCAATCCAAACAGTTTGCAAGCATTCCCCTCCCGCACAGTCCAGGCCTGGGCTAAAATCATTTTCGTACAAGGTAAAGGCTTCGTCAAATAATATCTCAGTCGGTTTTTCAGCGTATCTGACATACAAAGTAACAAATGCTTTTAGTTTGGTTATTATAGAAACTTTCAGGACCACATTTGGATTCTGTACATTGATGACATGTCGTTGCATTTGTCCTGGGTTGAAGAAACTCTCTGTCACAGAGTTGTTTGTAAGTTCCTCTCTCAATGGAAGGTCAATATGTATTTTAGCGGGTAAATCTTTGAACTCTAACTCGCGGTCATTTTCATCCTTTACGGCAATACTGATTACTTTAGATCCTATTCTGTTGTTGTTGCTGTCTGCTGGATATGGGTTGAAGTTGTAGCTGATCATCTGAAACAAAAAGTGCAGGCTTCAGTTCTAAAATAGAGATTATTTCATGAAATGTGCCCATGTACAATGTTTATTCACAAGTTGATTAGCAAATGACAACTTTGAGACCTGTAAAAGAGCGAACTGAAGACACAATGTATCTATGTCAATAACGTAATTTTCGTTACTGCTGCTGAGTTCTTAGGGTGGCATTCTAGAGTATACGCCGTTTTTGTCGGTGAATACTTTCACAAGATATCATTTTATTGATGTTGTGTTTCAAAGTGTATACCTCATGATGGCTTAATGATGTGTCAAATAGTAGCACTAAATAGACCAATACTTAACATGCTTACCTGAACAGCAACCTCTGTTATGTTGGAAAATATATTGTCCATGGTGTTGTTATCCAAAAAGGGAAAGAGGAAGCTGGCATTTTCATTTTGAACACCAAGCTGGCTTATTTCGTGGGCGTCTTGTTTCCCTAACATGACGGACTGGAGGTCATTTCTTATCACGCTATATTCTTCCCCAGGCTGCTTCAGTGACAGTACTATATTTGTGACAAGGTTTGTTATGTTACGAGAAAGACTGGTGGCATTGCGCACCTCCTGTAACGTAAAAAGAGTATAATGTCATAAAGTTATAGTTACTATAGATGATCATGCCTTGGGTCAATTCAATGAAACAAGTGCGAGTGTAATGTATAAGAGTAGCTATTCACGGTTTTTAAACCCTAAAACAATAGCTACACTTGTAAAATTCACTTGTAAAAGTGCTACTGAATTGACCTCTAGCAACATCAGACTATCATGATCAAGTCATATGGCCACTTCAATTAATAAGGGTACTGTTACTCCCCATCCCCATCTTCCTTCTCATGGCTCTTTCTATAAAATCATAAACTAACATTAGCTAACCTCTGTGGTGTAAGTATCATTTGCTGTTAGGTTGCCATTCACGGGACCTTTGAGAGTAAGGTATCTCTGCATATTACTATTGCAGTACAGAAGCGATCTCGCAGCATCTTGTATGAGGCGAGTATCATAAAATTGTTTGACCCAAGATGACATCAGTGATCTCATATCCAATAGCTTACTCAATATGCGGAACTGAAGAAACAAATGCACAAACATCAGTATTACTCAATGTAGGATTTATGTTTCTAGAAGGGACTCAGTTTTCCCCCTGATTGGTTCGTCAAACTAGAATTCTACAGGAGGTAATGGGCTCCTGAATTCTACAAATGAATTTACGAGACACAGGTAGGCATTGCCCAGTTTGGCTTGGTAGTGTGAACAACATATTTTTTCTTGTCCCTCCTCATCATTCACCGCTCATTGGAGGTGGCCTGCATGGCAAGTATTTACCGCTCTATTTGTATTCTATTCTTTTCTCTCTATTCTCTAAATTTCGATGCCCCACAACGTGTTTACTCCAACCCTTATTTGATAAACCATAACTGCCTTTCCCCTAATGCCTTTTCTTCGATGTTTCCGCTTCCAAAAAAGTCAAATGCAGAATAAGAAAAAGGAACTGAAAGAGAATATTATAATATCCCTTGTAAAAAATCCAATGATGACGTAAGCAAAGAAACATTACTGCACCGTTGAATCGTGGGACAGGTCAGTTGCAAATTCTGTGGCTTTCCCTAAAACATTGGCAATTTGAAACAATCGGCCAAGTGTGTCAGTTCTCACACGGTACATCCGGGATATTACGTGCTCCGTTACCTGAAAAAAAAAATTATTGTCATCGTTATCATATCCGTTTTCAGTGGAATAGTAGGTAGTCATTTTGGACCATTCCAAATAGAAGTATCCTAAGTAGCAGTAAGCAAAATTTTAGATTTCAACCATTAAAGAAAAACATCTAAACTGACTGGCAAAGTGTATGATGCATTCCTTGCACTTTTTCATTGATCTAATTGCATCTACTGAATTCATAGGGAAATCGCATATTTTCAAGAATAATCAAAACGAAATAAGGAAATGCGTAAATGAGGCAAAGGCCTACAAACTGAGCAAAAGCACGAAGGACGTGTACTAATTGTAGCATTTGGAAAAAATGATCAAATATTTTTTTTAGCAGGAAAAAAACGATGATGAATCAGATGAGTAATGCGAACTTGTCTTCTTTTAAGAGATTTTCCCCTCTTCTTCTGATACCTGATAGTGTCAAGCATTGTCTATTGATAAACCACAGCCAGCAAAGAAATGTTATTTCGCTTTCACTACTAAGACCTGTCTAAACAAAAGAAATCCTCTATCACGTGCAATGGAGAGACTGTAGGCCCTGTGGATCAATGTAAGTATCTGAGCAAACTGTGCACCTACCCCTCCCCTAAACCAACAAATAATTTGTTGGGTTGGGGGTGGTGTAGGTGCACAATTGTCCAGATACTTACATTAATCTGGCCATGTTTGCCCAGCGTTGTAATTACATTTCGTAAACAAATCAGACTTCCGCTCAGCTGTTGTCCACTGAATTTGAATCATTAGTGTAGTTACATGTCTAACCCAATTTTTACTGCGAAAGAGTGCGATGGAACTCACTTGATTGAGAGTGTCACTGTCAATTCTTTCACCCTCCATCTTAAGGAAGTGCAGAAGAACATTCGCCTCCTGCACAGCAAAGTTTATTTCGCCGAGAAACAGGAAATCACCAAGGAAATGGAGAGAACTGTTGACCATCTTTGAATAAAACACAGTGCTGTTCGGCCATACAGGTTTCTGAACCTACAGGGAGACAAAGGTGACTGGCCTCTACGCTTGTTTTTCCTTAATAATGACCTTTAAGAAACTAATTCTCAATGGATTTAAATTGTAATTTAATGTGGGTGTTGCCTACAGTATCATCTTAATTTTATTCATATTTTCATTCAATTAAGCAGTGCATATTTCAATATAAACCATACTTTTACACAGTACATCACAACTTCAAGTTTCACCAATTAATTATACAAATATTTGTAGTCTCTAGATCTTACCACTCTTTATCTTAGTTTTTCTTAACATCTATTATGTGTGGTCCTTAGTTTGTCAGACACTTATGTCATGAACCTAGGATCAGAAAATTGGGCGACCATTTTTTGACGTTAAAAAAATAAGTTATCTTATCTCTTGCTTTAAATTGAAGCTGATGTAAATTAGGTTATAAATATTAGGTTTGCAAATGCGTGCACCTTCCATTCTTCTTCACACACCCTCCTCTATGCATGATATGCCAGCTGCTAATGATTAAACAACTCTGTAGGACCGACATAGTGCATTACATTACATTACCTTGATCTGCAGGTGGGCTTCACTTGCAGTCCCAAAGACGTTGATAATGGCAACTTTTATATGTACGATATCTCCTTCTGTTGGAGGTGGAACATGAACAGTGGTGAAGGACCACAGTCCAGATGACAATATATCATATGATTCATTCTCTTGCTTGAGAGAGAACTCATATGTAAGTGGCACGAAGTTGTCCTTCCAACCGTAGCAAGAAATGTTAATCAAAATGGCCAGCCTCTCCTTGTCATTTAGCTGTTCACCTCGGCACATCCCGTTCGTTGGAGCCTCTGTTGTTGTAAACTCATACGATGCCCAACCACGTGTTCCGTTTAATTTCACATCAACTGTCAAACGATATGTTCTTCCCGGGATCAACTTTTGCTCTTTTACCACCAAGTTTTTGTAGTTGATCTTAGTGCTTAAAAAGCTCTGGAGGTTATTCTGGTACACCCACCTGTGACGTGAAAGATTGCTATCTCTGACGTGCAGCGTCCAATGATAAGTCATTGAGTGCGAACAATGAACCCCTCCACAGTCAGTTCTGAAGGCAAGGCGTGATGATGTAGTCACCTCCTTCTTGCAGTTTACCACACACCTAGCGTAAAAAAATAACACAAATCACGGATGTTCTTAGGAAAAATTATTGCTTGACTGTTCCAGAACCTAACTGAATTTTAAAGTGAATACTCTGGCCAATCACAACACTTTGATTACATTCCCGTGAACAACTCTGAACAGAATGCAAGTACATGTCAACAGCACCACGCGCTCAGGTTTGTCACGGTCGGGTTTAACAGGTCCTCTTTTACGCAAAACCAAAGCAATCAAGACAATCAAGACAATCAAGAATTTGCTTTCGATACCCAACTGAAAAACGAGGAGAGAAGATGTTATGTCACATTCTTGTGGTTATATGGTGTATATTGAGCATGTTGTTGCTGTTGTTCTGTTCACCTTAGAAAAATAATCAGTTGGTAAGAAGTCTAATTTCTATTTTAAAACCTAAAAGAAATATCTGACTTTAACAGATTATGATTACTCCCTTTTTAATGTCTATGTTGGCAATATCTGAGGCCAGCCTAACAAAAGCAAACGGCGCAGCATATTCAAGATATATAAATTAAACGTTTTTCTCGTATAGATTGTTTACAATTTTGTTCGAAGGCCCGTATCTCCACGTACCTTATAGAAATGTCTGGTAGCTTTTCGTCCACGATATTTATAGTCTGAATAACACTGGCAGTTCGGTTGCCTTTTCGTATCATTAACGCGACATAGTATGTATTATTGCTTGTCAGATTCTGTGGATTCAAGAGGACTTTTCCATTGTTTTTCCTGGCCACAAATACATTGTCCGGCAGTTGAATGAGAGTTTTTCCATCCAATTCCTTGAAAGCACTTAATAATTCTTTCGCTGAATTAGCGGCTTTTGTTGTAAAATATGACAATTCACGATCAGCAAGAGTTTCTTCAGAACTGTTTACATTACGTAACATTTTTGATACCCCCTCAGAAGAGAGGTTTGTATTATCAAGGTATTGTAGTTCAATGTGAGTATCCTCTGAAGAACTGTTACCACCTGGCAAGCTAATACCCAACTTGGTGGTGTTTGGTTTCAAATCAAGTAACTCTGCCGGGCCTTCTTGGTAGCTGCTGTTAGCTGATTCAGCAGCAGCCACAGAGAAACAAGACCAGTAAAACTCCATTCCTGTAAGCTTTCCTCGTCCAGTTTCCGGGTCATAAGAAAAGGAACCGTCTAGATAGACAGGTCCATGGATGTCTCTAATAATTTCCGTTCCTCCTGCAAGAGAGGCAACTAGGGCCGAATCTTCGATCTGCAGGAATTCAAAATCACGAGCAGCCAAATCCATTCCAGACAACCGCAGCTCAAAGGCGACAATCATTTTTCCCGTTGGTAACATTTCTCTTCCTATATAGAACTCCAAAGTGTTGTGAACGAACAGAACAGTAGCACTAGAAATGTTTAAAGGTGATAGTACAACATTTCCAATGTACCAGTCATAGGAAATTTCTGCACCCTCACGGTTGTACATGGTGAAAAATCCTGTAAGAGTACGCGTTTCATCTCGTCTAAATGTGATAGGAGTTCCAGGTTGGCTTCCATTGTTGAGGATGTTTACTCGTAGGAGATGCATTGGTAAACGACCATCTAGAAGACCAATAAGAACATGAATCTGAAATACGACTACTTTAGATGATGCAAACACCAGAGAGCGTTTGAGAAAACTTCAAAGTTTGGATTTAACCCTATAATGCCCTTTGAAATCAGTTAGAACGATCATATAGACAGCTTTAATGTTAAATCATAAGTTCTAATGAATATTAAGACTACTATTTTGTTAAGACCTAGCGACAATGGTTGTATAGGTAACTGTTATGTTAAACCAAAATTATAATCATTATTTGGACTACGGTTATGTTAAATGTCACTAGACTTATTATCTAGACAGCTTTAATATTAGACCTATAAGCTATACTAGTTGTATAGACGGCTGCTAAGTTACCGCCAACTTCGGCTTTATGCTATGATATAACTAAACTGTATACTGGTTATAGAGACAGCTGTTTAGTTAAATCTTAGCTATATATAGATTGATTATATAACAAAAATCGAAGGCTCCTTCGAGCTACCTCATGGTCTGTGGTAATTATTCCATGAAGTGCTGTCCTTTCCCCAGACTATAAAGCGTTCATTCCGAATAGTTCGTTTTGTGCACTTTTGCTACGACTGATCGATTACTCGTCGTCCAAATCTTCACTTTAAGACTTTAAAACCCATTTCTTTGCCCTCGAGCATTCTTGAACACATTTTCTGTTCGTTTGCGAGATCTTCAAAAGTGTGTTTTGATCAAAGATGAAGCGAAAGGAACGAAAACCCGCCTTGACTATATTAGCGTAGGCCTCAACACAACAGACGCCATTTTGTCAACATGTGCTGCCGCTTTGTCTCACCCCCTCCCCCCACATATGTGAACACACGACTTTGTGTACGAAACCAAACTTGGCAGGGGAGACCCTGTTTAATTCACATTTAATGCAGATTTAATGCATTAATTAGTTGTCTAACGGGAATGGAGTGACAAATCCAACCATTACTATACCTCATGGTATGACATACATACCATGAGGTAACAAGTAAATCAGTTACTGTTAGGTGACTGGATACTGCATCAGGATCAACCTGATTTTGGGTTTGTTTTAGCATCTTCAATCATTTTTGTGGAACTTATTCCGTATGAAATTCCACTCACTCGAGACAGGCGTTTTATCAGATCATAAACACAGTCAAACCGAAATTGATCCCTTACTCTGCACGTGTCATGTTTTCAACCAGTGTATCTTGGGTTTGACATCCACCTACGCTTCAGTGAAGTACGGGCATTTCCCACTTTCCTGATAGCAGAGAATTTAACTAGTTTTAACCTTAGATAGATAGTTTATTTTCAAATTCGCATCGCAGCCCATTGGCCGAATTAAGCAATTTTTACAAAAAATAAATATTTATGTGAAAACTAATTACAATTGTACAAATATGAAATATATAATAAAACTATATCCTATAAACACTTTAAAAATCTAATATGTAAAAAGCCTCATGTTTATCCCTGTTTTTAAATTGGCAGATCTATAAGACACATTTGCACAATTACTCTACACTGATTTGGAGATAGTAAAAGAATTATTTGCCCTGTTGGTTTTGAGGTGGGGCAAACGAAGAAAAAAAAAAGAACTCTTTTCCAAAGAGGAGGCATTTTGGTAAAGTTTCCTTGCTAAAGCTGAGGAGTAAAATAGCACCGTGTTTCTTCAGTAAACTGGACGAAAAACTCTCAGATTATATTTGATGGTTAAACATTCATCTTCTAGATAATTTGACATACTTTCCATAGCGTCACACGGATCCAACTCCGGCTTTTCCTGATAAAAATATTTGCACCAACATTCAGTTACTGAACCGTATGAAACCTCCACGTATCGTGTGTACTCAGGACAAGCTGGTGGTGAATGAAAGAAAACAGAAGATAAATGTTTTCCAGAAAAAGTAATTAATAACAGAATTCAGAGAACTTCGATTTCTTTCATCTGATGTTGTTTCTCACAGGCTGTTTTTCCATGGTTTGAATTCGCACAACAGAAGCACCGGTCCAGACTGCTTAGCACACACTTTAGGAGCCGTTTTAAGCTAAATCGAAAAGTTTTTCGTAAAGAACTGAAAGAATACAAAATATGATTATTTAAACCATGATTTTGTACATTTTCAAGTTTGGTACATCGCGCTCAAAATCATCGAGCGTTTAAAAACACGACGCATGCGTTTCATCACATATCTCTTATTTCGGCAACAACACTATGCTCTCGTGATTGAATATTGTTTCATTCTTTGCATATCGCTGAACGTTGATAGTACAGCATTGTTCTCTATACTCCTACCTTCACACCAAATCCCATCTCCTCTGAAACCCCGATTACACCGGCAGTTAAATGAACCGATATTGTTTGTACAAAAGGCATCCTGATGACAGTTGTGCTGCGAGTCGAAACATTCGTCCACATCTAGACAAAATCATAAACTCAACAAATTGATTACAAAAAGCCCGAAAATCCGTTTGGGATAACAAAGACAGGATATGAAAATATAAATCTAATTTTCTTCAAGCGAGACACAACAATTCACGTGTTAACTTACATTTTTACAGAAGAAAAAAAAAACAGAATTGGGAAGGACAAACATCACGGTACAGTGCCAATCAGCCTGAAAGCTCCTACAGGAAGGCAAATTAAGAAAAGGCTAAAACTAGACAGTATGGTAGAACAAGCAGTACCACAGTACAGTAATGTTCAGTAGCTTTACAAAGAATGGTCACGCTGCATGGTTTGATCCACAGATGAAAAAGTAAGAACCACACTGTATAGTAAAACAAACAGTACCACAGTGCTTTCTAAAGAATGGTCACACTGCATTGTTTGATCCACAGATAAAAAACGTTACAACCACTGTATAATAAAACAAACAGCAAATCAGTACAATACTGTTTTGTAGCTTTACCAGAATCATTCGTAACACATCAAAGTGCAGCTATAAGTTTTCAAACACATAGTCACATTGCATGTTTTTATGAAGACGCCCTATAGAGTACCACGCTACTGCAGTATTTAGTGGCTTTCAAAAGAATTTTAGTTGATGTCAAGGCCGGCTTGTATCTGGTCACTTTATTCGTTTCCTTTGAAAGATTTAGTATTTTATGGAATAAATGTTAATCTTCACTGTTCAGTGATACCTGTGCAATTATTGCCGTCCAGCGAGAATCCTGCGTTACACCAACATTTGTACCCTCCTGGATGGTTAGAGCAGTTGCCATTTACAAGATCGCATAAATTCTCACCGTTGACACACTCATCGATATCTTAAGAGTAGAAGGAAGACAAACTATCAACAGGCTAAAGAAAGGTGCGAAAGAAATACGAATCCACAAGCAGCTCCGGCCCCCGCCCCTTCCCTGTATCCCAAGACTAAATTATACCGAGCACGAGAAATGTGGAACGAGTGATAATGAGCTCTCTGTAGATTGCTTATACTTGCAAATTGGAACTTATAAGCTATCCAGGTTTGCTGCCCGATGACCAAAAAAAAAAAAAAAGAAAAGCAAAAGAGAAAGAAATGATCGCTTTTTAGTTTTCTGCATGAATAAACGTTTATGAATGAATAAATATTTATGAAATACGCAGTTAAAGGCAATCATATGAAAGTGATGTCTGTGTATATGTATCAATTGTAGAGAGTATTAAGGGCCATTGTTACAGTCTTGCTACACGCCCTACCGATTGATGAAATGCACATCAATTGCCGAATTACTCACAGTATTATGTCAATAGTATTAATTTTACAGTTGGATAGCGAGAGACAGTGTAAATGTTTCTCATTGATAGTTTTTTGTCCTAAATCAGTCCCTGGGCCAACGCCTTCCAGTATCAGGATCATTATTTACTGGAATTTCTAAGTTGATAGACCACCAGAAAGGTAACAATTTCTCGTCAAAAATGTTAGACTTTGCAACAGCCAAAATGAAACCGTCGTAGAATGGTTAGAACGTTACCATGCTACAGCCCCACTTAAGTATCTAATAGGACTATAAGTTGTACCTGTGCAATTTGGAGGATTTCCAGTGAATCCAACCCTACACTGACAGAAGTACGATCCTGGAGTGTTCTTACAATCCATGGACACCAAATCACAGTCATGTGCCCCTGTCAAGCACTCGTCATGGTCTGAGAAATTTAAAGGGAAACGAGTGGCACATGCTTTTTCATTTCACGCGTTACAGTGAGTACTTTGTGTCCGTTTGAGAAACTCTTTCCGACTAAGTCTGCTAGAAACGCTGCGTAATTGATAGGTTTTACCAGAACCCCATAGACCACTTTCATAAATGGAGGCCGATTTATTATTCTTTTGTATTTATGTTAATTAGACCCACTAATCTCATTTTGGAACAAAAATTCCATTGAATTTTGCACATTCTAGAAAGGCCAGTAAGGCCATTACCATAAAAAAAACAAAAGAATATTAAATTGGCCGCCATTTATGAAAGTGGTCTATAAAACGTGCAAGTGCCTGTTTTGGAGCGTATTTGGGAAATGTTACAAAAAGCAAAATATAAATGATATCATACCTTCAACAGTACAAAGGCGTAAATAACATGTTGGTGGAGGTGAGGGAAAATAAACGTAAAATGTTCTGCAATTTCGAATTGATATTTTACTTGACCAAAGACAGCAGTCTTCTTCAGTTCGATTGTTTTTCCAGTGGTAACAAACATGCCCGTCAAGTATTCCATCTTCTACGTTTGGGTGTTGTCCATCCAGCCATCCTGGAGCATGCGTATTGCATCCATATCGTGGCAGACACGTTTCAGGCAACACAGTTCCAGAAATACCTGGAAAGCGAATCCACTGACCAAATGGTAATGCGTTCCGGTCACAGAGCACGCGTTCGGAGTCATATTCGTACGGTAATCGGGATGTATCGGTTATATTGACATAGTCTCTACATTCTGTAGAACAAAAATAGCATTAAGATAAAGGGTGCAATAGCGGCCTTCATTTGGATGAAGCCATCTGGATCGATATTTGGATCAAGCGATGTAGGAAGTACGGGAAGCTAATAAGGGACTATATGAATAAAAAAGGATTACAAGGCTTCATAAACTCTCTAACGAGTCGCCTTCGTGTTACCACTGACCAAAGCACTGCAATAGTTGTAAGCTCGGCGGTAGGGTCCTAATATAAGAAAATGCGAAATGCCCCTACTATTGCTGGCAATTTTTAAAGCCAAACGTTCTTAGAAACATTTCTACTTGATACTGTTCGTTGGTTTTTCAGTTTTTGTTTCTCGTTTTTAGTGCAGTTATATTATCCGTTTTAAGGCTTTTATTTTATCAATGACAATTATACATTTATTTGTATCTGTGTTGTAATCTTAGTTAGGACCTTTCTGGTCAGAAAGCCTTCCAACAGACATTATCATCATTATTTGTCCGTTCCCTTACATTTGTTGCTCTCTTTGCGCGGAAGTGCACTCAGTGTACCATACTGCGAATCTTACAAATGGTTTCAATCATTTCAGTTCCATAATTCATTAAAAAAAATTCTGACGGGAAAAGAATTTACGTATAGTTACATAGATAGGGAGATATAATATTTATTGAAGGAATTGAAAGTGTGTAAGAATCACTAAGTGAAGAATTATTCATTTATTTTATTATTTTCTCATTTTGCCACACAAAGATCACAACGTTCACATTAAAGACTAACACTGAGAAAGATAGCGAGGAAACCAAGTAGAAGCTTAAAGCTTATTTACATTGGGCACGGCACCTCAGTCGATAGTGTGGTTGAGAAGGAAATAGTAAATTACAGGGTCAGGGGCGAGGTTAACTGACTTCTGTTGAGAAGGGACTTTTTCAGTGCAGTCTGAAAGCTTGGAAATCTAGAGGAAAGCTTCTGAGATCGTTTGAGAGAAATTTAAACTGCAACATACCTTCTCCAGCTTTAGTTGAAGAGAGAAATGAAAGAAGAAAGATGACAACCTGTAAAATATGAGTTAATCTATGATATTAATATTTCAAATGACTGACGTCTCAGAAGCATGGCGGCTATGTTTGGCTCAGTGCTTTGGTTAAATGTAAGTTTTGACGAAACTGGATCTGCTTCAGTCAACTACTATTTATAGGCGTTGAAACCAAGAAAGAAATTTAATACGAATATTTGTGGAATTTCGTTGAGGCACACCAGAGAAGCAAAGCCATTTTTTCGTGCAATCCGCAAAATTAATGTGTTTCTGAAGCTTGTGTCCGTGCGTTGTTTCACCGATATTTGATCCTTTCGCTTATCGAAAAGCACTGAGCCCTGACTTGTTATATTAACGCAGTGAGGTCAAAGTTGTCATTAGTAAGCCTTTGAATGTATTTACATCAAACGCTGGTTACAACAATCTGTAAACAAGGGCAACACAATTCATTTGCTAAGATTATACCTTTAGATGGTGACACATTTCGTCTGACGAAAATAAAATGTTTATCCAGTGAACATTCCTCCTTCTTGACTCCTTTTCAATCCTAAAACTTCCAACAAATGTTTTTTACATGATAAAGTACCCTTGTGTTTTCCAGAAAATTAAGAAAAAACATTAAACGTCAGTGTTTCCAGATTTAGTACAAGATATGTATGAAATAAACTCTCAAAGAATGTAGCCAACAAAAATGGCATTAATGTGTTAATGAAGAAACACGTTTCGCGATTTACCGTTTGTTGTATGCAAACCTTCTTTTCTTTCTCTGCAAAATAAGTGGAATAGCATTAAAAGACTTTGAAGGTGAAAAGTCTGTTTACTACTGATGAACCAATCACCTGTTCCGTATTGTAATGAAGCACAAAAGATTACTAAGTCTTGTGTCAGTAAGGGGTTCCGCCTCCTAACTGGAAGAGACGAGGCGATTCTAAGGGATAATTTTGTGAGTTAATTTTGACCGAATCGCGGAACTTAGCCCTTAATATCTGTGAGAACGGTTAATGCGAAAACAGCACATAGGAAATGTCAGGATGTCTTTGGCCAAGACGGACATTATATTGAAAATTGCACGACGTCATTTTTGCAAGTTGTTTTTGTCTTCTAAAGATTTTCTTTCGTAACCATATGTGCATGCTCTGTGTGAGACATGGATATTTTAGTACAGTACTTAGTTAACCAAGTAGACACATTGTTTGAAAGTAATCAGCGACTGTTTGAGCTGTGAAAGATTATTTTGTTCACGAGCAAAAACAAATCACACAAAACAGCTGAAATTAAAAATTAAATGGATAGAAGTTTAGTGTTTATTTTTACTCGTAATACTACATTCCTGCATGACTGAATTTCAGTATCAGACAGCTAACAAAAAGTAGTATTTTACAATTACTTTAAAGAGGCCCTCTTTAAAACGCGTCATTTTAAACTCTAATTCGTGGAAAGCTAGTACGTCCTCTGTAGTGTTTTTTTTTTTATTTAATTTGAAAGTCATTAATAATAGGTCAAAATTGACGAGAATTACTGAGAGGGGAGTTTCTAAAGAACTAGTTTTATCTACCTCTTGAGCAGCCTTTGACGTAACATGAAAACCGGGAATAGAAATAAATAAATCAGCTCACTGAGATAACGAGAAGTTGCCTGTGAAACCAAACAACTGAGGATTATGCCTTTCTTCAATATTTACCAACCTGTTAACTTTTTTTTCAGACTGATTATGCCACATGCCTTCATATTGCACTGACCTGCGTCATTGGTGTACGACACACGGTGAGACTGATTAGTATGTTTACATGATAGTGTTGTAAACCCTTACTTTCTGGTTGGAACTGTTTCAACTTTGGTTTGAATTTCCTTTTTATTTTAGAGGAATAAATGGTTAGCTCTTATTTATATGTTTTGCCGTTAAGTGTGGTAGGGGAGTTAAATACCCTGAGCTTTGAAGTTGGAGAATTTGAAGGTTTATTTTTGCATACAGCAAATTCCATCGTGCTTTGACACTGCTGTGCCCTGCGTCAATTTGGTTTTCCCGGCTTATTTTGCAGCATTTGCATTGACACTAAACTAAAAGGAAAACACTTATTGCCAAGAAAAAATAATCGCATGAATGAATGGAATGTCAATAAAACTGGATTTAAGTGCAATACAATTCTCGTCCCTATTAAATAAGTAAACAAATATTTGAAATCCTTAACTTTTTCTACTATGTTTCAGTTTTTTAGCGACTTTGCTTTTCCATTAAAAAATTAGATTGGCAACCGTATTGACTTCCATGACATTGTTGCTCTCACTACCTTAGATACACATCATTTTAGCAGAGCCAGACGTTAGGTCCCCTCTGAGAACCATCCTGGTAAAGAAAACGATCAATAAACATATTTCTTTAAGGAATAAACAACCAACAACATGAAACAAGAGTAGTTATTCACACAATATAAAGAAACGGTATTTTGTCTTGTAACTTGTGAGGAAACCTTTAATAAAGTTGTCCTTACAGTGAATATACGAAGCGAAGAATCTGAATACCCTTGAAGTCACTGAAAACAGTATTAGTACAGGTGTCCTCATCCCACAGAGTCACATGTTAGTCTTCGCTGTGTTTCCAAGCTGTGAATTAACAAATAAATGTTTGCGAAGTTAAAAAAAAGCAGCGTTCTGTCGTCTACATTATATGTCTCTAGCCCGTACAACCCCCTGATGGATCTTTTTAATTAAAAATAAACTAGCTATTTTCCCTTAGCTCGTCAAAACCGAGAATTGCTGCAAGGTTTCTCAGTGTGAAAGTTACCAATCAAACTGGGCGGTGTAATTGGTTGTTAACTTAAAATCCTTCAAACCGAAGAATGCAAAGATTTTTATCATTCCGAATGGTCTCCCTTGATCTCGTAAGTATTGGTAACGATAGGAAGAATGATCTAGCATTTATGCTTTCTTTTTTCAATTTCATCAGTTTTGAAACTCGCTACCTAAACCCCTACATGCGGAACGCAGTTTAGTGGAAACTTATATAAAGCATGATGCAACAAAATTCGATTGCAACGATATATTTTACCAAATACAACGCCTCTTAAAAAACTATTTTACTTTACATCCTACAGCGACCTCAACTACTAGCGCCAATTCTCTCTTAGTTTCCCTTTCCGAAATTTTAAGGAACTTTTTAGAAAAAATTCCTTTGCTGTTTGCCTGTTTACACCAAACTTGACATAGTTAAATTGAAAAGAAGATTAGAAAGCTACCTTCACGATCATCAAGTTAGAACGCGTGAAATTGTAATGAAGCGTGAATCAAAATTATAAATCAACTTGATTTCTCAAAAACTTCTTTTTAACTTTGAGTTACCATAAAACTTGAGATTAAGTAACTCTCATGCGCGTGTGACATGAAGAGTAGTTCGCATGTAATCCTTTAAAAAGTTCAATCTCTGGCTTTTTAAATTAAGTCAGCTCTTTCCATCGTTCGATCTTGTAAACAACGGGACAAACTTCAAAACTTAAGGTTTTGCATTGTCATTTCAAAGTTACAGAACTCGAATGGTCGTAGTTAGTTCGTTCGAAGATCATTTATGAAATGTGAAGACACCTAAATCGAAGTTATACCACAGGAAGCCCAAGCTTGAAGGGTGATTTATTATTGATGGTTCTGACTGCGTTACAATTCAGTGGTAAATTGTTACTAGCTTGAAAGTACAAACGCTTGTACCTATCGGAAACTCAGCATGCATGTACTGGGACAAGTAAATTGACGAAATTTCTGTTAAAAATGGACCCGACTGACCTCATTGCAAAGCTCGGATTGTTGATATGCCTCTCGCTGGAAGTACACATCGTTATTAAGTTAAAGAACTATTTTGGCCGCCTTTAACTTTATCCGAGAGTATGACATTAATGATTCAGTTCAGTTCACTGAAATCCGGCCACGGCGGGAAACAAGACTGATATTGTTGTATAAACTTTCTCATTTGTCTCACGAAGAACTCACTTGGAGGTGGAGAGCGACGTTTCGACCACTAATTCTAGGCGATGGGGTCGACTGGTTAGGGTCCTGAGATATGTCGTCGATGACCTCATTATGACATCAATGATATCAATGAGAAATCAATAGGTAATTGAATTTGTATGAGTTTCTCTAATTATGAACTATTCAGACGGAATTTACAAACAAGAGTCCGATTGGGTACGCCATGTGAATCTCACGGAAAACAGACTTCCATTGTCCTTCAGAAAATAACTTTTCTGAAGTTTCTATATCAAGGGTCTGGACTGGGAGTGTCCCTATCTGTCGCTTATGCATCAGTCAATTCCAGCAGTACCCATCCCCCCCCCCCCCCGAGCTAACCCCCGGGCATTAGCATTTTTTTAAAAAAAATGGGCAAATTCCCCGGGGTGGGGACTCAGAAGCTGTCTAAATGCCCCGGGGTGGGGACAAAGAATGAGGGCAAATGCCCTGCCCCCGGGATCGTCGCCTTCCAACACCTCTGCAGTTTTTTTATTGATCAGTGAATAAAATGTTCAACTGTTCAGTATGTTGATGCAGACTTCTAGGACAGCAGTACGTGTTAGTTGATTCTAATTATATTTATTCCTTTATATTTTGTTTTTAACATAAAATATTTTGTTGTATAAAAAGCATTTGTTTTGAATATTTCGACTAGAATAACGACAATCCCGTTAACAATACTTACAATAAAACAAGTATCGTTGTATTATATTTATATGCTTACAAATAATGAAGAAACATCCAAAATTGAGAAAACATACCTTTAAAAACATCTACCAATTTTTCTAGTCCTTGACGGACAAGCCATTACTCGACAAATGCCTCGTCTTTTCCGCTGAATTCATCCATGGCACTTTCAAAAACATGTGTGTCAAATGCCCGGGGGTCGCCCCGGGGTACGCAAATTGCCCAGCCCCCGGGCCGCGAGAAAATTGCGAATGCCCCACCCCCGGGACTGACAACGTGAGCAAATGCCCCGCGGTTGCCCGGGGGGGGGGGGGGATGGGCACTGCTGGAATTGACTGATGCATTATGCTCTCTTGATGCTTGATATATCACATTGCCCAATTTTTGTTTGTTGCCAGATGGAAGGCTTCATGTCCTCTCTGCTGGACGACAATTGAAACAGTTTTTTTGTTGCGCACGATAAACGATACGAAATGTTTGTTCAAAGTAAAAGGGAGATAAATTCCTGTAGGCCGCTAAAGCGCAAATATAATGTAAGTGGGAGAACAACGGCCTTCTTGTTAGAAAAACTGAGATAACAACATCAAATCTGGGAAGGGAGAAATGTGCATTGTTATTTTAAAGGAATCATAACTGCTATCTCACACATATATTAAACGTTCACCTATTCACATTCACTGATATTACTAGTTCAGAAGCTGGTAATATACCGCCGGGGGAAAGCTGGGGAAGGATAAATAAATATTAAGTGCACATTGCAACCAGTTGGACGATCAGACATAGTTTGATGCTCCACATGTTTGAAGTAATGAGTTTAACTTCACCAAGCCGGCATTTCGACTCTCCTTTCTAGTGTGTTCTTCAGGGGTAATTTGGCTATGTGATTAGGTGAAGGATAGAGAATTAAATAATTCATGAAGCAAGCGAGATGTGAAGCGGGAATTTGACCAATGTAACAGAACTGAACAGATATTGTAATTTATTCCGCTCCGTCAAAGCTTACAGGAAGCAGGCTAAATCTCTTGCAGTGGACTTTTCTTAAGCGCACACTTTTGGGACAAAATTTGTTGTCCGCCCAAAAATTAAAGAGATGAGTAATCTGAAACCCATGGTGCAGAATATCTTACTATCAAACGGTCAACAAAACAAATATTTTTTCTGCAATACAAAAGAATCAATAAGCTGTTCATAAAGTGATCTTAGAGTCATTTATAATTAGGCAAAAAAGTGGGCAACTCAGACCGCCTTTTTCTTCGCAAGTCTGACATCTTGCGGGCGCTGTGACACTCAAGAGCTGCGAGAATGCGAACTTCTGCAAGTTGTCTACAATTGCTAAAGCTTTTGCATGTCGACTTGATGTTACTCGCGACCCGGCGGTTTGAAGTTACCCTCTTCCTGGTCACTCAGCGTCCCACTGTGTTCTACTACTACAATTTCTTTGAAAGCCGGCCCATCTTTGTCGGCTTTGCAAAAAGAGAGGGCTCTCTTTGAGGAGAGTATCCCGCCAATCCATTCTGGACGGGTTTATTGGAGCTGCTGGTGTCGGAACCTCTTCATAGGCAGAACTGAATTTACTACAAAAAAGACCCGCATGTTGTTGCCATATTCAGTGATGAGAAAGTTGTCGGCCAATTGCCATTGAATTATAGCCGCTACATCACTGGGTTTTTGGAGATTGAATCAGGTAGCCGTCCGTGTGAAGCCCGTTACAGGAACAACGGCAAATCGTGGGGTTGGATAAAGGCTTGAAGTTTCATGCAAATATATATTCAAGGTATCCCAGCCCTCGTTGATTGGATTACATAGTGCATCACCGAAGAAAACTTGTCCCAAGATTACAAACGCCGTAAAAACGAAACAAATCACTGAAGATAGTGGGGAAAAAAGAGAAAGACAGTACGAGTGACAATGCTACCTGTAGTAACTGGGACTGTACAAATGGCCCGGTTGTCTTTAAACTGTAAAATAAGGCCTAGTCTTTGTCAAACCAGAGTTAGATTGTGTTTATTATGTTGAAGTGGTTTGTCATTTAGCACTAACGCTGCCTTGTTGTTAACTTTCGCAAACATCCGGCGTGGACCGCTTTGAGAGGTGTTTTGCGCTAAAAACGCTGACAAAAGGATCCGCGTCCGCCCTAGAGAGTTCATTTATAGAAAAACAAGAGCGAAACGGCAGGGACTTAATTTTCCGCCTTAGAGAGGTGTCCGACTCAGACGCGTACGGGTGTCCGCTTAGAGAGAGTTCACTGTTACTCTCTTATTAGCCTCTTATTCGCCTTTTATTCGATTCTATCGTCGACAGGATCATTCTAGGAGAATTTAGGGGCGTTAACCATCCAACAAAAATTCTGGTCTTAGATGACAGACATGATTTGTTTACCGAATGGAACAGTTCTTTCAGGTAGAGAAATCCGCTCCAAGTTCCCAGGTATTCCCATACCTACAAAGAGAAAGCTATAACATAACAGAATTGACAAAATCGACCACGCAAATTTCGGTCGGGTGAGACCGACTGGTCACTTGGTTGGGGTAGCCAGGATTTTTCAAAGGAGGGGTGGGGGGGGGGGGGGAGTGTCACACTGTGTCACACTCAGGGTACTTACATGTTGACATTTACCAACTGTGGCATTTTCTTTGGGTGAGTAGATAGCGTGGGGGGGGGGGGGAGGGACAAGCCTACAAAATAGCTGCATAGTTGAATTAATTTCCACGTAGCATGAATTATTCTATTTCAGTCTCGCAAAGGGGGTTCACGACACCCCAGAACCTCCATAGCTACGCTTCCACTTGGGACCACTTCCAAAGGTGGTTCCAAATATTCTGGCCGGACCAAACCGATATGGAACTTTGTATTCGACTTCCAACACATCCAACCGCAATTTCTCAAGTTTTTTTGGTTGCGTAATTGGCTTCATGTTCTGGGTTCCCATTCGTCGTTTTAGCCAATCAAAATAGATGAAAGGTTGCCCGGTTCCTTGGCTATCACTAATATGGCGGCTGTCGAGGACGAACTCGTCGCTGGAACGTCAAAACTTGGTGTAGAGGAAATAGTACAGCGAGGTGCTGCGTTAAAAGAAGAGGGAAACGTATGCTTTAAAAACCAGAATTACAGAAAAGCCATGAGGAACTACCACAAAGCCCTTCTTCATGTAAAAGGAATCACTGATCTGCCGTTACTTGTGGATCATGAACACACAAAAGTATCAGACGAGTTGAAGGAGAAAATATACCAAATACAGTTCAGCTGCTATAACAACCTTGCTGGTAAAACTAAAGTTGTAGCTTATGTTTGGTGTGAAGATGTTTCGGGCCATTGTTGTTGTGGTCTGTGTTGTGTGAAATTTTGTTGTTATCTTTGGCCACGTCACTTGTGCGTTTTGTCTCGCACACTATTCTTATGAAATGACATTAATTGATCATCGCAGTTATGTACACAACTTTAGCAGCTGTGATATTAAAGCCTGAAAAAAACTCAGGCCTGAACACTATTCTTAGTTCGCCACACTTCTAAGTAGGTTACGCTAATCCTAGAAGTCAAAATCGTTTTCTCTTTTATGTATTTTAAAAGATGCATGTCATGGGACTTTTCTGTTCTTTTTAGCTTGTTTGTTAAAAGATAATCGCTGGGATAGAGTGGAAAGCTACTGCAATGAGGTAAAAAAAAATAACTTTTCCACATTTCTCCTTAAAAGTAGCAGTTACAAAAAATTCAGAAGAGAATCTTAAGCTTTTGTTGGGAATTGGAGCACTTGAGAAATCTACTGGAACCATGTAAAAAGAGGAGTTTGAAAAGAAATTTTGATCATTTCCATCTCCAAAAAAATTGTTAACTTTTGTCGGATATTTTGACTGTCATTAAGTTTAGAAAGTGAATATTACACACTTAATGTATGATCCCAAGGGAAACAGCTAGTTTTGTTTTCCCAAGAGTCCTGAAACATCAGAACTCGAGAGAAAACAAAACTTACTAGTTTTCCTAGGGACCATACGTTAAATGCTTTGTCATATATTTAGACTTTTCCTTAAACAAAATATAGCAAAAACAAACAAACAAGGACAACACAACTGGCACCCGGGGAACAAGTGTGCATTTAAAATAATGTGATCTAGGGCATGTGACCAAGAATCAATTAATCACAGTGCTCATTTTGTTGAGTGAAAGTCTAGGTATATAACAACACATAATATTGTCTGCAGGCTCTTAAGCTTCAACCACAAAATGCAAAAGCACTTTTTAGAAGAGGACAAGCTTACTTTTACCTTCGAAACCTTGAAAAGGCAGAGGACGACTTAAAGGCTGCTCAAAAACTGGAACCAAAGGGTACAGTTTGTTCTTGCATTGAAAGCCAATGAAACTTACATAGTGGAGCCGTGTTGGTTTAGTGGGTATAGATTTGCCAGGTGGTAGTATCGTGGTGTTTCATAACATTGAAACCCATGGTTATGGAAGTCTGAGAGATTTCCTTTTTAACTCAACATGTTAGGAATTTGACATGCATTCCCCTATCAATACCAGAAACATTATTTTATAATTTTTATTTCTTACTAGTAGATACATGTTTGGCCCAAGCCTTGTTTCCTTGGTCTGTACTATAACTTAACAACCTTTTCAGCATGTGGAATTATTTCGTGTATGTTTCGCCGTCTTAGGGGTGAACCTTAACTCAGTATACATATTATTTATGCTAATTTGGAGTATTTGGCTCAAAATGGTGTTTTGGGCAAAGAAAGGATATTCCCTGGAGAAGCTACATAACAAGATGGCCATTTCTGTGAGTGCCAAGGTTAACATTTTTTTTTTTTCGTTTAAGGTATCTCAGTCACTGTTAATTCATACTTCTTATTATTTCCTCTTTGTAACAGATCCAAATGTAAAGAAAATGTTGTCTGCTCTTGATGTTGAGCTTAAAAAGGTTAAAGAAAAGGAAAAGAAGATATATGCTGAAATGTTTGCTCAAAATTCTCAGAAATAGAGATTGTTTAAAATTGTATTATTTACATGTTTATGGCCCTTTGTTATTTCCTGGGACAAGAAAGATTTTCAAAAAGAGCAGGAAACTGTACAGCTTTGTGACTTGAAGTTTTCAATATTTTCACTATTTATTTTGTCATTTAAAATATTATGACATTGAGGGTAATGCTGATTTCAAGAGGAACAAATTACCTCACTTGTAATGAAAATAAATTTGAATAATTTTGTGTTTATTAGTAGTTTGTTTTGCTGTAAATAACTGAATGCCTGGGGGATAAAGCCATCAGATGGGTTACATGTAATGATTCATACACAAAGAGTTAGCATGGCGACAAAAAGTCGGTGACTTTTTCATAAAAAGTACACTTATAACTGGCCAACCACCTGACACCTTCAAATGCATGTCGAGATAATATACCACATGCAAATCATAGAGAAGGAAAGTACAAGCTACGTGTACAGTTTGTTGAGAAACTGATGTGAAACCAA
Organism: Ricordea florida; assembly: GCA_949710005.1. NCBI lineage: Eukaryota > Metazoa > Cnidaria > Anthozoa > Corallimorpharia > Ricordeidae > Ricordea > Ricordea florida. Next base: position 28,578,604 of record OX453284.1, read on the forward strand.
CCAAACCTGAGCTATGCCGTTACACTTGATACTAAAAACGGAAATGATGTGTTGTAAAAACTAAATAAGTAAACCTAACAGACAAGGTTGAGCTATTTGCTGTTTTATTATGCACAGTGACTAATCATTTCACAAGCTGAAAAACCAGCCCAACTGCACTCAAAATTCATCCACTTTTACATAACAGAGTGCTACTATTTCATACAAGCATGTATAGTTTCAATTGTATTTCTGCATGAAAACGCATTTGTTTTGTCTTTAAAATACCACTCATTTAAGTCACAATGATATGTTTAAAGTAGAACAAAGCCCAATCATACAGAAACTCTAGTCAGAAATATCTGGTTCCCCAATAAAATGTTTGTTTGATGTTGTCCCAGTAGTAACGTTTCCAGCCTTCCTTTGTGCGTTCAAAGTCATCTTCAGGAATCCCAGTCTGAGTAAGTTTCAGTTCTGTACGATCATCTTTCTCATCAAGAGTGATTGTTGCAGTTGAGTAGTGACCTAAGACACATTGTGAATAAGTATTAATTGATAATACGTAACTACTGAGGTGGATTATACAAATAGATGACCACACCATTAACATGTATTGAATTCAATAGTTGTATTCAATACTCTCTAATGCTGTGAATAATAGGGTCTGATATAATAATGACAAGTCTTGCATTTTTTTACAAGGTCAAGTGTGAACCCAGTAGTAAATGGATTGGTTTAGTACAGTAACCTGAAGTAATAGGTTGATGCCCTAAGCCTACATGTATTCTTGAGCAAGGGCAAGTTGTACATGTATGTTCATGTATTTGCTACTGTGAACTCTTGAATTTCATAGTATCACTACTAGGTGACCTGATTAACAATTGTTCTGTTAAATTACCGTGCAGTGTGTAATTCGTACCCAGGCAACACTTCAAACTAGAAATTCATAATTTGCATATGGCAGTTCCTTTTTAAAATCTACATGCACATGGTATATGTATCGACCAATTCCAATATTCCATATTCCAGAACACAGTAAATATCATGATGATGATAATCATTATTATACAGCCACATACATTTCTATCCATCAGGACAATAACTTTTGCCTCTTACTGAGCAATGAAAGTAGCAATGAGAAGTAAACCCCAATATCAACATTCATTTTCTCCTAACTGTTCTCATAAATTTGTTATGGTACCAGTGAGGAGAATTCGTTTAAATATCAATACAACACTTTTTTGGTGATCATTTTTATTATTCTCGTAACCTGAATGGTTGATAAACAGTGAAGGGTTCTTCACTTGAAAGGCTGAAAAAGGATTAACCATATTGTACCGATGTTTCAGACGAATAGTATGATTTCTGATAGAAACAGTTATAAAGGCTCCCTTTTTTCCAATTAACTGTTAAATGTTACACTTGTTCTTAACTAATAGACCTCTTGCATTTAAGCAAATGAACTTTTTCCACACCTTGTGGCCATCCTTTATATCTCCAGTGCATGGTAATCTTTTCTTCTGGCACCTAAAGGCATTGTGAGAACAACAACAGTGAAATCATGTTCATAAAGAGCAACAAATCCTGCACTTGATGCTACTTTGAAGATCATTAACTAGTGCTCTGACCATACTGTAAATGAAATAATAGAGAGCCACATTCATTACTTTTGGTAATGCAGCAATCAGTGCCTAGAAAACATTCAAATATGTATCTTAAAATATGTTACGTTAAGCAAAACCAGGTTTGTAATCAACCAACATTACAAATTTATTACATTTACATGTACATGTACAAACTCAAGGAAGTCATATTACAAAGAATTAACCTAAAAGTTGAGAGGGGCAGGTTAAGTCTGGGTGACTTCCGAGGAAACAGGACTGTGCTGTTTCATCTTTGATGAAAGATCAAGTGAACACATAATAATATTTCAATTTCACACACCAATTCCATGAACTTCCCAGATATATTGCCATTAAACAGGACAAAAGTTCCTCCTCTTGTGGCATCTACCTTGACTGAACTTCTGGTAAATGCTTCAAGTCTCTGTGACAATAAGATCAAATACAAATGAACCTAGTAAAAATGTACCTAGGTACATTTTTACTTGTATTTCACTTTGTAGTATTTTATTAATTTAGTTATTAGAATAACTAAATTAATAAAATTCTACAAAGTGAAATGCAAAGAAATCTTGTTAACACAGTTACAGTAACTCAAATTTAAAATGATAGCTGAACAGCCATGACAAATAGATGATTGGTGAGTAAACGCCCTTGCAACAAAATTATCATCTCCCATTAATTATTTAGATGTTTAATAATAACTTGTGGGTAAAATTTATCTGTAAAGTTAAGGGACTAATTAACTGCAGCTACAGCTGTACTAATGTCTTCACTTAGTACATGTACACTACACTACTTACATGTAATAATAATAATAATAATAATAATAATAACAATAACAATAACAATAATTTAATAATAGCATTTATTTAAACACTCAGCAAAGCTGATGTGATTGTATACATGTACATAGCCATAAAACTAACGCCTTCATAACTAATCACAATAATACTAATATAAAAATTCTAGAATTGGGTCACTAAATGAAAACACACATGATTCACTGCAACTCTGAGTTTCGTGCTTACGCACTCATCAGGCAGATTTAATTAAATCTGCCTGATGAGTGCGTAAGCACGAAACTCAGAGTTGCAGTGAATCATGTGTGTTTTCATTTAGTAACCCAATTCTATATACCGCTCTACACAAATGTGTATTGAGCACTATTTAGCAGTGTTTTCTACAACTTCTCACGATTATAAAAATTCTATGTACTTTCAACAATAAGAAATTCTATACAATACATCACTATAATGGATGTGGCTTAAAACTACACCTGAGTGACTTTTTAAAAGTATCAATGTCATGAATTTTACTTGGTTTACCAGGGCATTCCAGCTAATAATTGGCTTAGATGAACATGATTTCCTGACCATATTAGACATAGGCCTGGGTAACTTAAAGGTCATTTTCCTACTGAGGTCATAACTACTTACATATTTTTCAAAAAGTCAATTCATAGGACATGGTAAAGACAATAATAAGTCTGATGTGCTAAAATTAGTAACCGCTTCTCATACATAATCTCTAAAGTATTCCATTTTGCTGTGACAAGAACCTCCTTGCCTGGCACCAATATAAGTTAAATATTATTTTTGCAGCTCTGACATGTGTAGATTCAAGGTTTGAGAAAAGTACTTGACCACAGGAACCCCAAACTAACATACAATACGTAACAGAGGGCAAAATAAACCTGGAACTAAACCTTATGAAACCTGGCTTCTGTTGAGTACAGCTATACCAATAGTTATGCTATAGATAAACAGTCAATTCATGGACTTATTTAATAGTATATAAATTTACTACTACTGTATTAAATAATAAATGACAATTACAGTATACCTCTTGTTCTGTAAGGGTCACATACAGTTCTTCAGCTCTGGTTAGAAATTCTTCTTTCATCACTAGCTTCTTTGTAGAAATAGGACAGCCAATTTGGGATGTATCAGCTGTGGCAAATTGAATAAAGAATAAAAAAATTATTATATAGCTGGTTCTGCAAGCGGATTAGATTGTCCCACTTTGTTTGCTCTTGATTACATGCATTGTCACGCAAAAAAACAACAACAACAACAACAACAACAAAACAAAATTGCCATTTCATAAATCCTTTTGCCAAACTAAAGTAGTTTGAAGTGCTCTTAGACTAATCAGGCCTTCTGACAGGGTGCGCGGGTGCGGGACCGCACAATTCGATCAAAGCCGCACAATTTCTGAAAATCCGCGAAATCCCGCACAATATGGAAAGATTTGGTTAAAAATCTAATTAAATCAGTATTCCCATCGATTGCCAAGGTTTAAAGAAACTTTTTAGGCTATATTTAGGCTATTTACCTAGCAAAACAATCGAGAAATCCGCCGCTTTCCGCGATTGAACAGCTCGAGCGGATATAAAAACAACAAGGCGGCTCTTCATAGCTCCGTGCCGGCCTGGGCACTAGTCTCAGTCTAATCTTGTCTCGGTGTTGTGGTTTTTGCAGCAATTTAAAGCGTGAAGAGTTTTAAACCTTCACGAGATAATATTCGCTCTACATATCAAAGAAAGTACAAAAACGTCGGGATTTTTCTTAAAGCACCTTGTTCTGGTCGAAAACATTTTATTTCGAAGCGAAATTATGCCCGGGAATTACGGTTTTGAATAAACTTAATCGATCGTGTCACGCAACAGGATTTTGTTGATACAAACTTTGGCCAAAGTTGTAGCAAAATAGAAATTTGGTTTATGTTTAATTGCCAAACTAAGAGGGGAGTTGTTGCACTTTTCAATTATCCAGAAATTCCTCCATGTCGGTTTTTTTTGGGCCCAGTGATCGAATATTTGTTTGTTTACACGATTGCGCAATCCCGCACAATTCCCGCACAATCGCCGTTTTTTACCGCACAATTTGCCTCCCAAAACCCGCACAATTTTCTTTTTTTTTCCCGCACCCTGTCAGAAGGCCTGACTAATACATGGTAGACCATGTCAAGGTTTCTTTAAAAAGTTAATGAAAATTTAATAAGATATTGATCAACATTGAAATAAGTGGCTGTTCTTACAAAATAAACAATCAGAGCCCAGGTTCTCATAAACTAAAGATAACATGTATCTCCACTAGCAAATGTAAACTCCTAAAAATCAAATCTGTTTTGCTACAGGACAAACTTTGCATCACTACCTAAATATGTATGGTACCTACTTTTGTTTTCATTGACAGCTCTACCAGAAGAGTGAGTCCCCGCCATTTTTCTTTCAGAGTTTTGATTCCCAGCCACCTTTGCCTTCATGTTGGGGCTGTCTTTTGATGGGAGAATCATCCCCTGACTGAATTCTAAAATGTAATAATTTGATCAGCTGAATACTATCACTGCATGGTCTGAATAATTAACAATCATTGAGCCCAGTAAGAAGCAGATCAATTTTTGTTTGACACAAAAGACATAGTGATGTAAATAATTGATCTCTGAGACAATGAC
>OX453284.1:28583863-28593863 GCA_949710005.1 Ricordea florida
CCACTGACGACTTGTGGCCAGTGACAACATTGAGACGAATGATCGGTATAACACGCGAGAGTGTATATGAAGCGAAATTCCACATTTGCCTCAATTTCATGAGCTTTGTACCTGGCCCAAAATGTAGGTTCTGCTCCATATGCGTTTGTAAGGCACCTTACGAAAAGATGACGAGAACGCGGACTTCGACATTGTTCAATGGAAAACCCGTATTACACACACGCAATTCTTACAGCCTCGCTGTCGTCACGTTGTGCCCACTCGGGCCAAACGCGAAGATCCTTCAGTTGACGACCTGCTGGAAACGGTATGCGCAGTGTGTTGACTGTGTTCTGATAAAAAATGTCGCGGTAAACGAATTGCTTGCTAAGTTTTTGGTCTTCAGATTTATCGGATAGCTAAAATATTATTTTCCCATTGTTCTTATTTGAGGTATTGGCCGAAACATTGAAAGAACATTGAAAAAATGACATTGAAAGAATGGGAGAAAGCGCCATGAGATCTCACATAAAAGGGCACAAACACAAAAGGAACGCTGGTGCCACTTCAAGTGAGACATTGTGTTTGTGTATCTGCATTTCAAATTTTATTTCTCTTTCTCAAAGATTACTGCAAGTGAAATAGCCAACGACTGGACATTTCACAGAATTTTGTTACATATGATACATAGACTAACATCATCAACCATGGCTGAATTATCTAAAAATAGTAAATCAGAGGGTACGTTGCAGAAGGTCCTGATGGTCTCGAGCTTTGAAAGGCTCGTCTCCTTGGTATGATACCTTCCTTGGTCACATCATAAGTGTCAGTGTCGTCTCACTCGAAGTGAGATTTACTTAATTCAATTACTTATTAATATTTTCATTCTTTTTTTCTAGGCTATATTCCTAAGACTTTGCAGCTAAGACCAAACGCCTCGGAAAAATGGCCAGATCTGCTCCGTAATATGACCTCAGTCTTACCTGAAAAAATAGACATCAAAAAATGTCGGCCCGCATACAACCTCCCTGCATCCGCTGCAAAACTTAAAATAGCAGGTTATAACCACACTCGTGCTCCAGATTGCAACCTGACTCTGTGTGACCTTAATAAAGGCCATTATCCCGTGAAGGTGCTTACGTGTGATGCACCAGGCGACAAACGCGTCACAAAAAAGGTTACAGTGACTGTGAAGACAACTCAGCGACTTAAGGAGACCATGCGCCTCATTACGTCCCTGCATAAGTACTATCCGGGCTTAAGATTTGAGATTGTTGATGATCAAGCCAATATAACATCCAAAAACCCGAAAGTTCAACAGGAAAATGAAGAATCGTGGTTGGATTTTGTTTCCAAATCAAACGGCACTGTGCATTACACTAAGCTTCAAGGGGACGCTGGCATATCCAAAGGAAGGAATACGGCACTTCGTTTAGTGAAGACCAAGTATTTTCTTCTTCTCGATAATGACTTCGTTGCAACAGAAAAAACCAACATATCCAAATTGGTAGACATTCTTGATCGAACCGATTTGACCATTGTAAGTGTGACGAAACTAATGTGGTTTATCTAGAAAGCACAAGGGCTGACCGAAATGGTTTACGTGTCGGCAGTATCTATTACCGGAAATAGTTTAGATTTTCACTAGCCACTTCTAGCACATGTATTACTTGCATTCTATCCGCTCTACATTAAACGTCGTTTGTTAAACAAAGTCTCTCGCGTGTTGTTACATGGTGGCAGCGAGTGGAGAGCTATAGTGGTACAATATTACACATAGTTTCTCATAAACGCAAGAGTAAAAAGAATGGCATCGGGATACTCCCTACCACCTGCAGCGCACCTCGAGATTCATGACTCGAACGCTGCGGAAAAGTGGAAAAAGTTCCTGTTAGCATGGGAAAACTACGCTCTCGCCACAGAGCTCAGCGAGAAGTCCCAGCCAGTACAAGTACCCACACTCTTGACAGTGATAGGCGAAGAAGCAAGAGAGGTGTACTCCACCTTTAACGACTGGGTAAACGAGGGAGACGACAAGAAAATCGGACCAGTACTAAAGAAACTAGGAGATTACTGCGAACCACGCAAGAGCATTCCCTTCGAAAGATATCGCTTCAACCGACGTATTCAAGAGCCAGGAGAGACTTACGACCAGTATCGCACGGCACTTCGAAAGTTAGCCGAGGGTTGCAACTTTGCAACAATAACTCCCGAAGAAATACTTCGCGACCGCCTGTTGTTTGGAATTCGTGACAACAAACTCAGAGAGAGATTGTTAAGAGAGACAACATTAACACTCGCCAAAACAGACGAAATCTGCAGGGCATCCGAGAGCACGACTGCTCAGATGAAACTTATGGAAAAAGAAGAGAATCCATCAAGCACTGTAAATGCAGTCAGAGAACAAAGCAAGAACCTTAAATTGCCAAGAAAACGAAATCTCAAAGGCAAGGACTCCCAACACGGAAAGCCCAAAGAATGTGAGAGGTGTGGCTCTGTTCATGATCACGCAAAGAAAGAACAATGTCCGGCTTTCGGCAAGACGTGTTTGAAGTGTGGTAAACTATCGCATTTTGCAGCTAAATGTCGCAGTAAGAAACGAGACAACAACACTCGCACGTTTGTTAGAGCTGTCGACGACGATGTCAGCGAATCCGAGGTATTCTACGCCGACATGATATCAGCAGTAGATCTGGATGATTCCCAACTCGTGACACTAAAACTGGAGTCTGGCAATTATCTGCGGTTTCAACCGGACACTGGAGCACAGTGCAACGTAATTCCGGTGAGCCTCTACAAGGAAGCCACAAAAGACCACAAATTGGAACGCGTGACACCACTGAACACTCAACTCTCAGCCTACGGTGGTTCGAAATTACAAGTTGTGGGCCAAGTTCGTATTACCGTGTGGCGTGACGACTACAGATGTCAGTTGGATTGTAAACTTGTTGAATACTTGTTGAAGACTCCAAAAGTACAGCCTTCGAGTGACTTACAAGAAAGGTCACGACATGTTTCTGGCCGACACCCTGAGCAGAACTTTCCTCCCAGAGGTCAACGCCTGTGAGTTCACGCAAGAGCTCGAGGAAGTGGATCACACAGCCTCACTACCAGTCAGTGACGAGCGTTGGCAGCAGATCAGACATGCATCGGCAGATGATCCTGTGTTACAGCAGCTACGTGCTACTATACGCCGGGAATGGCCAGAAACCAGATCCGAAATTCCGGAATGTCTCTACCCCTACTTCGACATGAGAGATGTGCTGACTGTCCAGAACGAACTCGTCTTCAAAGGACAACTTCTCGTAGTACCAGCCTCCCTACGTAAGGAGCTTATGGCAGTGGTACACAGCTCGCATATTGGCGTTGAAGGGTGTATACGCAGAGCACGTGATACCCTCTACTGGCCCCGCATGGCAACCGAGCTACGAGAGTACATCTCGAAGTGTGACGTATGCCTAGCGCACCGCACCAGACAAGCCAAGGAAACACTCGTACAGCACGAAGTGGTGGCCCGTCCCTGGTCCAAAGTCGCCGCTGATCTTTGTGAGCTAGACAACCGCACACTCCTAGTCATCACTGACTACTACCGTAACTTCATAGAAGTTGCTCGACTCAACACCGCGACGTCACGCAACGTCATCAAAGAAATGAAAGCCGTATTTGCCAGGTATGGCATTCCAGACGTCCTCGTGACGGATAACGGTCCCCAGTTTGCATCCGCTGAATTCGCTGTCTTCGCGAAAACCTGGATGTTCAAACACAGTACATCATCACCCTACCATCCACAGTCAAATGGAAAGGCTGAGAACGCCGTGAAAACTGTGAAACGCCTGTTTACCAAGTGTAAAGAGTCTGGCCAATCAGAGTTCCTAGCACTGTTAGATTGGCGGAACACCCCGACTGAAGGAATTGGCACCAGCCCCGCCCAGCGTCTAATGGGACGTCGCTGCAAGACCCTCCTTCCTGTCGCTGGTACCCTGTTACAGCCTCGTTACTCAACAGAAGAGGAGACACGCGCGCTTATTGGCAACAAACAGCGGCAGCAGCACTACTACAACAAGCATGCAAGGCCGGCACTGCGACCAATCGGACAAGGTGAAACCGTGCGCATGAAACTACCTGGTCAGAAAACCTGGAGCGCTGGTACCTGCATGGCACAAGCTGGTCCGCGTAGCTACGATGTGAAAGTCGGCGAGACTGTATACCGTCGCAACCGCCGCCAGCTGATTCAGTCCAAAGAACCTCCCATTGTAGACTCCAGCGAGCCAGAACCTTCTACATCATGTGCAGAGACAAAACCTCAACAGATTGAACTAGCCAATCAGCCGCCGACCCAAGCATCCAGCACCCCTGACTCACAACCTGTTAGTATACGCAGATCACAACGTACCCGCAGACCACCTGCTCACCTAAAGGACTTTGTCACCAAATGAACTATTAGTTCCTCTAAATACTTGTTGATTCGGTCTTGATTTATTAGGAAACACATGTAGCTTACTTTCTTTATAGGAGGAAAGATGTGACGAAACTAATGTGGTTTATCTAGAAACCACAAGGGCTGACCGAAATGGTTTACGTGTTGGCAGTATCTATTACCGGAAATAGTTTGGATTTTCACTAGCCACTTCTAGCACATGTATTACTTGCATTCTATCCGCTCTACATTAAACGTCGTTTGCTAAACAAAGTCTCTCGCGTGTTGTTACAGTAAGTGCAGATCTTGCTGAGGGAAGAGGCAGGAGAATTTGGAGTGGCATCATGAGAATTCACCAAAGTCCAGATACTAACCAAAGTCAGGTATTGAAGTATCCCGAACTGGCATATGAGGAGATACCGTTGTTTCCATCGTGTTATGCAGTAGACTATATCTTAAATCTTTTTCTCGGTAAAACGGAGCCAATACTTAAACTTGGAGGTTGGGATGAAAATTTACCAGTGGGGGAACACAGGGCGTTTCTTCTTACTCTGCGACAGGCTGGTTATAAATCGGCATATTGCTCAGACGTTGTTTTTAGACATCTTCCACCGAATATGGCCTTGTATGCACACACCAAAGCTTTCTTTGCAAATAACTTCAAGCAGTACTATACTAAAAAGTGGAAAGTGTCCTTTGATAAATTTATTTCATGTAATAGGGAACAATATACGAACTTCAAGTGCAGATAAATGGAAAATGCTGAGTTCAGACCCTGATTATGAAATACATGCAAATACACGCTTCGCGCTTGGGCCATAAATCCGACCGGAAAAAACTCGGTCCATAACGTACAGTACGAACCTCGAACTCGTTTAGTAAGAGGTATGACTTAAAGTAAAATTTATCATTTATTAAGTATCTTTCTACCGCAGTGCACGCGCACATAATAAATTTTCATATATATACATTCATTTCTTCATCTTCTACGGGTACAGTACGAACTCACAAATGACCAGCTCCCAGTTTGAGTTGACTTGATCAACCTCGTTCGTAGGGTCCTCGGCCCCCGTTGCAATAGAGAGAGAGAGAGAGAGAGAGAGAGAGAGAGAGAAGAGAGAGAGAGAGAGAGAGAGAGAGAGACAGAGAAAGAAAGAAAGAGAGACAGAGAGACAGAGAGACAGAGAGACAGAGAGACAGAGAGAGAGAGAGAAAGAAAGAGAGAGAGAGAGAGAGAGAGAGAGAGAGAGAGAGAGAGAGAGAGAGAGAGAGAGAGAGAGACCCTGGTCTGGTCTGGAGAGGCTATTTGAGAGAGAGAGACCCTGGTCTGGTCTGGAGAGGCTATTTGTAAAAGAGTCACGAAGCATTTCGACCGCCATAACGTGCGTTATGTTTTTCAGTTGCCCTCACTTTGCGATTTCCAGTAGTAGTTATGCTAACATTAACAGTAGTGTAACCCTGCCGACCCTGGCGAAGCGGAAAATAAATTAAAATCCAATCCATTTTTAATTCAGCTATCACCAGAATCGACAGGCGCTATGCATAAAAACGTCACGAAACCAAAATCTAAACCAAAAAGCATGAAACCAACAACATCCCTGCGCCAGACATGACCAGGTATCACAGAATCTGCATCCAATAACAGAATCCATGCGCCAGAACCCATCCAGGAATCACAGAAGCTGCATCGACTCCACAAAAATAAATTAAATAGACTATCATGTTTGTTTCAAGTTTAAAACAATTAGCTGTTAGTGAATATTTTTACCCCAAGTTTATTAAATATTATCACGAAGCCTCTGTTTTTCCTATAAGAAATCCGTTTTATCATCATGTAACGGCCTATTACGATGAACTTGTGAAAAGTGTATTAGCATTAAAAAATGTGTAATTAAACGTTCCATCTCTCATGCGGACTATAAAACGTGTCTATTGAACCGGGAAACACAATTGCGTAAAATGAAGGTCATAAATAGTCACTTCCATGACGTCTATACCGAGACGATTAACAAAGTCGCCTTATCCCCTTTCGACGATAAACGAGTACTCCGACGAGGTCAAACCGACACCTACGCCATCGGGCACTATAATTGAATGAAGTATAAAGCCCATTCAAAGTTCCATTCAAGCACTTCGCTCGTACGCATTTGGTGATTGCCCTTCACAGGATTAAACTTAATTGTTTGTTTTTGAAATTATATTTTCATATTTGGAGCTCCCGGTTCGCTCCCGGTAGCACAGCATTCGCTTGCCAGTACACGGTAAATGAAAAACTTTGGACATTCTTCTCGCAGCCATACTTCTGCAGCACGGTTTACCAAACGGGCTTTGTTGGACGACGGCTATGATTAATTACGTCACGTCCAGATAATTTATCTCTGGAGTCTCGCAAGATTGATCAACTTCAGTCAACAGAGCGTTCACCTCAGCACTGGATCTGTAGTGAATATAAGTATTAAAGGGAGCTATTTCCCACTATTCAGGAGGTCAGCCAATGAACCTGGACGGTAGAAGAAGTTTTTTCATCGAGTGCAAGGGCTATGCAAATAAGCTTTGACACGTGCGATAGTTATGTAAACACGCTGACTGTGACAGATTTTAATCTGTTCTCGCGTGCAATCCCAGCAGATACCCACCGGTTTGAAGTCATAAAACACTTTATCAAGGTACGAAATTTACTGTGATATGTTTTTTAGCCTCGATTTAGACCCAACTTTTGAGATTTTTTCTCTCAAATTTGACTAAATTTTAGTAGGCGAATAAGGGCCTTAGAGTAGGGTGTCTTCCAGCCTCGCTGATCAGCTTAGAATTTTCGGAAAAGATTCCATATTTCGTCAGTCAAGGTAGTAAATGTACCTTAGAATGCCCGTGAAAGAAAAGTTTCGTGAGCTTTATTTTAATGGAAATAGAGCGCTTCACAAAATCGGTGAATTTTCGACAAAATAGTCTTCTTATACTCGGAGAAGATACCAGATTCATTTTCTTTCTTTATTTTCGTTTTTATTTTATGTATTTATGTCTATTTTCGTTATATATAAAGTATGTTTATTGTCTTATTTATTTCTTGCTATTATTTTTTTAAAATTTTAAGAAAATTTTCATGTTCCGGAATGTTCCGGAATGTTCCGGCATGTTCCGGAATGTTCCATGTTCCGGCTTTTATCGACGCCCCCCCAAGATGGTAAACATTGTCTATTTAACTCTTCATTCATTTCTCAAACCATTTCAGTCTCTAGTTTGTCAGCAGCTTTTTCAATAAAAAGCCAAACTGTATTATTTTTTTGCTGGCAAGGAAAACCCTCTTTGGACCTCCAAAAGTTGTTTGCAGTAGCTTAATAGGGGTGGCCATTTATATGGGTATTATTTACAGTATCATGCTGACTATAAATTTAGTACTTTGATAATTATGCACTTGTATATCCTTACTTCATCTATGGTTGCGTATTGTGGGGTAATAATTATGAAACACCTCTACCTCAATTGGTTAAATTACAGAACAAAGCAGTTAGAATCATAAACAACACTGCACGAAAAAATGGATTTACAACAACTGCAAAATCAATGCAAATATGAAGTAAATACCACATTTGAACAGATTTGTTTATATTTGCCCCGAGGCAAATTCCATCGTTGGATAATATTTGCACGCGAAGCAAAGATGGTAAATACCGCATTTACTCAATCTTTACAGTCCAAAGCAAATGGGAAGAAAAACTGCACATTTGCATCAGATTTAACATGAACTAAAAATGTGGTAAATAGATAAATCTGCTGCACCGAAACATGAATTTACAATTGTAGCAAACATTCCGCTGCACGTCGTTTTGATTACATTTACCCACAATGCAAACCCCAGTTTTGCATCACATTTGTAAGTAAAGCATAGGCGGTCAACACTTTGTATTTACCAAGTAGCAAATACTACGCAAACGTTATATTTGCACAGAAATTACATTTGAAGCAAAGATGGTGAAAAATATCGTTCACTACGTATTTGCGTGGAGTGGCAAATGTGACGAAAAAATCCACAGTTACAGGGGCAGTAAATGCTAGTAAAAAGCGTAAATTTATTGCCTGAAAGGATGAATTTACAGGGATGGCAAATACGATTTTTGCTTCGCTTTGATCCAGTCAAAATTCTTGCGCACCATTAATTTGCACGGGAAGCAAAATACTAAATTTACTTCTTCTTCACAAATCCAGTACAAAATACGTCGTGCACGAGAGTACTTGCCGCGAATCCTTGTTGTCGCAAAGAAATGTAGAAATATACGTTTAAGTCGATTTTCTCAATGAGGATAAAATTTTAGAAAGTTAGCGTTTGCCTTGACACTAGCAGAAACCAAACGTTCATTCAAGCCAATTTTCTCTGTCGTTAAGTTTACCATTTACTCCCTGTTTTATTGTACGTTGTCCCAAATCGATTACTACATAATGGAGCAAAAATACCAAACCGGGACTGTATGTTCAGCACTATGCACATATTTTATTCAAAAGACAAATTGATATTGTCACAAGATAAGCAGCAAATGACCTTTTAAATAAATAAAAGATCGATATTGCCACATGGCATGATAAAACATTATTAAAAAAAAAAATTGGAAACAGTGCTTAGCCAACTTCCTATAATTGCACAAGCATCCACATAATCTGATTATTATGCATAAACTCATGGGAATTCCTCTACAAAAGCAATCAAATTCTCGAGCAGTTTAAAGCAAGAGAACAAGTCAATTATTTGTGTATTGGTTAACTATCGCATTAGTCTTTCGGAGGATTAAAACTATAAGGGACTTAGAAGAGTTTTCTGGGCAATTAACTCTACATTCATTCTTCTGCTCAAAGAGAGTATAGAATACAAGCCTCTTATACAATGACAATCAGTCTGTTTGCCAAAGTTGAGCAAATTTGTAAATCACTAATATTTTTTTCACATTCAAAAAAATTGCTTTCATCGAAAACTATAAAACGTTAAGGACCTCTATGTAAATCACCGTGGTGAGTGAGTCTCCTGGTTATTACTTTTGACTTATATTATTTGCATCATTTAGCCTTCTTTTCTTGCATCTGCCTTTTGTGGCATATCACTGGTAGTTTGTCTGTTCCAACACTAACAACAGCAAATTATTAGAAAAGAAAGGAGGCCCCCCAAAATGAAATGTATGGGTACAAGAAACATTTTTTCCCTTGGCCTAATAAAGCCTGGTTCTCATATGTGGCTCATGTTGAACCTGAGTCAACTTTGCAGGCGTGCCAGCAACAGGGTTGTCACTAGGATTTTTAGTTGCCAGGCAAATATATATCAAGTACAAATGTAGGTAGAGAATCAAACAGCTATTTTTTTTGTTCTATTTTCCAATGAAAATAGCTGAGGGCTGTGTTCATAATAGGTGGGGGAAAACATAGGACCCCAGCTCTTAATGACAGTCCTGCGGCAGTAAAGACCGGGATGACCAATGTTGCTAGCCAATTCTGTTATCATATCGGAACAGTATCCCAGGCAGTATTGGCAGCCATGAGACCTGTGCATTGACAGCATATGAGAACTAGGCTTAAGGAGTGCATAAACCACCAATGCTTATGCCAGTGCATAGGCATCTGCAT
>OX453284.1:28601363-28651363 GCA_949710005.1 Ricordea florida
ATAGTTTATAGTTGCCTGGCCTGTTTACATTCATTCATAATTATTAGTATGGTGAAAAAAAGGCCACAATATGGTCTTTGCATAACTGTGATCACATGATCAACCTTTGGTAAACACGAAAACAGTTCTTCGTAAAAGAATTTGTTAGCACAAGCTCAAAGTTAGAAGTATTTGTATGAGAAAAACAACTTTTGCCACTAAGTCACTCTTGCATGGTTTTTGATACAAATCCTTGTAAGTTCTAAAATGTTTAAACTGTCGTTAAATATTTTCCTTCCCCATTTAAGGACTCAAATTGCCTGTTATGACTTAAAAGGATATTTGAGCCCTGTAATGCTTTTGGTATTATTTCATGACAGTTTTGAAAATTTCGAAATTACAGAATTCTTATGTAAAACCATGCACATGTGACTGGATGGTAAAGTTGTTTTTCTCATACAATGCTTCCAACTTTTGGTGGCCATTGCATGAATTATTGCTTCTTTTGAGGGATAGGGCTGAAAATTTTCAGGTTGCCTAATCTTAATATGCTCTTTCAGCTTTTGCTATGCTTTCGTGATTACCAAAAGTTGATCACATGATCAAGACATGAGAAGAGCCTCTTAAATGGAACCGCAATAATGATTGCCTATGGCCAGTGTAAATGATGAGCACATTTAAAGCACAACAAAGCTGATTTTATACTGCATATTGCACACTTAAAGGAAATTCCAAAATAAACTTATTGTATTTTGAAATTTATTATTTTAAAAAAGGGCATGATTTAATTCTCAAGTGTTAATAGTTAATATTAAGCAGTTACTGAATGAATGAGTTGTCTTATTGCTGTTTTTGCTATGTTTTTAACTATTACTTTGCCTAGTTCCAGCTGTAGTTATTACTCTGGAAACGGGTGAAGTGTCGGCCATTTTTGTTTTCACAACCAAAGCAACTCAACCTTGTCCCCAGGTCTTCTCAGTTAACTGTTCATTAACCTGTAGGCTACATTTTTGACGTCATTTCTCATTAAACACAAACGTTTTTCCAAATTTGGTCATCAGTAACTGGTTATGGTGAATTAAACATGTGCTTTTAGCCAATCAGAATTGGGGAAATATTTTGAGTGAATAATATGTTTACAGTAGTCTATACATGTGTATTTATTGTTATGATCATGATCTGGTGATAATAAATTCAAGCTATTCAACAGAAACTGAATGCAGTGATTTCTTGTTTCCTTATGTGAATGGGGTTGCAGACCAGGGGCGAGAAGGTAGCCGTGGTGTGTGTTGGAGGGGGGGGGGGGTGTGATGTTGCCAAATTGTGGGTTTGGAACGATTTTCAGTTCTTGAAACCTACCTTGCATCTATCTTACTCAAATCCAATTAGGTGATCTTGGCAAAAAAATATCCTGCTCATAGTAATCTACTTTCAGTCAAGAATGAAATAAACCCACATACATTTTAACTGAAAAATGTACCCGTGCATTGTGGATGGGTGCCAGAACAATGCTCCAGTTGCCTCTGATAAAGGACTTGAGCAGACGGAGGAGAAGTGAATGATATCTCCTTTATACACAATCAAAGGATCTGCTTAGGGGTACCATTTTTCAGGCTTCAGGTATTTGAAAGGGCTGGAATTCAATTTTTTGAAGTATTTTGTAAGGCCCAGGGTTTGGAAACTAGTTATTTTTTGTTTGGTTAAAGGGCTAACAGGATCAAATAAATTTATTAAAATTACATCAGGAGTCACCCTACCCTTGGAATATTTTCTTATAACTTGATTATTAATGCACAGGTTTGACATAAAGCCTATGCATAATCTTTTTCAGACCAGTTTTAGTGCACACAATTTCTTCTATCATGTAAAAATCTATGCAAAAGTTAATATAAATTAAAGAACACATCCTTGCTCCTTGAAATGTGTAAGAGCTACTGTATTACAGAGTAAAATATGTCAAATGTTGGAATTGTTGGACAAATTAAGTCGTTGATGAACGATTGCATTCCCTAAAAGGTATCAATTAATCCAACCAAGCCAAAGTTTCACCCGTTATGGAGATTTCGCGTGTCATAAATGAAATAATTATCTAATTGAGCATCATTGCTGACCCAATTTTACGCGGGAAAAGGCTCTGAGGCGGGAAATATCGACGGCAGCAATAAGCAGCGTATAAATATTATGAAGACAAACCAGCCATTTTCTTGGAGAAAGAATACCCATAAAGAAAGAGCAGCAATGCAGAACGAAAGAAGAAAGCGAAAGAGAAAGGCTAGAGCGGCGAACAAAGAAGATAAAAGAAGAAAAGCTTTGTTAGCCCTTGAAGATGAACGAGCGATGACCTTAGCGAAGAATGAAAGATTGCTCCATCTTGCGAGGAAGTATTACGCTAAATGGCATGCTCTACATCTTCGTGAAAGGGTAGGAACGTCATTTGTTTACACCATGTTTACAATGAAATGGGTGCGTCAGCAAAATTAAGGGTAAGATTTCCGCACAGGTCCCTACTTCATTATGCATTCCGTAACTGTATTATTTCGTTCTTCGAACACAAGAAATATTTGCACGTGCATTACACCAGACAAGAAAGCTTCAGCATGCATAATGAAGTAGGGACCTGTGCGGAAATCATTCCAAATTAAGCAATTAAGAAATGTAAGGGCTACTGAGAAGCAATAAAATTTCATAATTGGCAAGAATGGTATTAATTTTTTTCAGACTAGCAAAATGGATAAATCAAACGCTATGGAGAATGAGAAACAGGCACATAAAGATGCCTCAGTTTCTGCAGATCAACTGGTGTCACATGTAAAGAGAAGTCATCTCAGTCATGTGAAAGATCCAAGTGGTTCTACTGACCAACCTCTGTTACTGGGATGTGGTGTCTTTGGACGTTGCTATAAAATGTATTACAGAGGGATTTCAGTTGCTGTTAAACAATTTAACACACACCTGTTATCAGAGTCCAATGTTATCAAAGAAGCATCACTGATGAAACAGTTGGATCACCCATGTTTTCCCTACGTTTATGGTATTTGTGTACAAAGGAAACCTTTCCTGTTAGTACTCCAGTTTTGCAATGTGGAAGGCAAAGCATACACTCTTCACAGGACTTTACACAGCCATACCTTGGTTTTAAAAAATCAAGAGTGGTTTCATGTTATTTTGCAACTTCTAGAAGCACTCAAGGTGTTGCACAACTCTGGACTGATTCATCAGGATATAAAAGGTGATAACATCTTGCTTACATACAAAAATACACTGTTTGTGCCAGTAATCATTGATTTTGGAAAGTGCATTAGAAAACAGGAAGCCAGTAGAAAAGTTTTGTCCAAACAAGAACAAGAAACATACAAACAGAAGTACACACATGTTGCCCCTGAAGTTGTTGCAGGAACTCACCCTCCATCCTATGCAAGTGATGTATATGCCCTTGGCCGTCTGTTAAGGCAGATTGCAACCAAGATTGGTAGCAAGCCACTTCTCTCCCTTAGTGAATGCAGCCTAAAGAATGACCCAAATGCTAGGGCTTCTTTGGATCACCTATTGGTCAGTGTCAAGTCTCTGTCATCATGATTAGGTTCTTGATATTAAATAGAGAGGAGAAGTCGTTATGTCAAATTTCTTGATGACAACAAAGTGAAAAGGTCACTTAAAAAGTGAATTCACACTGTTTCAAACTTATCGATCTTATTCAGTTTCTTTTAGTTTGTAAAATTGTGGAGAAATTATTTTCTGAGGTTGAATCCAAAAGGACCATATCTGACTTTAGAAAAAGAAAAAGAAAATTCTTGTGCTGTGTTCACCAACTCCATAAACCAGTGACGTGAAATTAGGAAGTTTCTAGTTGCAGACTTGCAACGATGGATAAGAAATGTACAAAAAAACGTGATGCACATGCAAAGTTGTTGTTTTGCTAACATAAATAGAGGATATTACATGGCCGCGCAGAGATAAGACATTTCTCTTCAACTGTTGAACAAGAAGAGAAATTTTGTATCTCCAAGCAGCCATGTAATGTCCTATTTATTATGTAAACACCAATGAAATACCAAGCCATTTCACTTTAACAGTTTTGTGAAAGGCCCAATTTATTATCAAGCCATAGCAAAGGTGATATTTTCACATGTGAAGATAACATGTTATTTTCACCTGTGAAGATATCAAGTTTTTGCAAGAAAGCTCACCTAGTATTTCATTGGTGTTTATATAATAAACTGATTTCTTTTCTGCCGTTCGTTGCCATCGCTGTGGTTGTTGCTTAAGCTTCCCACTGTTGTGATCCAGAAATGTTGCTACCATGGTAAAGTGACATCATACTCCTTCTCTCTATTGGTTGTCATACCACCACTAACTAAAACTTTATATCACACTGTCAAGGACACTGTGGCAGGGCTACAAACCCTTTAAGCCCCAAGAATCACCCAAAACAGTTTTCCCCTCACAACATCATTACTTCATTAAAGGAAAGATTATGACAACAAAATAAACACCACAAGGAGAAGGGTTTCATCTTTCAACAAATTAATTCTCTCAACTAATGCGTGGAGATTATTAGGGAAATTTTGTCTTTGAATATTGGGGCTTAAAGGGTAAAAGTGTTTTAATGATTTTAATATTGAGACCTTTATTTTAAAAAAATAGCTTTCTAATAAAATTACTGATAAGTTACTGAAGTTTTGCTTTAGCTTGACTGAAAGCCAAGTCCACTCTGTCCGATCTTAGGTTATTTTTCTTCTGTTTTTAAAATGACCTGGCTATAAATTTAAATTTATAAGGTGGATTTGACTATTGTATGACATATTTTACTGCACAAGTAAGGATTTCACATTCTGTAGGAGAATTGTTATTTACTTCAGGCTCAACTGAAAGCCAAAACCACTGTTTCTGGTCATACTAGCAGGGTTTCTTTTTTCAAATGACCTCCTTTGCGAGCTTGGAACTACAGAAAAGTGATGGTGAAATATTTACCTTTAATTCAGTTTTCCTTACATAGTAGGTGGAAGCTTGTAGTTGCCCAGATGTTTTCATCTTAAGGCAGCGCACCGGAAACGGAACAGGACAGATGTTTCATCTGTTAAGTTAGCGGAAGCTTCCCTTGTAAGGTAAATTCAATGATTGGCGGAGGTAGTAATTTTTCCAGACTCACTGTATGAAATCATCATGATTAGAAAGGTAAATACCAAAGGCTAAACTCAACATTGGTCAATCACTTAAATTTCACAAGTGTGTGTTGACTGCAGAGTAGGTGGAAGCTTGTAGTTGCCCAGATGTTTTCATCTTTAGGCAGCGCACCGGAAACGGGACAGGACAGATGTTTCATCTGTTAAGTTAGCCGAAGCAAACTTTGTAGTGAATACAAATAATGGGCGACAAGTTTTGGTCATGGACCATGTTATTTCTGCAGTAAATACCATTCCCGTGTAGGTCATTTGAAAGAGAAGCTCTGGATCCCAAAAGACATGATGCAGAGTGGATCTGGTTCTTTTGCTTTTAATCACTGCTGAACGTCACTTTACTTATTTAAAATGGCAGTGAAATGAGGTGTCAAGACCTGATGGTGAATCCCTGGTGTATCAGCACTCACAAAGTAGATAACGTTTTTGTATTGGGATCAGTGTTGGTCCAGACTGGAAGACTTCTAACAAAGGATTTAGCATGTTGTGCTCTTATGATTTTCTTTCTTCTTTTGAGATTTTGGCCATGGCAACAGTAGCACTACATGAACACTGTAGTTATCATTTTTTAATAACTGAGTTAATAAACTCTTCCAATTTGCAGTGTTTTTGCATAAAGGCTCTATGCCAGGTACCACACAGAAAGCACACAATAGGTAATGGGCAAAACTCTGGTGGCAGGGAAGCACTTAAATCTAGGGGTAAGGGGACCAGGAGAGAAGCCCTCCTGGGGGGAGACAAGATTGAGTGGTACCGGGGGAAGCCACCCTAGACAGGAGTCCTGGTAGTCTCTGGGGGTGAGGCCCATATACCCCAGTCACTAGGAACTAAGGGGAACCAGGAGCAGTGGCCATTCTGGGTGGAGTACAGATCAGGTGTGACCGGGGGTCCACACCCTGGAGTGGACATTTTTCCAGACCTGTCTCCAAGGGCTAAGCCTTACTGTGGGGTAAAGTGCAGCTAGGGGTTACACTTCCCTGCCACTACTTTTATTGGGAAGCAAGACAGTAGTTTCACATCCCAGGAACTTAATGAAGGAATAAGACCTAGTCCAGTATAACACCATAATATAAATGATTAATCTTCAACATACATTTAGATGTAGAAGAATAAAATAATGATCTGCTTGAAATACATTCTGGTCATGCTAAATATATAGTGAACATAATTGATAATCGAAAGAGCTAAACAAAGGTTCCAGTCAGAACAAAAGGTGGGTGGGAGGGAAAAACGCTGTTGTGAATGAACCGAAGGCCTAAGAGAACTGACTGGGAAAGGACAGTGTACGGCAAATAGAGGAGCTCATGTGCATGATGAGCATGTGGTAATATGAATGGTACCTTAGTCCAGTCTAGTAAATATATCATGCTAAGTCACAGTGGACTTTGCCAAAGGAGAAGGCTACATTGTAATCAAACAACTAGTTACTGTTCATTGTTCTTTCGTGTACTTTGAGCTAGTACCTACCATTACTTAGTACAAAAGCTAATTCAAATCTTGAATTTTGTGTGACAAGAACAGAGACATGACTGTTGCTAGTACGTCAATAAGTGTTGTTTCATAGGGCATAATTCTCAAGTTTCTTAAGATCATTTTTACCTTAAACTTGAATTTATCTTTATTTTTTACTAATTCGTTGAAATTTAGTAAAACTTTGTTATCTTGCTGACGTGCTTTCTACGTTTTGGAAAGAAAAATTGTTTGAATGGCTTACCCAATGTCACTCTTTTTTAGTGTAATGCAGTGTTTTATAAAGAAAATACAAAACAAGACTAATAAATGCGAGTGGAAAAATTTGGTGGTGACATTGCTCAAACCGATTCTTTAAAAACCGTCAACTAGTCGATCTGTACTCTGATTGATTGTATTTTCTATCACATGGTATAATTGAACTGATGTAAAATAGTGTTAATTCCAAATTCTCTTTGAAATAAAGTTTATGCTTTCAGGGGGGATCTTTATCCACCCCATGACTTGTGTTCATTATACACACTTTAGATTACCCTTCTTTCCTTTCTTATTGCCTTTGCAATTCCTCAGTTCATGGTCAAAATTTGTTAAGGGGTTACTTTTCCTTTAAAGTGGACTGATGCTCTGTCGGTTGCGGAGTGGAAGTTGGAAAATTGTTTAGTCAACTAGGTTGACATTGTCACGTCAAAAAGATGGCGTTTCGAACGTTCATTCCTCATTATAACGAATACTATCAGTATACCGAAAGCAAATGTGCAAAAACACTCGCAAATCTGGTTATTTGGAAGTAATGCAAACTTTGTCCAAAAGTAAATATTTGCACATGTTACATGAGTAAAACGTACGCTAAAGTTTTTGGATGTAGTTTGGGTAAACGTTGGAAAACAGTGATGCATACATATAAATTTGCAACATGTTTGCTTAGATTTTTGCAGAAAGCAAACATTATTTTTCCACAGAGAACAAATCTGGAGTGAATGTACACCGGATTTGTTGATTTGCGGAGGTATCAAATACGAAGCAAATATAAAGTAGATTTCAGGTTTACGTCGTATTTGCACGTAATTTCAACAGAATAAACATCTGTGTTTGCATCATAATTACTTCTGGTGAAAATTTTGGTCAAATTTAGAGGGCTAAATTTGCATCATATTTACTTCTGTTGCAAACCTGTTTAAATCCATTTTTTCGTGCAGTGTTAGGCAAAAAAGTGGGCAACTCAGACCGCCTTTTTCTTCGCAAGTCTGACATCTTGCGGGCGCTGTGACACTCAAGAGCTGCGAGAATGCGAACTTCTGCAAGTTGTCTACAATTGCTAAAGCTTTTGCATGTCGACTTGATGTTACTCGCGACCCGGCGGTTTGAAGTTACCCTCTTCCTGGTCACTCAGCGTCCCACTGTGTTCTACTACTACAATTTCTTTGAAAGCCGGCCCATCTTTGTCGGCTTTGCAAAAAGAGAGGGCTCTCTTTGAGGAGAGTATCCCGCCAATCCATTCTGGACGGGTTTATTGGAGCTGCTGGTGTCGGAACCTCTTCATAGGCAGAACTGAATTTACTACAAAAAAGACCCGCATGTTGTTGCCATATTCAGTGATGAGAAAGTTGTCGGCCAATTGCCATTGAATTATAGCCGCTACATCACTGGGTTTTTGGAGATTGAATCAGGTAGCCGTCCGTGTGAAGCCCGTTACAGGAACAACGGCAAATCGTGGGGTTGGATAAAGGCTTGAAGTTTCATGCAAATATATATTCAAGGTATCCCAGCCCTCGTTGATTGGATTACATAGTGCATCACCGAAGAAAACTTGTCCCAAGATTACAAACGCCGTAAAAACGAAACAAATCACTGAAGATAGTGGGGAAAAAAGAGAAAGACAGTACGAGTGACAATGCTACCTGTAGTAACTGGGACTGTACAAATGGCCCGGTTGTCTTTAAACTGTAAAATAAGGCCTAGTCTTTGTCAAACCAGAGTTAGATTGTGTTTATTATGTTGAAGTGGTTTGTCATTTAGCACTAACGCTGCCTTGTTGTTAACTTTCGCAAACATCCGGCGTGGACCGCTTTGAGAGGTGTTTTGCGCTAAAAACGCTGACAAAAGGATCCGCGTCCGCCCTAGAGAGTTCATTTATAGAAAAACAAGAGCGAAACGGCAGGGACTTAATTTTCCGCCTTAGAGAGGTGTCCGACTCAGACGCGTACGGGTGTCCGCTTAGAGAGAGTTCACTGTTACTCTCTTATTAGCCTCTTATTCGCCTTTTATTCGATTCTATCGTCGACAGGATCATTCTAGGAGAATTTAGGGGCGTTAACCATCCAACAAAAATTCTGGTCTTAGATGACAGACATGATTTGTTTACCGAATGGAACAGTTCTTTCAGGTAGAGAAATCCGCTCCAAGTTCCCAGGTATTCCCATACCTACAAAGAGAAAGCTATAACATAACAGAATTGACAAAATCGACCACGCAAATTTCGGTCGGGTGAGACCGACTGGTCACTTGGTTGGGGTAGCCAGGATTTTTCAAAGGAGGGGTGGGGGGGGGGGGGGAGTGTCACACTGTGTCACACTCAGGGTACTTACATGTTGACATTTACCAACTGTGGCATTTTCTTTGGGTGAGTAGATAGCGTGGGGGGGGGGGGAGGGACAAGCCTACAAAATAGCTGCATAGTTGAATTAATTTCCACGTAGCATGAATTATTCTATTTCAGTCTCGCAAAGGGGGTTCACGACACCCCAGAACCTCCATAGCTACGCTTCCACTTGGGACCACTTCCAAAGGTGGTTCCAAATATTCTGGCCGGACCAAACCGATATGGAACTTTGTATTCGACTTCCAACACATCCAACCGCAATTTCTCAAGTTTTTTTGGTTGCGTAATTGGCTTCATGTTCTGGGTTCCCATTCGTCGTTTTAGCCAATCAAAATAGATGAAAGGTTGCCCGGTTCCTTGGCTATCACTAATATGGCGGCTGTCGAGGACGAACTCGTCGCTGGAACGTCAAAACTTGGTGTAGAGGAAATAGTACAGCGAGGTGCTGCGTTAAAAGAAGAGGGAAACGTATGCTTTAAAAACCAGAATTACAGAAAAGCCATGAGGAACTACCACAAAGCCCTTCTTCATGTAAAAGGAATCACTGATCTGCCGTTACTTGTGGATCATGAACACACAAAAGTATCAGACGAGTTGAAGGAGAAAATATACCAAATACAGTTCAGCTGCTATAACAACCTTGCTGGTAAAACTAAAGTTGTAGCTTATGTTTGGTGTGAAGATGTTTCGGGCCATTGTTGTTGTGGTCTGTGTTGTGTGAAATTTTGTTGTTATCTTTGGCCACGTCACTTGTGCGTTTTGTCTCGCACACTATTCTTATGAAATGACATTAATTGATCATCGCAGTTATGTACACAACTTTAGCAGCTGTGATATTAAAGCCTGAAAAAAACTCAGGCCTGAACACTATTCTTAGTTCGCCACACTTCTAAGTAGGTTACGCTAATCCTAGAAGTCAAAATCGTTTTCTCTTTTATGTATTTTAAAAGATGCATGTCATGGGACTTTTCTGTTCTTTTTAGCTTGTTTGTTAAAAGATAATCGCTGGGATAGAGTGGAAAGCTACTGCAATGAGGTAAAAAAAAATAACTTTTCCACATTTCTCCTTAAAAGTAGCAGTTACAAAAAATTCAGAAGAGAATCTTAAGCTTTTGTTGGGAATTGGAGCACTTGAGAAATCTACTGGAACCATGTAAAAAGAGGAGTTTGAAAAGAAATTTTGATCATTTCCATCTCCAAAAAAATTGTTAACTTTTGTCGGATATTTTGACTGTCATTAAGTTTAGAAAGTGAATATTACACACTTAATGTATGATCCCAAGGGAAACAGCTAGTTTTGTTTTCCCAAGAGTCCTGAAACATCAGAACTCGAGAGAAAACAAAACTTACTAGTTTTCCTAGGGACCATACGTTAAATGCTTTGTCATATATTTAGACTTTTCCTTAAACAAAATATAGCAAAAACAAACAAACAAGGACAACACAACTGGCACCCGGGGAACAAGTGTGCATTTAAAATAATGTGATCTAGGGCATGTGACCAAGAATCAATTAATCACAGTGCTCATTTTGTTGAGTGAAAGTCTAGGTATATAACAACACATAATATTGTCTGCAGGCTCTTAAGCTTCAACCACAAAATGCAAAAGCACTTTTTAGAAGAGGACAAGCTTACTTTTACCTTCGAAACCTTGAAAAGGCAGAGGACGACTTAAAGGCTGCTCAAAAACTGGAACCAAAGGGTACAGTTTGTTCTTGCATTGAAAGCCAATGAAACTTACATAGTGGAGCCGTGTTGGTTTAGTGGGTATAGATTTGCCAGGTGGTAGTATCGTGGTGTTTCATAACATTGAAACCCATGGTTATGGAAGTCTGAGAGATTTCCTTTTTAACTCAACATGTTAGGAATTTGACATGCATTCCCCTATCAATACCAGAAACATTATTTTATAATTTTTATTTCTTACTAGTAGATACATGTTTGGCCCAAGCCTTGTTTCCTTGGTCTGTACTATAACTTAACAACCTTTTCAGCATGTGGAATTATTTCGTGTATGTTTCGCCGTCTTAGGGGTGAACCTTAACTCAGTATACATATTATTTATGCTAATTTGGAGTATTTGGCTCAAAATGGTGTTTTGGGCAAAGAAAGGATATTCCCTGGAGAAGCTACATAACAAGATGGCCATTTCTGTGAGTGCCAAGGTTAACATTTTTTTTTTTTCGTTTAAGGTATCTCAGTCACTGTTAATTCATACTTCTTATTATTTCCTCTTTGTAACAGATCCAAATGTAAAGAAAATGTTGTCTGCTCTTGATGTTGAGCTTAAAAAGGTTAAAGAAAAGGAAAAGAAGATATATGCTGAAATGTTTGCTCAAAATTCTCAGAAATAGAGATTGTTTAAAATTGTATTATTTACATGTTTATGGCCCTTTGTTATTTCCTGGGACAAGAAAGATTTTCAAAAAGAGCAGGAAACTGTACAGCTTTGTGACTTGAAGTTTTCAATATTTTCACTATTTATTTTGTCATTTAAAATATTATGACATTGAGGGTAATGCTGATTTCAAGAGGAACAAATTACCTCACTTGTAATGAAAATAAATTTGAATAATTTTGTGTTTATTAGTAGTTTGTTTTGCTGTAAATAACTGAATGCCTGGGGGATAAAGCCATCAGATGGGTTACATGTAATGATTCATACACAAAGAGTTAGCATGGCGACAAAAAGTCGGTGACTTTTTCATAAAAAGTACACTTATAACTGGCCAACCACCTGACACCTTCAAATGCATGTCGAGATAATATACCACATGCAAATCATAGAGAAGGAAAGTACAAGCTACGTGTACAGTTTGTTGAGAAACTGATGTGAAACCAACCAAACCTGAGCTATGCCGTTACACTTGATACTAAAAACGGAAATGATGTGTTGTAAAAACTAAATAAGTAAACCTAACAGACAAGGTTGAGCTATTTGCTGTTTTATTATGCACAGTGACTAATCATTTCACAAGCTGAAAAACCAGCCCAACTGCACTCAAAATTCATCCACTTTTACATAACAGAGTGCTACTATTTCATACAAGCATGTATAGTTTCAATTGTATTTCTGCATGAAAACGCATTTGTTTTGTCTTTAAAATACCACTCATTTAAGTCACAATGATATGTTTAAAGTAGAACAAAGCCCAATCATACAGAAACTCTAGTCAGAAATATCTGGTTCCCCAATAAAATGTTTGTTTGATGTTGTCCCAGTAGTAACGTTTCCAGCCTTCCTTTGTGCGTTCAAAGTCATCTTCAGGAATCCCAGTCTGAGTAAGTTTCAGTTCTGTACGATCATCTTTCTCATCAAGAGTGATTGTTGCAGTTGAGTAGTGACCTAAGACACATTGTGAATAAGTATTAATTGATAATACGTAACTACTGAGGTGGATTATACAAATAGATGACCACACCATTAACATGTATTGAATTCAATAGTTGTATTCAATACTCTCTAATGCTGTGAATAATAGGGTCTGATATAATAATGACAAGTCTTGCATTTTTTTACAAGGTCAAGTGTGAACCCAGTAGTAAATGGATTGGTTTAGTACAGTAACCTGAAGTAATAGGTTGATGCCCTAAGCCTACATGTATTCTTGAGCAAGGGCAAGTTGTACATGTATGTTCATGTATTTGCTACTGTGAACTCTTGAATTTCATAGTATCACTACTAGGTGACCTGATTAACAATTGTTCTGTTAAATTACCGTGCAGTGTGTAATTCGTACCCAGGCAACACTTCAAACTAGAAATTCATAATTTGCATATGGCAGTTCCTTTTTAAAATCTACATGCACATGGTATATGTATCGACCAATTCCAATATTCCATATTCCAGAACACAGTAAATATCATGATGATGATAATCATTATTATACAGCCACATACATTTCTATCCATCAGGACAATAACTTTTGCCTCTTACTGAGCAATGAAAGTAGCAATGAGAAGTAAACCCCAATATCAACATTCATTTTCTCCTAACTGTTCTCATAAATTTGTTATGGTACCAGTGAGGAGAATTCGTTTAAATATCAATACAACACTTTTTTGGTGATCATTTTTATTATTCTCGTAACCTGAATGGTTGATAAACAGTGAAGGGTTCTTCACTTGAAAGGCTGAAAAAGGATTAACCATATTGTACCGATGTTTCAGACGAATAGTATGATTTCTGATAGAAACAGTTATAAAGGCTCCCTTTTTTCCAATTAACTGTTAAATGTTACACTTGTTCTTAACTAATAGACCTCTTGCATTTAAGCAAATGAACTTTTTCCACACCTTGTGGCCATCCTTTATATCTCCAGTGCATGGTAATCTTTTCTTCTGGCACCTAAAGGCATTGTGAGAACAACAACAGTGAAATCATGTTCATAAAGAGCAACAAATCCTGCACTTGATGCTACTTTGAAGATCATTAACTAGTGCTCTGACCATACTGTAAATGAAATAATAGAGAGCCACATTCATTACTTTTGGTAATGCAGCAATCAGTGCCTAGAAAACATTCAAATATGTATCTTAAAATATGTTACGTTAAGCAAAACCAGGTTTGTAATCAACCAACATTACAAATTTATTACATTTACATGTACATGTACAAACTCAAGGAAGTCATATTACAAAGAATTAACCTAAAAGTTGAGAGGGGCAGGTTAAGTCTGGGTGACTTCCGAGGAAACAGGACTGTGCTGTTTCATCTTTGATGAAAGATCAAGTGAACACATAATAATATTTCAATTTCACACACCAATTCCATGAACTTCCCAGATATATTGCCATTAAACAGGACAAAAGTTCCTCCTCTTGTGGCATCTACCTTGACTGAACTTCTGGTAAATGCTTCAAGTCTCTGTGACAATAAGATCAAATACAAATGAACCTAGTAAAAATGTACCTAGGTACATTTTTACTTGTATTTCACTTTGTAGTATTTTATTAATTTAGTTATTAGAATAACTAAATTAATAAAATTCTACAAAGTGAAATGCAAAGAAATCTTGTTAACACAGTTACAGTAACTCAAATTTAAAATGATAGCTGAACAGCCATGACAAATAGATGATTGGTGAGTAAACGCCCTTGCAACAAAATTATCATCTCCCATTAATTATTTAGATGTTTAATAATAACTTGTGGGTAAAATTTATCTGTAAAGTTAAGGGACTAATTAACTGCAGCTACAGCTGTACTAATGTCTTCACTTAGTACATGTACACTACACTACTTACATGTAATAATAATAATAATAATAATAATAATAACAATAACAATAACAATAATTTAATAATAGCATTTATTTAAACACTCAGCAAAGCTGATGTGATTGTATACATGTACATAGCCATAAAACTAACGCCTTCATAACTAATCACAATAATACTAATATAAAAATTCTAGAATTGGGTCACTAAATGAAAACACACATGATTCACTGCAACTCTGAGTTTCGTGCTTACGCACTCATCAGGCAGATTTAATTAAATCTGCCTGATGAGTGCGTAAGCACGAAACTCAGAGTTGCAGTGAATCATGTGTGTTTTCATTTAGTAACCCAATTCTATATACCGCTCTACACAAATGTGTATTGAGCACTATTTAGCAGTGTTTTCTACAACTTCTCACGATTATAAAAATTCTATGTACTTTCAACAATAAGAAATTCTATACAATACATCACTATAATGGATGTGGCTTAAAACTACACCTGAGTGACTTTTTAAAAGTATCAATGTCATGAATTTTACTTGGTTTACCAGGGCATTCCAGCTAATAATTGGCTTAGATGAACATGATTTCCTGACCATATTAGACATAGGCCTGGGTAACTTAAAGGTCATTTTCCTACTGAGGTCATAACTACTTACATATTTTTCAAAAAGTCAATTCATAGGACATGGTAAAGACAATAATAAGTCTGATGTGCTAAAATTAGTAACCGCTTCTCATACATAATCTCTAAAGTATTCCATTTTGCTGTGACAAGAACCTCCTTGCCTGGCACCAATATAAGTTAAATATTATTTTTGCAGCTCTGACATGTGTAGATTCAAGGTTTGAGAAAAGTACTTGACCACAGGAACCCCAAACTAACATACAATACGTAACAGAGGGCAAAATAAACCTGGAACTAAACCTTATGAAACCTGGCTTCTGTTGAGTACAGCTATACCAATAGTTATGCTATAGATAAACAGTCAATTCATGGACTTATTTAATAGTATATAAATTTACTACTACTGTATTAAATAATAAATGACAATTACAGTATACCTCTTGTTCTGTAAGGGTCACATACAGTTCTTCAGCTCTGGTTAGAAATTCTTCTTTCATCACTAGCTTCTTTGTAGAAATAGGACAGCCAATTTGGGATGTATCAGCTGTGGCAAATTGAATAAAGAATAAAAAAATTATTATATAGCTGGTTCTGCAAGCGGATTAGATTGTCCCACTTTGTTTGCTCTTGATTACATGCATTGTCACGCAAAAAAACAACAACAACAACAACAACAACAAAACAAAATTGCCATTTCATAAATCCTTTTGCCAAACTAAAGTAGTTTGAAGTGCTCTTAGACTAATCAGGCCTTCTGACAGGGTGCGCGGGTGCGGGACCGCACAATTCGATCAAAGCCGCACAATTTCTGAAAATCCGCGAAATCCCGCACAATATGGAAAGATTTGGTTAAAAATCTAATTAAATCAGTATTCCCATCGATTGCCAAGGTTTAAAGAAACTTTTTAGGCTATATTTAGGCTATTTACCTAGCAAAACAATCGAGAAATCCGCCGCTTTCCGCGATTGAACAGCTCGAGCGGATATAAAAACAACAAGGCGGCTCTTCATAGCTCCGTGCCGGCCTGGGCACTAGTCTCAGTCTAATCTTGTCTCGGTGTTGTGGTTTTTGCAGCAATTTAAAGCGTGAAGAGTTTTAAACCTTCACGAGATAATATTCGCTCTACATATCAAAGAAAGTACAAAAACGTCGGGATTTTTCTTAAAGCACCTTGTTCTGGTCGAAAACATTTTATTTCGAAGCGAAATTATGCCCGGGAATTACGGTTTTGAATAAACTTAATCGATCGTGTCACGCAACAGGATTTTGTTGATACAAACTTTGGCCAAAGTTGTAGCAAAATAGAAATTTGGTTTATGTTTAATTGCCAAACTAAGAGGGGAGTTGTTGCACTTTTCAATTATCCAGAAATTCCTCCATGTCGGTTTTTTTTGGGCCCAGTGATCGAATATTTGTTTGTTTACACGATTGCGCAATCCCGCACAATTCCCGCACAATCGCCGTTTTTTACCGCACAATTTGCCTCCCAAAACCCGCACAATTTTCTTTTTTTTTCCCGCACCCTGTCAGAAGGCCTGACTAATACATGGTAGACCATGTCAAGGTTTCTTTAAAAAGTTAATGAAAATTTAATAAGATATTGATCAACATTGAAATAAGTGGCTGTTCTTACAAAATAAACAATCAGAGCCCAGGTTCTCATAAACTAAAGATAACATGTATCTCCACTAGCAAATGTAAACTCCTAAAAATCAAATCTGTTTTGCTACAGGACAAACTTTGCATCACTACCTAAATATGTATGGTACCTACTTTTGTTTTCATTGACAGCTCTACCAGAAGAGTGAGTCCCCGCCATTTTTCTTTCAGAGTTTTGATTCCCAGCCACCTTTGCCTTCATGTTGGGGCTGTCTTTTGATGGGAGAATCATCCCCTGACTGAATTCTAAAATGTAATAATTTGATCAGCTGAATACTATCACTGCATGGTCTGAATAATTAACAATCATTGAGCCCAGTAAGAAGCAGATCAATTTTTGTTTGACACAAAAGACATAGTGATGTAAATAATTGATCTCTGAGACAATGACCAAATCACAATGACTAAACAATGATGATGATAATGACGATAATGAATTTGTAGACCGGTCTTTTCGATATGGATATGTTCAAAGGCGCTTTAAATCAATTCTCCTTTAATTAATTACAATCAAACTTTTACAGATGGCCACCACACCACCGGGGTATACGTTCCCTACTCTTTTCGAACAGTGTTGTGGGATCTTTGACGTCCCATAAGAACAGCGCTGTGAGACGGGGCATACGGTTTTTTGTCCTTATCCGAGAAGACTAGAATGTCTAACCATTTGCAGATGTCATAACAAAGGCAGAACATTCTCCTCAGTTACGTTAAGACCTTGAGTGTTGGTCCGGCCGAGGTTTGAACCAATGACCTCCCGCTCGACAGGCCGGCGCTCTACCAACTGAGCTAACCGGACAATGACAATATAGGGGTGGCATAACTATTGACTTTCGTAACTTAGTGTTGGCATCAGTTTACAGCAGTGATTATGTTGGCGTGAACACCTAAAATATGTCTGGAATGTTTATTGTGTTGCAACCAATCACAGGTGAGATCTTCACACCACAGAAAGCACAAGCAACGAACGGTTTCCGATCGGTCATGGAACAAATTATTTTCGTTTTGTTTAAGGATACAAACTGCCTTATTAGGAATTTAAAACACCGCTGTTCCGCAAGATCAGTGCCGAGGACCGCATTCAGTACATTGTTCGCGTTTTAGAAGCCAACGCGACGCGACGGCGACCAGCTTTCCATGTAACAACATATCACATGAAGACAATAAAAATATGAACAATCGTGTTTTCGTTTCTGATAGTATAATCCTTGCTAATATTTTTTGTAGAACAAGGGGATTCGATTTGTGTGGACTAACAATTGAACCTTCGCACTACTGTGCTGGCAGAAGTCCGTTGATCGCAAGGTCGCAAACTGGAAAGACCGCCGGCCGACCAAAGAATGATTGGCTGATCGCGCAAAGTAAACAGTCCAATTTTCGGTATTCCTTCCAAAATATAATTTTGCTTTTTCTCTGAAAGCATTTACGCATTTAATATCTGGGGCATTACATGCTATAGGAAGCTAGTAGTTATGAGGGGATTTAGTCAAGAAGATTTCAAGTCCAAATTAGCACATTTTGCGCGCAAAAGAACAAAAACATAAATAAATCACCAAAACAGTAAATCTCCCTCACCTAACAAAAAATTGTTTACGCTTACTGCATTAGCTGCGAAGCGATGGAAATCAAAAAACTCTAGCGGCTTACCTTGCAACATTGTAACTTGCGATCAGGCGTAACTACCGATTTTATCCGATCGTTACAAAAAGTTTAAAAACTCGCGCGCCAAACCGTCGCTTTGTAATTTATTTCAAAATCGCTCAAACCTGTATTCTTCGTTATTATAGCAAATACTGTAAACAAATAGGAAGGAAAAGCAATTGTTTACTTGTAAAAAGACTGAATGTTAAAACAAAATGAAAATAATTTCCGTGACAGATAGGAAACGGTTCGTTGCCTGTGGTTTCTTTGGTGTGATGATGTCGTCTGTGATTGGTTACATCACAATAAACATTCCAGACATATTTTAGGTGTACACGCCAATACGATCATCGCTATAATAATGCACCAGTGCTTAAATGGAAACACGTAAACAATACCTTGTTTGAGTTCCTTGATGTACTGGGCCAACTTTTCACGGATCAGCTTTGTGCCAACACTTCTAACCATTTCCTTCAATGTATAACTCTCATCAGTAGTCTTGTTGGCAGAAACAATAACCTGTAACATAATCAATGTCTTATGATAAGTATTGTTTATTCTATACTATAGTTTGCTTTGGTGTCAGGCTTTGATTGAATACTGTTATGACCATTGCTTGGAAATAATAAACATGTATATAAAAATTATGTTGTGGTTCAATTTTTTCCTTGGTTTAAATTTTATGTTCCTTTGTTTTGAGGTATGGTAAAACCTGTATGATAATGAGTTTGAAAACAAAATTTGAACCAAGGATAAAATTGAACCACAACACATACACTGAACTTGAAAACTATAACATAAAAGTCATAAAAGTAAATTCTGTTGGGTACTTACATCAACTTCATCAGCATCATGCTCTTCACTCAGATTAGGGATCTCGATTTTTCCTTTACACACTTTGTTGCTTCCTTGTACTGAGCCTAAAAAAAGAAACAAGAAGACCACTTTAGTTTGTAAATCTGCTGCCTTAAGCATGTTAATGTTAAGACAACACTCTACAGAACACAATAAGTTTGTGCATCTAAGCAAAGGGATTGGCACTCGTAATAAATTGCTACAATCACTTAATTTGTCAGAGTTTTCCAATTGTAATACGTTGAACACTTTGCTCTGTTATGTGCACCTTGTGCATATTTCTTGAGACATTTAAAGAACATGTTTTCACAAGTCTGTTTCATAACCTTAAAAAATATTAATTTGACATCCTAATCAAAAACTTCACTTCACCCTGAAACCAAATCAGATAAGAAATGAAACGTAATGTAGAATTTGAGAAGGATGTTTAAGAATCTAACCTTTCCATTCCAATGTTATGACAAACTCATAGAAAAAAATTAGCTTGGCTTTTCGGTTGCTAAAACAAAAGAATACAGCACAAAGTCAGTAATTTAACATCAATATGTTAGGGATGTAGCATTGAATTAAATACAGGTAAGGCAAAATGCATGTTGCAGTATTTCATTTTGAAGTTCTTAATTCAATAATAATCTGTTGTATTTAAGAACTTATAATTATATAACTAACATACTGTACATATCAACGGTACTACAAACAAAACATCAGTCCTCATGTTTAATCTATGGCTTCCAAGACGGGCCGCCCCAAGATCACATGGTGGCGGATGGTGGAGAAGGAAATCAAGGGGATGGGAAGGCATCAAGTTTATGGCAAGGGATCGACAGATGTGGAAGGAACATGTTGCTGCCCTACATGCCACTTAGGCGTAAAGGGCATGAGTGAGTGAGTGAGTGAGTGTTCCAAGTTTCTGCAACTTACAGTTAACTTGTACTTGCCCTTAATGGGTACTACAACCATAGCTAATTGTTTTAAATTTATACTTGACAACTGTAACAGGAATTGATTTTGTCAGAGTATTAATTTATAACATTGCAGCCCTAAACTTACTTCACGTATGCTTCTCCCTCTATCTTGGAAACATCAGTTATCATTGCCTTGCCTAGAGTACAACGTACCAGGAAAAACAGTACAACTGATATCAATTAAGGTCACTTGTCACGGCAATTAATCAATTTAACTCAACAGTGTTATGTCAACAGACTCAGCTTGAACACTGTTTTGGAATGTTAATGCAGCTATTAACAATAAACAAATCAGCCCAAGGATGGATTCCTTTGGAATAACCCAAAACAAAATACCATGTACATGATCAAGGTACATCAAAGAAATTCACTGCGGGGAATGCACCCTCACGAGACTAAAGTAAAGTAAAGTAAAACTTTATTTAAACAGGGTAGCCCGTTCAGCTCAAAGGCTGGTATCCATGGGGGCCCTGTATAGATAACATTAAGTTAAAAATACAAATTCATGTACACTTTAAAAACTAAGAACTACGTTAGAAATCTATTTACAATACTTAATACTAAGAGACAATCACTAAGAACTATTTCGATAATAAAAACCCTTTTGCACGGCGGCAGAAAGTCTGTGTGTCTTGTGCTTTTGTTATGTCAGTGGGCAACTCATTAAAAATTTTTGCTCCACTGAAAAGAAACGTGTTTTTTCCAAAATTTGATTTCACCCTAGGTAACAATAACCTACTGCTCTGCCTGGTGGAATAGCTATGAATGTTCGAAAATCTGGTAAAAAATGCCAAGAAATAACTAGGGGCTAAAGAGTTTAGACAAAGAAAAACAAGCTTGACCTTATGATAAGAGCGTCTCTTGGAAAGACTCGACCAACGTAATTGATTCATTGCCTCAGTGGAGCGTGTACAACACGTAATTATACGCGCCGATCTGTGTTGTAGACGCTGTAATCTATCCTGGTCTTGTTGTAACAGACCACTCCAAGCAACATCGCAATAATCAAACAATGGCAGAATCAACGTATTGTGAACTAGTATAGACACCTCTTTTGTCAAGAAACCTCTAATGCGGCCCAAAATACCAACTCTGCATGCCACCTTTTTACACACATAATCCGCGTGAGCCTTCCAGGTCATAAAGTTGTCAAAAACGACACCTAGATATTTGAAGGTAGTCACGCAGGATATTTTCCTTCCTAGAAGAATTAAACTTAGCTTACAATCGCGCTCTTTGTGCCTTTGAGAAGTAAATAACAAGGATTTAGTTTTGGTAACATTTAAGACAAGATTATTGTCCTCTAGCCATTCAGCTAAACATTCAAGATCTTGGTTCAAATAAGTATTTAAGGTATCTACGGTTTGACTACCAAGATATATAGCTGTGTCGTCTGCGTACATGTTCACTGAGCAATGTTTCAAAGAACGAGGTAAATCATTAATGTAGACAATAAACAACAGGGGCCCTAGAATGGACCCCTGAGGCACTCCAGAAGTAATTTCAAGCTCCTCTGATGATTGAGAATCAATAAACACAACTTGCTTTCTTCGCGAAAAATAATTCGCAAACCACGGTATGCTTTCATCGCAAACACCATAGTACTTCAGTTTACTAATCAATATCTCATGGTCAACCGTGTCAAAAGCCTTAGCCAAGTCGATAAACACGGAGCCAGTGACTTCGCCCTTATCCATGTTCATAAGAATTTCATCAGCGAAGTAGGTGACAGCTGTCTCAGTTGAGTGTTTTCTTCTAAAACCGGATTGTGACATACATAACAAGCCATGTTCGTCAAAATAACTTGCGAGCTGCTTGTGAATTAGCCTTTCAAGGACTTTAGATACTACAGGCAGTACTGATATGGGGCGATAATTTTGGGGGTTATCCTTTGCACCTGACTTGTGTAAAGGGGTTACCTTCGCTTTTTTCCATTCCGCGGGGATCACATTTTGTTGGATAGAAAGATTAAAGATAGCAGATAACGGTGTGGCCAGGGCATCGGCTCCGTCTTTAAGTAAACGAGATGGAATACCGTCAATACCAGTAGCCTTCCTTGGTTTCAGTTCTTTAAGCATCTTTCGAACCTCCGAAAAGGTGACAGCTCGGAGTTTAAAATGGTTTGAATGTTCCCGTTGAGGTAACCATTTATAAAAGGATTGCCCTCTAGACCGATTGGTCGACCTTAGGTTTTCCGCGCAAGAGACAAAATAGT
This sequence comes from Ricordea florida, assembly GCA_949710005.1. Lineage (NCBI taxonomy): Eukaryota > Metazoa > Cnidaria > Anthozoa > Corallimorpharia > Ricordeidae > Ricordea > Ricordea florida. The sequence goes on from OX453284.1 coordinate 28,623,777, forward strand.
GATTGAATATATTGCACTTATTTTTCACTTCATTCGCAGAGCACGTAACGGGTCCAGTACTTTTCGACCCGCCAAGCAATTGTTTCAAGTTTTTCCAAGTCCCACGGGGATCTTCTTTAGTCGCTAGAAACTGGTCACGAAAATACCGTTGTTTCTCTCTTCTGAGCTTCAGAGTCACCACATTACGTTGGCGCTTGAAGGAACTCCAATGAGATTCATTGTTAGTCTTCAGCGCAAGTTTATGAAAGTAATCTCTTTCTTTCATTAATTGTTTCACCTCACTTGTCAACCATGGTACCCTTTGTCCCCTAACTCGCACGTGGATTTTTGGAGCATGAGAATCAGCAACTTCAGTAAATAGCTGTTTAAAAGTGTCCCATGAGTCCTCCACATCTGAAAAGGAATTCACCAAGGACCAAGGAACCTTGTTTAGATCTTCAACAAAAGCAACGCGATTAAAATGTTTAAGATTTCTGGTCTCAACTATCCTCGGGGGAGGCGGTTTCAAGCGATGAAGTTTTCGAACCGCGAAAATCGCAGAATGATCACTGAAACCAACTGGTATTACTCCCGAGATGTAAAGGTCAGGTCGATTTGTGAAGAATAAATCGATCAAGGTCTTCGAATATTCAGTTATGCGAGTATATTTGTCAACAATCTGCAGAAGGCCGAACTCTTTAGTCATGTTAATAAAACGCTTTGTGGATGCGGGTTTATTCGATTGTTTCAAGTCGAAATTCAGATCTCCAGTAATGACAATTTCCTTTCCACAATCAGCCACTTCTGTTAGCATACTTCTCAAGCCCACAACATAAGCCAGCTCATTATCCACATTTGGCGGGCGATAACAAGAACAAAGAATAAAACCTTTGCTTTTGGGAGGTGTTATTTCCATCCATATACATTGGAGATCCGTTTGATCATACACGGGACTGTCAGTAGATAATGATAATGATAATAATAATAATGATAATGATAATAATAATAATAGGCCATTTCTTTGTTACGGACATTACATTCAGACAACACTTTTCATAATTAAATTCTTTCCATTTTATTTATCATGGGAGTTAAAGCTAAATCTTTTGTTTTAAGTGAGAGGGCAGTGAAAGGATAAACCAGTAATTATATCACAGAGAACCAAGGCACTCAGACTGAATTTATATTTCTTGGCAAAAGTAGTGTTACGGACGTTACAGTCAAATCCCCTGGTTATACAAATTTGAACTTTGAGCAAGAATTCCTGTGATTTTAGCAAGCTAGTGGGAATTTGAAGTTACTAAGCTTTGAACACAAGACATTAAGTTTATAATCCAAGCAAAACGTTCTTGAAATATTTTGTAGTTTTTTTTTGTGAAATACTTTATGCCCTGTAACGGACATTACAATTTTTCATTACGGACGTTACCTTCTGAAAGTTACAGACGTTACATAATAAATCTTGCACAGATAAAGCAATTCTTTTGTGAAATTGAATGCAAAGATCATTCTTAGGTCTATATTTAAAGATGCAGTACTTGTGAGAATAGATTTGTGTAACCAAAGCCCTTGACAATATTGTTGACTCCTTGTCTGCCAGCTCAAGCTGCACGTTTACCATGTTTTGCTGTATGTGCATACATATTACACTTTTATGCTTAACATAAAAGTAAATTCTGCTTTTCTGCAACATTTCTCAAATATCATTGAAGAATGGAGAATAATAAGAGATTGGGACTACTGTGTCATGCAATTAGATTAGTCAGCAATATTACCTAAAAGTCATGCTCCATTGCTAGTGTTCCTGGCCTGTATGTTTTGACTGCAAGAACATGTAGCATTCAAACATGGCAAAGAGTGCTAGAGAAAGAGTGAAACAATTCAGGAAAAAGCTCCAGAAATACCTAGAATACAAGAGAAGGGATAGGAAAAGAAGAAAAAAAGCTGATATGATGACAAAAAGAGAACTGAGAGAGCCAAATGTTTGGCTAGAGTTTGGAAGCATAGGTTGAAGAAGTTGAATCAAGAGAAGGATGCAACCAGTACCTACAACACACCCCAGAGTTTTGGCAAAGACTTCAGTAAGGCTAAAAAATCACTGCCCTTCAGTCCCAGGAAAAGAACAGTCATAGCTAACAAGCTTGCAAGGTCATTTGGCTCAAAACTGGAATGTAAGTTTTCTGGAAAAAAGACGTTGCCTGATGCCACAATCAAATGTGTGCAAGATTATTGTCAAACAGAGCACTTTGATCCAGGACTGGACATTTTATAAGACTTCAAGGTCTATTATAAGGTGATGTAGCTTATTTAGAAAAAGAAACAGAGTAATTTAATACATGAATTTAAACAGTGCACTCTGGAAAAAATGTACTAACTGGATATTCATAGAGTTTGTATTTTGGCTTCCTTAAAGCTCAATAAAACATTTATTTGGAGTAGTTTTTCTCTTTTCTGCATTCACAGCATATCCAGTGTAACATCCGTAACGCTATTTATGTAACATCCGAAACACTTTTTCTGTTACACAATGATTACATATGCGAAATCTCTTGCCATATTTTTATCAACCATGACATTTCCAAAGAGGATCTGAGAGATCAAGGAAAGATCCCCTCTCACTAGATTGTAAATGTGGCTATGTACTCGTCAGATGAAGACCGCTTAAAGCTTAAAAAATGTTTGGACACCTTGTCACCCACTAACAAATGAAGTTATGGTGCAGTTTGCATCTTTAACAATGTCCCTGTAAGAAGTCACCAAGACAATGGGAAAAACAAACTACATGTAGAAAAACAACACAAACAATGCCCGTTACCGTTACGTTAAAACAAAAATACATAATATTATGTAGCTACTCAAGTTGAGGTCAGATGACTTTGAAGGTTTTCCTTAAAAGTAACTGAATGCTTGGAATGATTTCCGCACAGGTCCCTACTTCATTATGCATGCTGTAGCCATACTGTTTCATTCTGCAATAACAAGAAATGTTTACATGTGCATTACCCCACAATTCATCTGCTGCATGCATAATGAAGTAGGGACCTGTGCGGAAATCTTGCCGAATGCTTTCCCGTGGACAGGAACCTGTTTCCAGGAGATCGCACATTGAATGAATTGAGGTCAGGTTTTTAAGAAACCCCAACCCTTTAAAAGGCAATAATGACCTTCAAAGGCTCAAGATCTTGTAATTACATTACGCAATGTTCATTCTAAGATCACAACATGGGTAAAACTCGCAAGGGAGAAGTGACGGTTATATACTCAGGTTTCAGGTTCGTTTAACTATTAACTATGGGCACAATAAGACAGAATACATTCAAACATGACAGATAACTAAGAAAAAGAAAAGGTGTAGAAAAATGTGGAGCTGTGTAAGCGAAAACCCATATCTAAAAATATCAATAGTAAAAAACACATACCGTCATCTGTCTCTATTTCTAAATCGTTCAAAAGCGTTTTTAACCTTTCTTTTGACCAAGGAGTAGCGTTCTTCTCAGTCCTTATTGGATAAAACGAAAGAAACACGATAAATTCAACCACGTACATGTATCGTCAATCTAAGACATGTCCATCCACGTGCCTCGGTTAACTCAGTACTAACTTACCAGTGCCAATTGTTTACATTTTTTGCATCAGCCCTCTCTTCTACGATCCATCGCGGATCACCCTCGCCCCATTTAGCCATTGTTTTTTATCTAAGAGTTCCAGAAGTCCAATAAGGCCGGCCTGTAACAGAAAAATTACAAAATAGAACTGAAGTAGAACGCTGTGAAGTTGCTCTGGCTGCTTAAGATGCATTATGGGACAGACTACATTATTAGAGCCCAGGCTCTTAGGATACTGGTAACAGGAATGGTAATATTTAACAACTGTTCACCGAAGTGGAGGTGGCTAGTGGTGGATATTAGAGACCTTAAGCAAACACTTGAGGCGGAAAATAAAGTAACCGTCTCTCGAGGCGGCCAAACCTACCTTTCTCGCCGCTGCCACTGTTAGAAGACGCGGGCAACATTCCACGTGATTATGCTAATTGGCTCGAGAGCGGGAAATTTTACTTCCGGTTGGCGTCCACCTCGCCGCTTCCAGTGTTTGCTTAAGGTCTCTATTTACCGAGCCGCGAAGCGGCGAGGTAAATATCCACCACTAGCCACCGACACTGAGGTGAATAGTTGTTTTAGTATATACTAAAACAGTGAGATAAGTGTACACAAAAAAAGAAAAGGGCTTGGAAAATGGAGGACTTCCCAAATGACAACCCAACGCAGCGCCGATCGCCGTTAGGATCGCCGATCGCCGATCGCCGTTTGTTGTAATTACTGCCGTACGTCTCGTTTTCTCGCCGAGAGAAAAAATTTTGTTTAGTTCTAGTGGCGACATTTCATCAAATGGAATTGCAAACCCTTTCAGTATTTGAAAGCATTCTGTAAAAAATATAATTCAACTTTGGTTCTCAAGTAAACAAGCGACATCAAATTTGGTTATGCAAGATTAATTTGCATTTGTAAACAAAACCTTTCTCGTTGCTTTTTACCGCTAAACTCCGGGTTAAAAACATAAGCCATTACCTCTGAACACGGCCAAGCCAAATTTAGTCGCTTTCTTGGAGTTTCCAGGGACTGCATCGTTGTTAATTTGGATGATTTCTTCGCTTGTCATACATACAAACCGGGCCGCCATATTCGCGCGGCAGAGCGAAAAATTCGCAAGTTGCTCGGAGGTAAATAGCACAGGATATTCGGAGTTTGACTAGCCAATCAGAGCGCGCCTTCAACGCTATCCACTGTTTTAGTATATACTAAATAGATTTAGCCAAGCCTAAAAGCGGGCCTCCCGTTTGGTACTTTCATTTCACTTTAAACTGTAAAAGCATTCTAAAATATTGCAAAGGAATCCACAAACGTTTTTAACTATAGTTTAGTGTCGAGGTCGGTTAACTCGCTATGATTTTTGTCAAAACTTTCGTCTGCCATTAGTACGGTCTTTCTACCTACAAAGTCATGGAGTATATTCTACAAAAAACACAAATTATCAATGTACTGTATTCTATTCTTGATGAAATTAACCATTCTTTTGGCGTAAATGTATTTAAAAGATTTGTACACGCTACTGGGAAATGCAGGACACAACTCTTGTCATTTTCGTGTTAAAACGAACACCTCGGTAAAATAAATGTTTACCCCAAGGTATGGTAAAATGTATGCAAAAGGCTTACATATAACTATCTATATAAAACCACATTTAGACAGTTCCGCTAGCATTTTTTACTTAATTTAGCTTGATATCTAAGTTCCAGTATATAGCCTGCATGGAAGCAAAATAAATGTAAATGTTTTTCCTTTTTGTTATGTTATAATTAAATTGAGTTATGGATGCCACTCAAATTGAATTATTAAATGAAATCGTAAAATTATTAAGCACTCAAGAACTTCAGGGTTTCCTTCAATCCTATTATTCATAATCATGAGCAAAAACCCTTCTCGGCTTTACCCTACGAGCCGAGGTTTCTCTCTTGCATGGCTTTTAGCAGGGTATCTCGGCGTTCTTCGCTACAATTTTGTCTGTTTTCCACAGCACGGAGTGGCTTTCCGCTTCTCGGCGTTCTTCGCTAAAATTTTGTCTGTTTTCCACAGCACAGAGTCTTTCCGCTTCTCGGCATTCTTCGCTACAATTTTGTCTGTTTCCACAGCACGGAGTCTTTCCGCTTCTCGGCGTTCTTCGCTAAAATATTGTCTGTTTTCCACAGCACAGAGTCTTTCCGCTTCTCGGCATTCTTCGCTACAATTTTGTCTGTTTCCATAGCACGGAGTCTTTCCGCTTCTCGGCATTCTTCGCTAAAATTTTGTCTGTTTTCCACAGCACAGAGTCTTTCCGCTTCTCGGCATTCTTCGCTACAATTATGTCTGTTTTCCACAGCACGGAGTCTTTCCGCTTCTCGGCATTCTTCGCTAAAATTTTGTCTGTTTTCCACAGCACAGAGTCTTTCCGCTTCTCGGCATTCTTCGCTACAATTTTGTCTGTTTCCATAGCACGGAGTCTTTCCGCTTCTCGGCATTCTTCGCTAAAATTTTGTCTGTTTTCCACAGCACAGAGTCTTTCCGCTTCTCGGCATTCTTCGCTACAATTATGTCTGTTTTCCACAGCACGGAGTCTTTCCCCTTCTCGGCATTCTTCGCTAAAATTTTGTCTGTTTTCCACAGCACAGAGTCTTTCCGCTTCTCGGCATTCTTCGCTACAATTTTGTCTGTTTCCATAGCACGGAGTCTTTCCGCTTCTCGGCATTCTTCGCTAAAATTTTGTCTGTTTTCCACAGCACAGAGTCTTTCCGCTTCTCGGCATTCTTCGCTACAATTATGTCTGTTTTCCACAGCACGGAGTCTTTCCCCTTCTCGGCATTCTTCGCTAAAATTTTGTCTGTTTTCCACAGCACAGAGTCTTTCCGCTTCTCGGCATTCTTCGCTACAATTATGTCTGTTTTCCACAGCACGGAGTCTTTCCGCTTCTCGGCATTCTTCGCTAAAATTTTGTCTGTTTTCCACAGCACAGAGTCTTTCCGCTTCTCGGCATTCTTCGCTACAATTTTGTCTGTTTTCCACAGCACGGAGTCTTTCCCCTTCTCGGCATTCTTCGTTAACATTTTGTCTGTTTTCTCGAGCCCGACTCTTTCTGCTTGTCGGCGTTCTTCGCTATAATTTCGTCTCCTTTCTCTTTCCCGAGCTCGCCTTCTTTGGCGATCTTCTTCGCTCATTCTTCCCCAGTTAATTCTTGCTCTCTTCCGCTCTCTTTCCCGTTGCTCTTCACCTGAACCCTGTGTTCTGCAAATTATATTTTCTCTGCTATTGTTTGTTGACAATAGCAATAGAAATTGTTTCGTTTATCCTTTAGTAAAACTTTAACACTGTAGAGTAATAATATTGTCTCAAAAAGACAATGAACTGAAAATTTCTTTTCAGTCGTCAACACAATTTCCCGCCAAAAATACGCGGGCTACCAGAACTCGATGAGTTAACACATGAGCCCACAATTTGGTCATGTGATGCTGGTCAGTGGCTATCCCGTTTTGACAGCTGTCAATTGACCATATTGTGAATGTCCAATATAAAAGATGTGGATTTGCCAAGACACGCCTGAGAAACCCCTCCCTTCCTTTTGATAGTCTCCCCTACCCTACCCGTACAATCCGTAGACGCGTACGTACGTACGTACGGATGTACGTACGTACGTACGTACGTACGCTCGGTCAGTCACGTGACAACCAAAAGAAAAGAGGTTGACCATATTCCATGAGTATGGGGCTCTGTCCCACGCGCGCTTCGCGCGCGTGGGAGCCCCGCTAATAAATTCATGTCCTATCTACACAAAATGGATGACCCTCATAAAATTCCCACTACCATATAAGGAACTACACGCCATTTGAAGTCATTAGACGTAACTTAACATCAATAAACGACACTGGACATAAATATACATCGTTCCACATTATTAAGCATTATTCACCATAACTAACCACCGCTAGATATCATTCGCCATCACTACACATCATTTACCATCATTAGACCTCATTTACCATCACTAGACGTCATTTACCATCACTAGACATCATTTACCATCACTAGCCATCATTTACCATCACTAGACGTCATTTACCATCACGGTTTACGAAAGTTAGCAACAAGGCAGCGTTAGTGCTAAACTGGACAAACCACTTCAACATAATAAACACAATCTAACTCTGGTTTTGACAAAGACTAAGCCTTATTTCACAGTTTAAAGAGAACCCATTTGTACAGTCCCAGTTACTACAGGTAGCATTGTCACTCGTACTGTCTTTCTCTTTTTTCCCCACTATCTTCAGTGATTTGTTTCGTTTTTACGGCGTTTGTAATCTTGGGACAAGTTTTCTTTGGTGATGCACTTTGTAATCCAATCAACGAGGGCTGGGATACCTTGAAATATATATTTGCATAAAACTTTAAGCCTTTATCCAACCCCGCGATTTACCCTTGCTCCTGTAACGGGCTTCACACGGACGGCTACCTGATTCAATCTGATTCAATCTCCGGCCAAAAACCAAGTGATGTCACATCACTTGGTTTTTACGGTAGCGGCTATAATTCAATGGCAATTGGCCGACAACTGAATATGGCAATAAAACCGTCCAATAAAACCGTCCAGAATGGATTGGCGGGATACTCTCCTCAAAGAGAGCCCTCTCTTTTTGCAAAGCCGACAAAGATTGGCCGGCTTTCAAAGAAATTGTAGTAGAACACAGTGGGACGCTGAGTGACCAGGAAGAGGGTAACTTCAAACCGCCGGGTCGCGAGTAACATCAAGTCGACATGCAAAAGCTTTAGCAATTGTTGACAACTTGCAGCAGTTTGCACCCTCGCAGCTAATGAGTGTCACAGCGCCCGCAAGATGTCAGACTTGCGAAGAAAAAGGCAGTCTAAAATTTCCCAGTTTTTTGCCTAAATGACTCTAAGATCACTTTATGAACAGCTTATTGATTCTTTTGTATTGCAGAAAAAATATTTGTTTTGTTGACCGTTTGATAGTGAGATATTCTGCACCATGGGTGTCAGATTACTCATCTCTTTAATTTTAAGGCGGACAACCAATTTGGTCCCAACAGTGTGCGCTTTACAAAAGTTCACTGCAAGAGATTTAGCCTGCTTCCTGTAAGCTTTGACGGAGCAGAATAAATTACATAATCTGTTCAGTTCTGTTACATTGGTCAAATTCCCGCTTCACATAAAATTCCCGCTTCACATATCGCTTGCTTCATGAATTATTTAAGTTCTCTATCCTCCACCTAATCACATAGCCAAATTACCCCTGAAGAACACACCAGAAAGGAAAGTCGAAATGCCGCCGTGGCGAAGTTAAACTCATTACTTCAAACATGTGGAGCATCAAACTATGTCTGATCGTCCACCTGGTTGCAATGTGCACTTCATATTTATTTATCCTTCCCCAGCTTTCCCCCGGCGGTATATTACCACCTTCTGAACTAGTAATATTAGTGAATGTCAATATGTGAACGTTTAATATGTGTGTGAGATAGCAGTTCATGTAAGCACTGAACTTATTAGACACTTGCAGATAAGACATGAAAAACTGAATTCAGGCTTGAACTTGTACTTTAGTTTGTTTGATTTTCCTTAGAAAACTCCAGCAAAAACGAAGACTACCTTGCCTTTTGGGTGGAAAGGATTAGTAAAATAATTTCTACAGCTGTTTCATCTTGGCTGTTAGTTTGTGTTACTTTAAATTCTATGTCTTAATGGCCTTACTATGAGAGAGCTCCCCATGTCTCTCATACCAAATTTTCCGGCGTAACAAAAATTTCGTAAGTTCACGTCTGTCGACAATACGGGGTTTTCCAAACAAAGTCTTGATCTGATTTTATCCTACAACCGGCCGACTTCACACAAAGCCACGACTATAAAGACTTTGACGAGACGAGCGCAACTAGTTTGTGACACAGCGGACAGCTTACGTGACGAAAACAGTTACCTAGAACGTGTCTTTCACAAAAACAATTACAACGCTGACTTTGTTAGACGAAACATTTACCGACCTACTGAAACTGACGCAACGAACAGGAACCCAACACCGGTTACTACAGTGACTATACCTTACATTAAGGGCACTTCTGAAATCATCTCACGGATCCTACAGCCCTACAGCATCCGTGTAGCCCACAAACCTACAATCCCCTTACGACATTTACTGACCAAGGTAAAAGACAAGGTCGAACCTAACAACAGACAGGGAGCAGTTTACAAGATCAAATGCTCCGACTGCCAGGCTTCTTACATTGGTGAGACTGGCAGAAACCTTAACACGAGACTGACTGAACACAAACGAGCCACAAGAAATGGTGATACCAACAATCATATTGCTGTACATCATCAACTGACAAACCACAACATTGACTGGGACTCTGCCCATTGCTTAACCTACAGTACAAACTATTTTCAACGACTGACTCTGGAAAGCTGGTACACCAACTTGGAACGAACACCTCTTAACAGATGTCAACAACTACCGGCGCCTTACAAACGACTTATCCATGACGAAAAGAAAACCGACAAACGGACTTCTAACAAACCGACATAATTTGACTAACTATAGACGGACCAAACACCGACCTATTTGACAAACAATAGACGGATCGAAACCGACCAATGACTGGTAACAAACTTTACACGAGTCTTTCAGCCAATACCATCATGGCTAAACTGACCAATCACGTTTAACAGACCAGACTTATAACATCATCGTCTGACAAACATTATTCACTTGACTCTGAAGATGACTTCCGCTCAGGTTGTCGAAACGTCAGTCACCAACAACAGTTCTTTTCAGAACTACCCTCACCCGGACGATCAAACTAGACGAACTATCTGATTTTATGTTGTCGATTCGCAGAAAATTTTATGAAGTTTCTTTAATCGCAGTCTCAAAACAGCAGGACTCTGCAACAACGATCGATAGAGTAGAAGAGAATCTATTTTTTGAAAGGGGAAAGATTCACCTCATCCTGCTATTTAAGATTTCATTGGTCTTGTTATCGTTGATTTATTTTGAAGTTAAGAACTGTTAGTTTTTTCATGTACAAATAGCCGGCGTCAAGACGTGCGAAACTTATATGGGTGAACATCGGCGTACGAGAAAAATTTTGTTGGGGGGGCTGAACATAATTTGCCCGAATGAAACATGTTGGTCACAGATGCACAAGATGATTCTTTCGTGACGTCAAGTTTTCTTCGCCATGCCGTGAGAGCACGGGCGTTCAAAATAAATCAAGATATTAAATAATAAAATATTTTTTACTGTGTCTTTGCCCGAACGGTACATCAGTTTTGCCCGAATAATACTATTTTTTTTTCCGACAAGGGGGGGGGGGGCTGCAGCCCCCCCAGCCTCCCCCCCCCGGCCCATACGCTGCTGTGGGTGAAGCCGGGCAATCATGATGCCGCTTAGAACGTCAGCACTTTTGTAATAGGGAATCAAATTGGAACGTTTTCCTAGCTTACCGCCTTTAGCTTAGGAAAACACTTTGATTAGGTATAGAGGTGCTTACTACCCATCACGTATCACTGAATTTAGTGGCTAAGATAAAGAAAGTCTAGAACTGAGGTAGACGGAACCTTCTTGTTCTGTCACTTCGGCAATGTTCTAATAGAAATGGACTCCTAAATTAAATGAAGAAACAATTCAGCTATGTGTTTCAGGTCATAGCCGCAAACCGGGACAATTCTTGGTCGTGTGGGTTTTGTACCTCGATCGTGTTCTCCTTAACTTATAAGGGCTCCAGTTAATTTCAGTATGAAGACAATTATTGAGAAGACTTCATTCTTCTACTTGAACGAACATGGTCGTCCCAAATACTACAATGAAGTCTTACCAAATCTCGCGGACACCCTCTTAAGCTAAGTTATCAGAAGATAGATTTCTACGGATATCCACTCAGATTTTAAAGTATACCCTCAATTCTCATTTTTGGGCAGCTTTCAGGTCTTCTGCCTTGTCTCTTGATATCAGCGCACGGGGAATTTGAACACACCCAATAAGAATTTATTTCCAAGCTTCAGTAAAGCCACAAGCTTTGAGATCTGGGGTTTACGTGTTTATGAAAATGAATAATTTTCTACGATTTGACTTCTTCTATATCCGGTAGCAGCATGAACAATCATGACATCATGTTAGAAATGTCGCCATTTACAAGATAGCTTAAAAAGTTGAGCTTCACATGCCTTATAGACTTAACTGAATCGACATATCGTATCATATACATGCAAAACTATCAAATTGAGAAACAGTATAGTAAAATTAAATCTCTTTAAGAAAGTATTTTCAAACTAAAAGCGTTGCATGGATTTAAAGCTTGGTTGCTTTCCACTAAATGGTACAACATTTGTGATTAGTTCCTAACCCCGGAGAGACAAAACTCTTAGTGATGTGGTTAGACTATTCAAGTGGAAGACGAAATTTCCACCAAAAATAATTTTACACTTTTTCAGTTCGCTTTATTGGTAATGATTCTGAATGCTTTTTGTTTTGTTTGATTCAGTTTAATAGCACAGTCGTCCATTCCATGAACAGTAGTTCGATTAGTTAAAGTAGCGCCACACTATGCGGCGTGAATTACTAATTGACCGGCAAAGTCTCATTTTTGCCCTCTTAATATTGATGACTGGCTCGCTGGAGACTCGGCGCCACATTGGCTTTATTTGAAGATTCTGTGCATGATGCATCAATTAATCCCTCGCAATACTTTACAAGTAGCGTATAGAAAACATGTAACACAGTCCCTCTGTTGATATCAGTCATTTTGCATTCCAAAATACTGAAAGGGTTCATGGTCCTTCTTAAATCTAGCTTTTTCAGCATTGTCTGTAACCCTATAGTACTGAGTGCAAGCTGCCTTGTTATCACGATGCGTCAAGACATAATATCACAGTTTCATTATATGTGGTATTAAGGTCTTCAGCTAAGGTAATCATGTCAGTAGATATTTTATGTAGAAGGTGTAATTTGCTTGTTTTTTGAATGTTTAGCAAAACTTGAAAAATTCCACAATGATCAAGGTGCCGTAAGCCCAAATGCGACATTTCATTTAGAGAAGCGAGGTAACTATGCCTGAAAATCAAAGGCAATATGAACATGACAAAATTATGGACCGTTCTGCACGGATTCAACTTTCTACAACTTGAGGTATACAAAAAGTTGAACCACATATCAGTAATAAGTAGAGAGTTCTCATCCTTGTTACTAAAATGGGCTTTTATGCTTAATTTCTGCAGCAAGCAATGGCAAGCTTGAAAATAGGGAATCCGAGTTCGTTTAATAGGAGTTGAAGCTGTGACCATCCATCATTATAAAACAGCATGATAGTCAATAAATTAGGGTCGTTGGTTTAACTCATGATCAGTGGTAGAATTCGAACCTTAGATTTCCGAGTTTCCTGATTTGTCTGTGACATATTGGAAACACATCGTTCATTCAGCTTTTCACCAAGATGAGCATATTCCTTCTTTAGTCATTATTCCACAATAAGTAATTTAGTTGGCGCATTGAGTGGATCCATAATGCGTGATTGTTTTAAGGCACAATTATAATCACACTAATATCTCTTTGTATTGGTCAAGTAGTTAGAACCCGCTCTCTTATGGACCACAGTGACCTATAAACAAGCAGAATTGTAATGTCCTCCCTGAACTCTATACATCTCTAAATCAAACCAAGGCCAAGCAGTAACAGAACCCTTAGTAAAGCGTCTTAACATGCACTACTGTCCTCTTTTTATACGGCACCGTTTGTTTCGTTATATATTCAGTGATCCTGTACCCATTTACAGCACATGAAATGGCGTAGTGTTAACATCGATTGGCAGATACTAAGCAGTATTTTTAATTTGGAGCTTTTTGGTCCCCTTTCCAAATGCTAGGCTACGAATAAAAACGCATAGCCGATCAAGGCAGTTCAGCGAGGCATTTGCCCTCTGACTGAACTCAGCCATTTTTGAAAGAACTAAAAAGAAAACCCTCCTACGAAAGATTATGTAAAGAAGCTGATTCCTACGCTGATCAGCGCGCTGTTTCAACTATTGTTTGACTGCATGATTGCGCGCGGCAAAAAGTTATCACCGATTGAGGTGCCTGAGTCTTGCCACTTTCTGTTATTGTTTCAGCCAAATATGTCGCATTAATTGCTTGAGTTGGCGTCACTTCAAATTGCTGTTGGCTTTGCGGTTGATGGCGAGAGTCTGCTATGTGAGGACAATTTTATTGTCGTTACAACCTTTTAGTCAAATAGTCGAGATCTCGACGAAAGTTATAAACAGGAAGTTGGTCGAAAGTTGAAATTATTTGGCTGTTGTTTTAATTGTGATTAAGTAATAGCAACCCCCCCTCCCCCCCCCAAAAAAAGAAACATTATACTGGGAAGTTACAAACAGGAAATCGAAGCAAATCGTTTTCTCTTCCTAAAGCTTAATATATAATTTCTAGGAAAAATAGGCTTTGGTTAACTAAAGTTAAAAAAATCGAAACTTTCTTATGCAATGGGTTTATATTGGCAGGTGTTGCGATTGATATCAGCATAGTTGATTTGCAACTCGTTCAGCTTTATCATAAAAACTATTAACTCCCTCGAATGCCCAATAAAGTTCGCTGTCATGGCCTGGAGGAGGTCGCTGTTTAAACGAGTCAGTTTACTTAAAGAAGCCCAAACTATGATTCTTATCCCTTAGCAAATTATGCGATATAAGCGGTAAAATTTGTCACACACAGAAATCGTGTTTTCCAAATCGTCAATTGTCTGTAAATTTCAAAATTTCGAAATTTAAACATTTGTTGTTCTGGTCTATTAAACACAAAAGCCGTTCTACAGGCACAATTAATTGCACAATGATATACATCACAAATTATTTAACGCCGAACAATTTCTAAATGATTAAAGATAATTTATCATTTGCACCTGAGGTTACAATTAGTGACACTATGTTTGTGAACAAGAGAATCAGTCAAGTTTCTTCATCAGTTCATGATCAATGGCCGAAATGTTAAACTGGATTGAAAGAAGAAAGAAAATCTTGGTCTAGAAACGAGTGTAAGTTTCCGCGATAACCAAATCTTACGGCTTCCAATTTGCTTTTTTCTAAAAGAGATATCTCTTATTTATGATTTAAGTCAATAAAATATCAGGTTTGGTGTAGAAACGAAAACATGTCGGCTGGCAGACGGTGTCAAAACTTCAGGCTCTAATTTCAATTAAAAAGCGTTTGAAATCGTGCGTATTGAGAACTGAGACTCTAAAGCGCTATACTTGCCTGCCTGCCTGCCTTTGATTTGAAGGCTCTTAACTGGTAGCATGAAACGCTAATAACAATCGAGATAGGAAGGAAACAAAATTATTGGATGCTTTAACAGGTGTGCTTTGCCCGCCATAATTACAAAAAAGATTGAAGAAAGAATTTTAACTATAACTTTTTCGTTTAACAGACAAAACTTCACGCAGTTTTTTTCTTCCTACAGAGAATAAAACAAACCAAAAATAATGGGTTAAGCAGTTTTGATAAGGGCCATTCTACGTAGCATTTCGTGATAAGTGATTGGTTGAAAATCTCGAGGGCTCTAATTGAACTATCAGATAAAATGTATAAATAAGAAAACCTAACGCAGAAGAGAAACAAGACATTTGACGATCTTGGATGCTCCGGGGCTTAGGTTTGTCTTTGTTGACTGTAAGTATGTCAGACAAGATCGCACTATTCAGTGACTTGTGTTTTTTCCTTTGCAGCAGAAGGAGAATAAGATAAACGTAAGTGCTTCTTGCCGTCAACCACTCGCAGAAGAGACAAAATGCTTGGAAGACTGATCCCACTTTTGATCGTTTTGACGCTGTTGCTCGTCACAACCGAAAATGCCAGACCACCGCCAGGCCGCATTGGCAAAAGGAAATTCAAAGTACGTTTCATCTGTTGGGTTTTATTTATTGTAAATGAGCCAAACATAGTAAAATAAGGAACGGGGAAATACCCATTGGGTACTTCAAACATATCACAAGCCCATACTATAAAAAACCAGCTTAAGTACTGTTTGAAGACCTTAAAACCATAAACATAAATGAGACCGTCCGCATTTGATTTCCTAAGCTCTTTGACGGTTTCGGGCGGTCTGCTTACAAAGCCAGTATAAGAGTGCTTTCGTAAATAAGCAATTGAGCCTGAAGTGTTTTGACGGTCCAGTTATAAGCTAGAACTACAACGACAAATGTGCACATTAATATGAACCGAGTTCATCAAGTTCATTCATCTATAGAGAACGTACGCTGCCCAGTTTTACTGAACTCTCAGTGGCCGGACTAACCTGAATTATAACCTGCTTGCTAGCTGTCATATTCTGTGGTTTCGATACTGAAGTTAGCTGTCGTCATCTGCCATTGGCTATCATGATCTTCCGGTTAATTTCACTCGATGACGAAAAGTACTCTAACATTTAAAGTGTCAACTTTATTAGCTACATAAACGTTACCATCCTGTTCTTATATTTTCTTAGATTACCTGCCTTCTTTGAAAGAGCTAAATTTGTAAGCGTTGTCTTAGCCGTACAGAGATTTTTAGTTAATTTAATGATGAAATGTTGTGCATGTATCAGATCCAGGAAACAATTAAACCGACCCAAGGATACACATTTTGAAACTACATGCGCATGATTATTCTCAGTGCCAATAACGTTGAAACAATGACATAAAGACAACCGTGTTCTACAGTTTAGATATTATACACTTAAAAACAGTCATAGCAAGTACAAACAAAAAAGGCGGCATATTTGGCGCGCGAGCAACAACTGCGCAATTAGGTGCACTAGATCTAGAATCAACCAATCACAGTGCTCGTTGTGTTGAGTGAAAGTCTAGGTATATAACAACAATTATTTTCCTCCTTGAATATCGTTATAAGGGTACAGGGGATTTTTTTTAATAACAATATCCCGTTAAAACGATTTACTGAATTCTACATCTGTACAGAGCCGGGTTTCACTGTATCTCTAATTTTGTTGGTCCTAACTGGTCTTTCAGTCTACAATCAAGAAAAGAGAGTACTGTGCCCAAGCTAGAATGGTCTGCGACCCAAACGACGACTTAGGTTCCGAGCCATTTCTTCAGGACTTTGAAGAGGACCAGGCATAACCGAAGACTGCCATAAGTATTATGGATATGAAGTGTGCGCTATAAGATTCGATTTATAGACGACGAGCTTTTGTTTACCTACCGATCGAATATGGTTAGCGTTAGTGGGCGCACAGTGTATACCTTAGGTGTTTGAGAAAATAGGAGTTTCGGTGGTATATATTAATAAAGTGAATTACAAGCCATTAAGGTCTGTCGCCATTTTCATTTAGTATTGTGCCCCAAGTTGTCATTGTTGACGTCATTTATGCATGATATTGTACTATAACAAGAGCTCATCATAATTTTCTCAAGCAAGAACATTGCCTCTTCTGCACACGCCTTCGCACCTTTTTCATTTTATGGAAGTGTCTTTGGGCTGCAAATTGTATAATATTGCCAAAAAACAATCAGGGGCCCATCCTGAGACAGCGAATTGCATGAATCATTGCCAGTACTCCCACTTTACTCTGGGCCGTACTAACAAAGACGTTACGCTGTGAGAATCTTTATTTCTTTCCATAAACCTTCGAAACTTTTTAAAACTTAGACATTTTTAGGAAAGATGTGATAGTCAGTGCGCGCGTCATTATTTGTATTTCGATAAATCCTCGGTACAAATTTACTTTAAACAACCCTAGTTCATGCGCGTTTTTCGCTGAATAAACCGCGCCTGATAGACAACAACACAAACGAGGTCATAAGGGCGGATTCGATAACCCAAAACACAAATAAACTCATTTTTTATACCGTAAGAAATATAATGTATTGTAATGCGTGGATGACGCATAAGTTCTTCTTTACCTGATGCATAAGTTAATTCTTCACTTGGGTACCCCAGGAAAAAAAAGATTATACCACGTGCAATCTACCTCTCCCTCACCCTCTAATACCACCCATTTTGCACGCCGGAAATTTCCGATCAGCCCTGAAATCATCGGCGTGGTCTCGCCAAAATTCACAACGCGTCACTTATAGGGCTATTGTATAAATATTAATAGGCGAATTTAGGCCTGAACGATAGCCGAGTTAGAGTTTGCACGGGAAAAATTACTGTGAGGTGGGATTATACACGGGCCGAGATTTTGAGTTGTGTAGAGCAATCTGTATATGTTGTGGTCCAATTTTTTTCCTTGGTTTACATTTTATTTTCCTTTGTTTTTTTTCTTTTGGTATAATAATGTATATATGATAAAATTTAAATGAAGGGTAAAAAATGAAGCACGACATATAAGCAAACTCAATTTGAGCTCACTCTTAGCACCAATGTCTCTGAAAAACAAGGAATTGACTCATCAATATCTTCTGCAATAATCACAGGGAGAACATACCACTAGGCGGCGGAATGTACAATTCTCTTACGATCACTTTATGTAATTCGTTAATTGATACAAATCTCTTATTTTTAAATTATAAACGATATTTTTCTAGGAAAAAACAATGACAGCCTCGAAGAAATGCATCGTTTTACCAAAACTAAAAGAAAAAAAAAGAAATAAAATAATAAAAAGAAAAGAAGGAAGGCGGCAAGCAATATGACTAAAACCCATTGATTGAGTTGATAAATATAACTGAGTGTTCTTTTTGTTCCTACCAATATATATAGAGGGTATAACATGGTAGTGAGAAGATGAAAACTTTATGTTCGAGTGGCAAGAACAATATCTCACGAGTGAGCACGAGAACATAAAATTCATATCTTCGAGCAAACGTGTAATTTTCTTTTTATTATATAGACAAAACCCTAGTAAGATGTTCGTTTGGCAGCTTTGTACACAAACTGAATCGTGCAAGGCGGGAAATGACGTCATCGATATCCTTACAAGTGAGGATATGGAAAATACGCCCCTACGATCCCGGATGCAGTCTCGTATGAATTTTACGAGTGATCAGTAATTCCCAGTAAAACACTCAGGTCTATATTATAAAGTAACGTTATGTTAAGTTCTCTTCCTGTGGCTCAAACGTGGTCATATTTTTCTAGGTATAGAAGGTTTTGGTGAACGTTCTCTGGCCAAGCAAAGAAACTAGTTAAATCATATAGTGGCCTCGATTTGGAAGTAACGAAGACATTCAGCATAAAACGCTGTATCATCGAAGAAATGTTAAAATACTATTTAAAATAATCATGAAGCATTTTTTCCTCTGATCAATTGGCTGATGCTCCAGTTGATGAAAACTGAGTGTAATTAAAAAGAAGTGTTATTATTGAGGAAGAAAATAAAGGAGAAATGTACACTGCAAACGGCACTCCCCAGTTAATTTATTTTATCTTCATTTTTGATGAAGGATGAATCTAGTCATTTACCTTGTATGTGTGTTAAAAGTACAAATTTGACTTCAGGTGGGATGGAAATAACAAACATTTACTTTGGAATCCTCCACAATGAAACGTTTGAGAAAACTTCAATTTTTTTCCCAACAAAATTCATCTTTGCTCATATGCGAAAGAGCTGCGAAAAAATGTTCAAAACGGAGAAGATTCTCATTTTCCTTCCTCCTAGTAAAAAGTAAGGCTTTGGTGAAAACTGGATTTTATTGAATAAGACGCTCAATTATAAATCCAGTCACCAATGAAATGAAGGATTGCATCATCGGAAATGTTTTCACCATTCTTATTCAACGTTGTATTCGCATTAGAAACTTTGCGGGAATGATAACTTTACGCGTGGATTTTTCAATAAGACGCTTCTATTTTTCAACTATAGTGTGATATAAATAGTATTTGTTTGCAGTGCTGTTGTTTTCAACTTTGATCACGAATAGCCACGGTTGGTTCCCAATTTGGCCTCGGGAGGATCACCTGGAAATAGTTATGGTTTGCTCTCCCTTTAAGAAATATTTCCATGGGATCAGTTTTAGTGCAGATCAGCTTTTGTGCTAGCAAAGTAACGTCACACGTTTGAAACATCATTGAGCAGAAGTCATAAGAAAGTTTAAAAGAATCTTAAAAGCATTAAACAAATCACATATTTGCATGGTGGATGCACGTCAGCAGAGTGTGGATGGTTTGATAGCTCAGCTGATACAGTTATGCAACGATCTAAATATTCGCGAAGTCATGGGTGCGAGTCCAGTATAAGCCGTTTGTTTTTGTCACACTCGATCTCATTTGCCTAAAAACGCCTTGTTACTAAGAAGAAAACTCCTCTTGACGTACATAGGCCAGCTAAATTTCTATCGATACCAAAGAGGGACTGGGAGAAGTCTTGAATCCGACTGATCGCTGTATCTTTGAGTTGGTCCATACGCAATCCCACGGTGCGATCTATACTTTTGAAAGCATTTTTCAAAGCTTTCCCGCTTAATAAATTCTGTTCGATAAATTAAAAGAAAATTCAGACACTGAAATGAGAGGTACCAAAATCGAGCCAAGCTGAATTGATTTAAAACAAATGTGGCAAATTTTATTTCATGCTTAGATCGGAACTCACCAAATGCAGCTTAATTAGGAATGAAGCGTTCCATACAATAGGATTAATGTACTTGCCGAGTCTCTATGCCATAGTGACGATTCCACTGATAACCACCCATTTCGTGAAGCCTTTCTTCCCTTTGGCTTGAAGCGAGCCAATACGGAAACACAAGCTTAGTGCAAAAGGCGATGGCGGCTTCTTTGACGCTATGGGGGAAACCGGTAGATCGTGCCATTCGTAACTCTTCATAAATTATGTTTTGGTGGATACATGAACAAATCATGATACTTGCGTCTTTTATCAAAACGATATGATTTTATTAAATCTTTCACTACAGCGCCAACTCTCTCAGTGCGTCATATCTTTTGAGCTATGCACAAAACTCTTCGAATCTTGCGATTTCCTGTGGTGCTTTAGCCTCCCTCTGTCTCTCACATCCGCCGGCAAAGTCACCGGTTTTCGATCTTATTTACTTTTTTTGCTTGACATAACGGTACCGCATTACATATTACTTCTATTTATGGATTGTCAGATGTTGTTTATCTTTTCGAATATTTTTTGCTCACTCAATGGATAAACATTCCCTGTTTTGGAAAAACACGTTTTGAACTGAACTCAGTAAAAGTTTAATTTGGCAGAAAAGAGTTGAGCCCAAAATTCTCTGTTACATTACTTTGGTCTTCCCTTTTGGTTCGCTATTTTTCTCTCGCAGCTTCGGTATGTAAGTGAATGTTTGGATAACACGTGCGAAATAATAACGTGAAACGTTGCTCAGAGCAGATAAAAAAACAAACAGACAACTTGACTGACCTTCGTTGCATATCGAAAACAACAAGAACTCCTCAAAAAGAAAAACTACTAAAAAACCATTTTTACCGGACTGTAATTAGAACGGATGTTTTTTTTTCTTATTCAAGGCAAATTCATATTTTTACGTTCCTAAAGCAAATGAATAATTTTAACTGCTTCAGAATATATGTTATCGTAGAGATGTTATCAATACTGCAGGTATCAGAGGCTCCATTTGAATAAATCATTTTCAAGTGTAGTTAATTATATACGTTCATAAACCGAGAAAAGATTGTCAAGTGTCTTTAGCGTCAACGTTGTGTTCCCATTCAGTTAAAACTCTTTGAGGGAAACCTTTTTTTTTACAAGGACAGAAAGTGAATTAAAGTTACCTATAAGACTTGATAATCATGGTTTAAAGCCAAGTATCCCGAGCGCGTTTCTTTCCCTTGGAACACTGAGAAACGACTGAGTATGACTTAAGAAGAGTTTTTCAATAGGGTGTAACTAAAAAGAGTTGCCCTTTACAGCAAAACGTGTCTTCTTGATATTTACTCGGGTTAATCAAGTTTAGTATTGCCTGGAGGAGTGGCTAAAAGCGATTCTCATGATTCCTTATACGATTAAAAAGAGTATCACTTGTTTGTTGGTGGAGGGATTTTTCTGTGATATTTGGTTACTTTATTAGTTTCGCAAAAAGAGGAATGATTTCAGCACAAGTAACTGTCGAGATATTTAGCCATACGTTTTTTGCTTCCATAAATGATTCGATCTATTCCAAATAACCTCAAGTCTTGAGTCAAAGAATTCGCATTGCTGTTCAGCCGAAATAATGACTAGCAAACACAAACCTAATTTGTCTAAAGACGCTTGCACTCAAATGCTTAAAAAAATGTTTGTAATTGGAGGAAGAGTGTTACATCTAGTCTACGCATTCATTGATTGATTGTATTATCCCTCTGAATTTCATTGTCAGTAATTCTCATGATGATCTCTAAATTCTAAATGTTCGTGTTAACATATCAGTTATTCAGGGGTTCAATTGGAAAAGACCAATAACTTCATCATAACAAGTCTTCTATCTACTCGTAGCTATAGAGACCGCTTTCTTACACAGCACTGTTAACAAACTCAGCTTGCGTATATATTTTACCCCAATCCTACCCCCCATTGTGCAATGCGTGGTGTCTTTGAGCAGATTGCGAGTATCTCTTAAACAACAATGTGTGCGCACAGGAAACCTAACGAAGACATGCCAACAAATAAATGCTTGCAACTTTGAGAGTGTTGTTGTTTTATTTTAAAATTATTTTGTCTACAATTATGTTAAGAATTCATACTAATGAAATTTCAAGCGCAAACAACGTGTTGTTACGTGGATCAGTGCCTGAGCCCGCCAATCAAGCTAAACCAGTGTAGGCGGGTAAATTGAATTCAAAAAGCCGACCTCAATTGATTTGTAATTAGCCAGTTTCCTTAAAGATACAGCCCCCGGTTAGCAGGCATCATAAAAGCCTACAGACTTCTTTATGGCATATACTCGATAGAGAGAAGTCATCCTAACTGAATCCGTCGAGTTCCGTCTCACTATGGAAACCAAGTGCTTGGGGCTCATTTTGGTCGTCAGTTTTGTGTGTCTTCCAACATCGTCAGCATTTTTAGGAAGTATAGATTTGGGAAAAAGAAGCTCCATATCACAGGTACCTTTTCAGGATTTTAACGAATGAACAGTCAGTACGTACAACAAGAAACGAAGAACGAAAACAGTAGTCTGACCATTTGGAATTATTTAGTGACTGATATAATCTTCAAAATATGATTCGGCGATTTTCCCGAGAGTAGTTTGAGTTTTGGTTTTGGTCATAAAGTTTCTTTTTATTAATAGACCCTTAAATAATTGTCGCAAGGCATGGTATACATTGTACAGAGATAAAAGCAAAATATGATAAATGAAGAAAGTACAAGCTCGCCAATACAGCCAAACGCATGGGTAGTGATTGGTGTAGCAGACCCTTGCGCCATTTAGATCATAACGTGGTCACGAAAAGTGTTTTTTTTTTGTTTGAATTCAATATTTGTTTGAAAGGAAGTTAAAATATATGTTTCAACGATAAAGGAAAGTCTTGTTTGGAGGTTTGATACACGGAGAATGTAGCTGTAGTTAGCAGCCAACAATTGAAGTAAGTTAGGACTTTTTACTAGGCGCAATGGAAATAATGGTTTGTCTTGAGAATATCACTCTGGACCGGTTCTTCTCCATGGTAACGAGATTTCCAAATGCATTTCCACGGAAGCGTTGAAAAATCTGTTTTTCTTTTGGGGCTAATTCGGCGTGGTGATATTTTGATTTGAAGCTCTAAAGTCCATTAACGGATTTCATCAAGGCTGTTTAATAGATTCGCTTTATTGGGAATTCTTCTTAAACTTATAAACCTTATAAGGTCTTAAAAGTTGTTTTAATAGCCAGCTCCGCAATAGCGCTTAAAAGCTTAACACGGCTGGCATAACTCAAAACTGAATTAGCATCACTATTACTTGGTACTCAACTCTAATTAATGAAAACGGGATTAAAACCGATATTGCAAGAGAATGTTTCTTTTTTTATTCATGCAAAACAACTCTTTTTGGGGAAAAACAATAACGTTTACAAATTGAGGAACCCATTGGAAAAGGGTTGACTCATTGCTTTGTCAAATAGAGTGTGCCCCAGTAACTCAAATAATTTAAGATATAGTCGGTGCCGATTTCGGGCTCTTAAAAATCGTTGAAAATAACGGTCTTTTCTCCTTTTCTACTTTTCAGAACATCGGGATAGAAGCTTTTGAGAAATTTTGCCAGTTAGCAAAGACACACTGTTGGAGAAGAGAAGAACATACCTTATCACAAAGAAAAGCTCGAAGGAGAGACTATGTTATTTTGAAAAAGGAAGAATAACAGTAAACCAAAATATTTGTTTGTACGGCAGACATTCTGCTTTGTTGATTCACAATCCATTCTTTTAAATTGCTCAAATAAAATAACCGGCAAAACTAGGTACTAAAGGGTCTTGAACTGATTATTCCAGAGTAACGTTCTTTAAAAATAATAAATAAGCAGTGAGGATAGCCAAGAGACTAAGAGTATGCTATTTTTACCACCTCTTGCTGAGGTTCGATTATAAATTAAACTGATGCCAAGGATCAACCGGAATTTCTCGATTGTTTTATTTTTCTTAATTCATGTTTATCATTGGCCTCAAGGAAGCCAGTTCACTGAGTTATTCCTTATGATTATAGTGTCCAACCTTGTATTCTTTTAATGTAGCTTGTTAATATCAGCATTTTCAATTTTAAAAGTGACACTCGATCGACTTCAAGCTAGAAAGGCAAGCCGCCTACAAAGTAAACAGGTATGAACGTTTTTGAAATTCTTTACACCCAAAAATTTAAACGCTTGAAAACAAATCCGTTTCCATTAAAAACTTCGGATGTTTTCTTTTGTCAAAAGACCAATTTGTCAAGAGACGCGCAAGAGAAAGGGTGAAACAGATGTATACGTGCTTGATTATTAACATATCTTAATCAAATGTCGCGGGGCTACAATTTCTTAGTAAAGCATTGCGATTTATCAAGATAATCCTAAGCCCACCTAGGCCTGTTTACGGGAATAACAGATTGATTTTGTTTAATTCGAGGAATTGCTACTTCACAGTGAATTAATGCGGCGATGATTTTAAAAGATATAACGTTTTTCGCTCTTTTTGTGGTAATTACCATCTCACTAATTTCGTGGCTTTGTTCATACTATACACGGCTTGGCCTGATGTTCTGTCGCAGAACCTCCCTAATCCATTAAAAGCACCACTGTTCTCTTTTTTCGTAGTTGGACATGAAAGTATACAAATAACAGACTTGATATATGAAAGTAGCCCCATTTCATTCAAAGTCTACAAATTTCTAAATATTATCTTTTATACAAAGCATGTTCGCAACTAAAAACACTCGTCAATATTAATGACAGACTCTTGTCTGAATATGAGAAAAAAAGGTTAATCTTCCTATTCCGCTATCTGTGTTGCTGGGAACGACTCAGCCTTGAGATCTGGGTAGTGAATGGTGTGTACATGAGCAGTAGCTAGGCATATATGTCATCAGTCAAACCAGTGAACTAAATGTCACTCATTCATGGTCAGTTCTTAGCAAGGAAGCTTTTACTTGTGACTCCGTACTGAGCTCTGTATTCCACATGATTACCGAAAAATCAATGATTTTTTTTAAGTGAACAAATATAGGGATTTTATAGCCAGAGAAAATTAGTAATGCGTTTGCCCATGAAGACAGGACACCCTCTTAGGAGACGTTGGGTATGAGATCCAATCCAATATGCATGAAGCCATGCAAAATATCCCAATCTTAAAATAGGTTCAACGACAAAGTAGACCAAAACAAATTAAGGTTCGGGAAGGTCTCAAAAGCACATGTTTTGCAATTTCAGAGAATATTTCTTTTTGCAATCTGACACTGTTATTTCTAATATAAAGGCTCTGACATGTTAGACGTAATTCGATCCAGTTTAGCATAAATCACACTGTAGTTTTTAAATTTTCACGTTTCTACACTTTTTTGCCTCAGTCCTTTCGGAAGTCTTTTTTGCATTTTATTTATGTACTTATTTGGATTTGTTGAACGTTAAAGTCTGATTCCCATGTTTTGGGGGTATTAAATGTGAAAGCCCATTACCACGTCTTAAGAGGGTTATACGGGGACAAACAGCAGGTAACGCGGGGACATACTGCTGCTAACACGGGGACATACAGCGGGTGACACGGAGACATACTGCGAGTAGCCCTGGGACATACAGCGGGTGACATGGGGACATACTGCGGGTAACACGGGGACATGCTGCGGGTAACACGGGGACAAACAGCGTGTAACACGGGGACAAACAGCGGGTAACACGGAGACATACTGCCAGTAGCACTGGGACATACTGCTGGTAACACGGGGACATACTACGGGTAACATGGGGACATACAGCGGGTGATACGGGGACATACAGCGGGTAACACGGGGTCATACAGCGGGTAACACGAGGACATACTGCGAGTAACACGGAGACATGCAGCGGCCAACACGGGGACATGCAACGGCCAACACAGGGACATACTGCGGGTAATGATGATATGATGATAATGAATTTGTATAGTGCACTTTTTCATAGAATATGTTCAAAGGCGCTTTGCACCTCTATTGGGTGAGATTGGACGTCAGCATGTAAAGGCGCCTCTAGCTGCCGCTATCAGTCCATATATGGTCTCACCCAACCACCCAACCCATGCATGAATTATCAGATGAAACCAGACGTACAGATAGACCACCACACCGGGAACTACGTCCCCTACTCTTTTCGAACAGTGTGTGGGTTCTTTAACGTCCCACAGATTATTAGGAACAAGTGTTGTGAGACGGGTCCTACGGTTTATCGTCCTTATCCGAGAAGACTAGAAAGTCTAACCATTTACAGATATCATTACAAAGGCAGCACTTTCTCCTCAGTTATTTTTAAGACTCTGAGTGTTGGTCCGGCCGGGGTTTGAAACCGCAACCTCCCACACTGCACTCGTCCTATTTTCAAGCGATTTTTCAAGACTGACCTTTGACCTGATATTTTGGAAAGCGACTATACCATTAATAATAAAAATAAATATCTTTCTTGTGGAAAGCAAATGATTCAAGGCGGAGAGCCCTTATTTGGTAGTGGCGGAAGAAGGTTTTTTTAACAATTCTTGCGAGTCTTTGTCTTCACTTGCTACCTAAAGATAAAAATATAAAATAATATCATTGAGATTGGAAAGCATGGAATATAGCTAAATGGGAAATATGTACTGAAGAATGGGAAGTTGAAATAAAGCGAAATATTGATCAGTCTTAATTTTTTCTCATTCCATCACGTTTTTTCAACAACTGCATTTTTTCTGTTCTGTTTACAGCAGTGATTATATTGGCGTGAACACCTAAAATATGTCTGGAATGTTTATTGTGTTGCAACCAATCACTGGTGAGATCTTCACACCACAGAAAGCACATTAGCAACGAACGGTTCCCGATCGGTCATGGAACAAATTATTTTCGTTTCGTTTATGGATACAAACTGCCTTATTAGGAATTTAAAGCACCGCTGTTCCCCAAGATCAGTGCCGAGGACCGCATTCAGTACATTGTTCGCGTTTTAGAAGCCAACGCGACGCGACGCGACGGCGACCAGCTTTCCATGTAACGACATATCACATGAAGACAATAAAAAAATGAACAATCGTTTTTTCGTTTCTGATAGTATAATCCTTGCTAATATTTTTTGTAGAGCAAGGGGATTCGATTTGTGTGGACCAACGATTGAACCTTCGAACTACTGTGCTGGCAGAATTCCGTTGATCGCAAGGTCGCAAACTGGAAAGACCGCCGACCAAAGAATGATTGGCAGATCGCGCAAAGTAAACAATCCAATTTTCGGTATTCCTTCCAAAATATAATTTTGCTTTTTCTCTGAAAGCATTTACGCATTTAATATCTGGGGCATTACATGCTATAGGAAGCTAGTAGTTATGAGGGGATTTAGTCAAGAAGTTTTCAAGTCCAAATTAGCACATTTTGCGCGCAAAAGAAAAAAAAACATAAATAAATCACCAAAACAGTAAATCTCCCTCACCTAACAAAAAAGTGTTTACGCTTACTGCATTAGCTGCGAAGC
>OX453284.1:28656363-28663863 GCA_949710005.1 Ricordea florida
ATATATATATTTATGCTTTATGTTCACTATTTTTAGACTTTCGCGAGAACAGCTGCGCGAAAATTTAAATTACATGGGGTAGGTAAGAAGTAATGTATCATTGGCTGTATTTTGAGCGCCTTGCATAGGTTTCATTATGGTAAAAGCAATGTTATTTTCACTGTAATTTTTTCATTATACCTTCTTGACTAACCACGACTATTTTAGGACGAAACTACTTCACACATAAATTGAGCTTTTTGGCGTGATCCTTGCCAAACTCTAAAAATAAACGTACCAAAGAAACAGCTGTAGCCGTGAGTTTACTTCCTTGTTGAGTGTTTGTCGTATGTCCGTGCACGTGACATCTTGCTAACTGGCTCAGCGGGCAATGAAACTCCTTTAATCTTGGCATACATGTGCTGTTTATCTAATCGTACAGACCTCGATAGCAACTGATTTAGTGTGAACTGTACAAAATTCACGAAAAGGGAGCATTCCGCAGGAAAGCGTTTGAGAGTGTAACCGACGGAGATTCACGTCCCTGTACACATCAAGTATTTACCAGCTATGTTGAAGACCGCAATGACACTGTTTATGATAATTTCCCTAATGTCACAAGAATACTGCGCCATAAACGTGCGGGAGGGACGAAGACGTCGATCAACTGTGATGGTCAAACGACGGTCTTTTCGACTAATAACTAAGCGTCATGATAAACAGCTTAAAAACACATCACGATTCAGCAAGCAGAAAACTTGATTCACTTCAGTGCTCGCATTCTAGAGAAGACAATTAAGGTAGGTTAACCGGTCGATTCTAGCCGGAAACTGAGATGCTGTGGCAGTCTTTTACTATTCTCGTTTGGAGAAAGGAGCCATGGTAACAAAGTATATGACTATTGTTAAAAGTGATATATTAAAAAAAATAGCGAAGCTCTAGAAAATGCAAGATTGCAAAGTCAGCGTTTCACTTGATTTTGGTTCGACCTTACAAAACGTATCTAAATTTAAAACTACCGACTTGAAACTCCCGTTATCAGGTTAAAATCTGATAATGTATTTTGTTGTTGCATCAAACAACAGAGATAGCGGGCATAAATGTTTTGAGAAGGTTTATGCCGTTATCTCCTTTATCTCAGTTATATCCACATTACACAAAAATATCAGCTTTTAACATAACCAGAGTCCATTGGCGCTTGCTGTTTACCGTTTGCCATTTTCGACTGCTCAAGAAATGCTTTCTCGCTCATTAAAAATGTCACTAAGTATCGCGGCGGTACCATCTTTGCTGCCTACAGTAGCACGCGTTTAACCATCTCTGCAAGCATTTGTCCTTTTTCTTAAAGTAAATACTTTAAGATATAAAATACAGCGAACCGTTTTTCGGAACTGAACTGCAGTAAATTCAAACCGATCAGATTCCGGAGCCCGTCCATAGCAGTTAATAATAGATCTCTTGGTTGCGGAGTGTGATTTCGTGGCGTGCTTAGTGCATGATTGACAGTATGGAGCAGCGCTTTATTAATTATTTACCAATACGAGTGCTGAATACATTTCCAAAACAATGATCACAATAAAACGGCAGAGTCCCGTCATTGCAGATGCTTTTAACCAGTGTCTACTAAGACGTAATGTTAATATAACAGAATCGATGTAAATCTACGTGGGCACTCCTACATACTAAAGTATGGCAACGAAAATAAGCAGAGGTAATACAAAAATGAGAAAAATAACGAGCTATTAAAACTAGAAAACAATGAAATTCTATAAAAAAAAAACACCATGCGATGATACGCAGCCCGAGACGAAAACCCGAAAAAAAAACCGGGAACGTACTGCTCGACCGATGCGGAGTATCGAGGTCCGAGGGTTGGAGCTCATGTTACACTAACTATCATAGTTTTAGCTCTAGTCACCACTTAGTGACTGTCCAAAAGGCGAGATAGCCCAAGAAAGTAATACTTCTGAATTTATATGACAGTTATCAGCATATTGCAATTGTCAAACATAGCCATGGTAAGTGTCTATCTAATTAAGGTTATTGGTATACCCACCTATACGCGATAAGGAAAGCGAGGAACCGTAATGAAAACGCTTTCTAACTATACATTGTTACGTTTGAAAGCAGAATATTCCCGTGATCTGTCTTTGTTTGAAACAATTGGCATTTTATTATCAAGAAAACGTTTTTGACACTCCCTAACCAGCGCTTTTCAGTAACAAATTTCTCAAAACTACGAGAGTACAATAATAAAGTAGAATATATAAGTAAACGTTAAAGCATACGCTTAGAATTCATTATAAAAAGTATATAAAGCAAGAAATACAGGAAAACTGAAACTAAGACCGACTCGAAAGGAAAGCAGTATTGCAAGTTAGCCCTTAATTTACCGGTTTAAAAGTAGGAACAGAGTCGCATAGCGGCTTTAGAGAGTTCTTTAAACTTTTCCATAGGCTGACTGCACGGTAATAGAATGTTCTCTGTTCAGATCCAGATTTAAATAAAGGGAGTTTTAAAAGTTGCGCGGTTTTGTTCAGGTTACCGCTTATTTCGCTAGGTCAGTTTTACAAACGCATAGGGGAGCAGAGCAAGACATAAACTCAGAAGGCAAGCACGGAATCACAGAGAAATAGCTGTTATGATTAAACGGAAAACCAGCTTAGGTCTTCCGTTTAGAGGATTAACGTGGTCAAATTGTCTAGGGCCACAGATGACCAAGGCTACAAACGGTTCTAGACCGCTTGCAGCTTGTCAAGTGAAGATTAGTGTCCGACGGCATTATACCAGACGGATGTAGCAGGAAGATAATTTTCTACATAGAAGTATATACCAATAGATACTATAAATATATAGTTGGGCCCTAGCGGAATAGAAATCAATTGTTCTTTTCAATTTAAATGGTTGTGGAATGTTGCTTTACAAGGAACAGTAACCTGTATGGAAACACACTACGCCGGCCATATATGTTGTGCTTCAATTCTATCCTTGGTTTCGTAATTTTATTTTCTTTTGTTTCAAAATCATTATCATTCGTTACCATACCGAAAAACAGAGGAAAATAAAATTTAAACCAAGGAAAAAATTAAAGCACAACAGTTTATATGACAAGTACACCCACAGTCAGTAAAAATAATCGTGCTTGTTATTCATGTAGTAACGACCTTTGTTCTATTAAAAGTGAAACCAAACCAACAAAACAATCTTTTACCATACCAGAGACAAACAGGATGACGTTTCAGTCAAATAGAGTACAGATAAAAAGGCTGCGAGCAGATTTTAATACACTGTTGTGACAAGCTTTGTTATTTATCATTGCAGAGTATTTCCTTCATTACATGATTCTTTTTATTTATTACTTTATTGCAATACACCTTATAAATAAGAACGACAGCCATAACAATAAGTTTAATTCCCCTAAAATGCGCTTGATTATCACTGGAGTCTATTTAATCTTTCCCATTATAGTTCTCAATTTCCTTATTAAGACATTCAGCAATTGTGAGGGAACGTTTTAACAACCACCAGCAATCGGGGTCATTCTTGTTCAAAAAAATAAGTTAAGATTGTTTATTGACTCTGACATCATGCAGAAATCGGCCACGACATACATCCAAGTTACGCCGAAATTCTTGAAACAGATGTAAGCAGCAAGAGCAAAAGATTGTTTCTTGAGTCCTTACATTCTTTCCTCGACAAAAACACTATAAATGAATGAACGCCCTTCCCAAGGGTTTACGCATCGCTAATTGCTCCCCAGGGGGGCAGCGAACAATAACGTTAATGAAACTTGTTAGAATTCTGCGAACCTTGCGAAATCCATCATTCTCTGAAGAAGACCGCAGAAGGCGATCGAAAATTTAGAGTATCCCTTTTTATATTTTTAGATCTGTTTAAACCATTTATATATTTTAAGCTATGACCACAGATCGCTCCAGCAGTTTTATTTGTTTATTAACCGCCGACCGGTTAGCTCAGTTGGTAGAGAACCGGACTACCGTGCGGGAGGTTGCGGGTTCAAAACCCCGGCCGGACCAACACTCAGGGTCTTAAAAATAACTGAGGAGAAAGTGCTGCCTTTGTAATGACATCTGTAAATGGTTAGACTTTCTAGTCTTCTCGGATAAGGACGATAAACCGTAGGACCCGTCTCACAACACTTGTTCCTAATGATCTATGGGACGTTAAAGAACCCACACACTGTTCGAAAAGAGTAGGGGACGTAGTTCCCGGTGTGGTGGTCTATCCCTACGTCTGGTTGCATCTGACAATTCATGCATGGGTTGAGTGGGTGGGTGGGTGAGATTATATATGGATTGATAGCGGCAGCCAGAGGCGCTATACATGCTGACGTCCGATCTCATCCAATATAAGTGTAAAGCGCCTTTGAACATATTCATGTGAAAAAGTGCGCTATATAAATTCATTATCATTATCATTATCATTGAACTTTCGGTTTTTTGTTTTCTTTTTCAGATACGATTCCTAGCAAGTTTATTTCCGTTTTCAAGGTTTTCGTTTCTTTACACGGAAGTTAGGGGCATCGCTGGGAGAACCACGAAATATCCAAGACAGTCTACCAACTTTGAAACCGACATGGAAACTGGTTATGCAAACAATGGAATAAAAATATAGACAAAGTCATGCAAAGTCTTTCAATTTCTGTATTCGTTGAGTTGTCATCTCCAATATCGTTAAGTTATTCAACGGGACAACGCTGTTTATGGAAGTATACCTCCTGGCTCTCAGTTTTATGCTCCTCGGTGCTAACGTCTTGAATAAGCTATCACCATGCAAGACGTTTCATCAGTTGTATTCTGTGACAAGAATGTAATTTGTTACTTATTTTAGGGTACTAGTTCGTGCACATTGAATCAGGTCAATCAGGTTCAAACGTGTGAGAATTACCGCGGCAAACTGTAAATTAAAGACATGCCAGGCTTGTCAGGACTGAAGGCGTTCAGGAAGTGAGAGAATCTTTGCTGCACTGTTTCTACCTTACTCTGACAAATTGAAGAAATAGATAGAAGAAACCCAAAAGAAAAACATTTGGCAAAGGTGATGGTCAAATTTTCATTTTCTGGTGCAGCCTCTAAAAAAATCATGGTCCCTGGTTAAGCTACTCATTCGAGGAAACACTTAAAACAAATCAAGGCGAGTCAAGATTTTCTGTTCTGATTTATTGAAACGTCCGCTAACCTTTTTATAACTGTTTAGTGACACAAAGTAGCTTACACAACAAACTACACACTGTTCATATTTCCTCAGAACGTTAGAGACGAAGCCATTAATCCACTTTCCTCGACCAAGTGCACTCGTCGAACAAATTCACCATTCTTTTTCCGAAGTTAGTTGCCTATTCCGTCTTCTTTAATGTTGTTTTTTCCTTGAAAATGTGGATATGCTTGTAAACTGAGACCTCTATGACTCATCTGCAAAATTAAGTAATTTATAAGTAAGACACCACAAAAAGTTGCAACTCAAGGGTGATCTTTCTAGCACCTTATTCATTACTCCATTGCGACTCTTATATGGGTCTTGTATGTGTGTTGTGTTGAACGTTGTAATTGTTACACCTCAGTATAAAAATGGATTTAACCAACAAAAAAGGACCCCTGTTGACCCCACTATAAATTTGAAGAAGTCTCGTACCTTCACGTGGTCTCCTTTTCGAGAAACCTTATACAATAAATGCACGCCTCTGGAACGATTGCGTCTTCGATCTCGAATATTGGTAGAATTCGTTTCTTGTAAGACCACAGTACTAAGTAGCATGAACGCCATGAGAACTATAAAGGGAGGCGACCTCATTTGTTGTAGAGTTTGTTTCAGAAACAGTAATTTGTGGTTGCTGTTTTGAGAGGGCTCTTGAGCTGGTGTTTGCTTGCTGCTCCTAGTTTTAAACTTTTCTTGCAGCTGCAAGCAGTTAATCAGCGTTTATCGCAGACAATTCATTTCGTCATGCAAATCTACACCTAATTACATTCTCATCTGGCACGTCATCCTTTAATTTGTTCAGAGTTCCTTTAATTCTATATCAGTTGCGG
Organism: Ricordea florida; assembly: GCA_949710005.1. Taxonomy (NCBI): domain Eukaryota; kingdom Metazoa; phylum Cnidaria; class Anthozoa; order Corallimorpharia; family Ricordeidae; genus Ricordea; species Ricordea florida. The sequence continues at coordinate 28,662,390 of OX453284.1, forward strand.
TGATGTTCTCATAGGAATAACATACAAGTTTCCGCTGGATCGTTCTGATAAGAAAATCTTCAATAACGTCTTATTCTCAGCCATAGTACACCTTTTGACGCAGAATGTAGAGCTGGATAGCAACCTAGCAAAACCGAGATGCGATAAGTAAAAAATGACCTCTGTTTTTGTCCCAGCTCCCTACTAATGAGACTCAAGCACTTTCCAAATTAGCAACATAGCAAGAGAAACATGTAGGTTTAATTGCTACTTTGATTTTTTTAAAAAAAAAATCCGTTAGTACTTGTTTGCTGAGAAGTACTAGAACACAGAGGAAATAATGCTGTTTATCCTATTCAAAGTGCAATGATATATTTTATAGAGCGCATTACAGTGCGACACCTTGTCCATCAAATGAGGTGCCTCACAGAGTCTCGAGGCGTGGGCGGTGCGTCTCATCACTTCACCTGGCAATTGATTTTCATCGATATCAAACTGTGTTTGGTCCCAAATAGAACAAACGACCGTTTTATAGCTTTGCGTGGTCTTAATAAGGTGCAATTGTATATTCAGTAAGATCAGTTCAAATAAAATACCACCGGAATCGTCGTGGGCGATCTTAACAAGGATATTCAAGACATTCTGTCGGCTGGTAGAAACTCACTTCAGTCTTAACTTATTTACTACGAAATGTTATCAAAATTGCACATCCCCAGTGAATCCACTTTTTATCGAAGCGTCATAGGAGGAACAACTGTCAGATCCTTCAGTTTTGGTGGAATGATTCTTTGCGTGAGGAACTCTTCCCTTCCTTGGTCGCTAATTATTGTCTGATAAATACAGGATGTACTAAACAACAAAACAATCCCCGCTGAGTTGAACTTCCACTTTCCTATTCTTGTAGTTTCCTTAATAACAGCACTATTCAGTATTTTCTAGCAACACGGTAGAAACACCCTGAGGTCATTCAGCTATTCAAAGCATCACAGTGTCGTGGGTATCACATATCACGTCAACCATTTTAAGCAGCTTGTGCGTACTTTAGGAAAAAGGGACGATATTCTATACAGACTTTTGTTAAAGAACATAGTCCTCTCCTTATAGTTGGTATTCTGTGAACTGCCGTTTTCTCTCCTTATTTCAAATATAACTAATACAATCTTTGCCAGATTGTTCGAATTCTTTGTTTTCTTACAGATGTTGGGGATAATACGAAAGCTAACAACACTCCCCCTTACCCCCCTCCCCCTCAGGCAAGGTTTCCAAACGCGAGAAAACATTTGATCAAACTACGAGGCCGCAGGCCGAGTGGTTTTATTGTAGAAGAAATTCAATATATTACAGTACATGATTAATATACACTGCTCGCTGTTAGCAAAGGCTCGTCAAGGCAAGCAGTGACTACACGTGCGTAAAAAAGAGAACAAATAAAGTAAGTTACAGTGTTCATTTGACAGTTTTACAAATGATGCATTGTAAAAAGTATAGATAAACA
>OX453284.1:28668863-28786363 GCA_949710005.1 Ricordea florida
TGAAGAGTTGATATGAATGATTGTGTTTACCACAGTGTAAAAACCTGGTTTCTTTTTGGAGTTGTATTTTCTTAGTCTCTACTGCTTTGCCTTCTTTGTTGTACATCACTTTTAAACACAATATGTTCTTACACCGAGGATGAGTTGAATGCTCCAATTATTTTTTGTTTATGTTCTTTTCTAATAATTGCATGAGATTCATTGTAAGAAGAATCTTCTGATTAGATATTTTACTGTCTACTGCAGTCATTATTTCATTCCTAGGTAACCACAGATGAGAGCATTATGAATAGTGCATGTTTCAATTTGTGTACTCTCTTCAGTTGCAATGGTACCCCTAGTGGTAGATAGAAAAATTCCTCTTCCCTCAAAAGAGATGCCATGTCAACAGAAGTGTGAGAAACAATGTCCTTACATAAAAAAATGGGGGTAAAACAGTTGGAGTCTACAAAAACTTTGAATAAAAGTTTGGTAATAGTGAGTGCCAACTGTATAGTATGTGGTTGTGCTATTTTTAGGTCATATCATAAAAACAATACATGTAAGAAAGAGTTATTGAAATCTTAACATGTTGAAAAAGATTGCTGCACTATGTACTCCTGTAAGAATATAATGTGAAATCAACATCAATCAGTCACAAGTATATACCACATGAAAGTTTAATGGTGCTGTTACAGAAACAGGCAAAATATCCATACCCAACCAGAGAATAGTATATTATTTTGAATATATGAAAATTTCTATTATAAAAACTGCAGAAGAAAGATTTATGATAAGGATGGTATTTCATCGAAAAAGTCATGGCAGCCAGAGGTATTGAACTTGTAACCAATGACATATAGTAACGAGACAAACTATCATTATATTATTATCATTATTATTATCATTACTATTATTATTATTACTGGTATTGATATTATTATTATTATTGTTATATTTTTTATGTTAAACATAATATATTTTTATGGGGTGGGATGCATGTGCTAATCTTGGAAAAGGTATTGTTACTCTACTACTACGAGCAATACAAAAATCTTCTTCATAGGCTTTCCATCAGAGGTGGTAGTAATCAAAACAGCTCCAAACAATACCATTTATTCTTAAAGGCTTAGAATCTAGTGCAGTCATTTGTCTATAACGTTTGTGTGGAAAATCATTCTTGAAAGCATACTTTAGGGCATTTAGGAAACTTGAAACACTTGTTACTACATACAGCACACTTGCAATGAATATATGAGAAAGATTATAAACATTTTGGCATTACAAAATTTATTTTCTTCTTTATAAAGTTCTTTCAATGTAAAAGGTTAACTGTATGTTGTGGTTGTTATTAAAGCTTGATATTTGACATCATAAAAATGAAGTAAACAGCAGAAAGTAACAAGGTTAACATGTTATGTCTAACTTTGCAAATTAAGGCTTGAATTAGCATTTCATTTGTGGGAAAAGGGCAAGGGTTCTAGATAGCAATATTATCAGGGGGGTCATTGAACTCTAAGGTAAAACTTACCCATTGTGAAAAGGCTATGAAACTTGTTGTCTCTATGCAATATTATTGAAATCTTTCAATCAGAGAATACATACATATATATATAGCAAAGAGAAATACTACTCAGAAGTAAGTAATAACATTTGCTTTATTTTCAAATGATGGCATTGATCACTGATTAAATTGCAGAACCAGTACTTTATAGTGACACTGGGTATATATTCTGTTGAAAATTCTAAACACAACTGCTACATCAAGAAAATTTACAATATTTTCACTGTTTCAATGATATCTGATCACATCGTTATAAATGATTGCTATAACAACTGCAACTCTCTGTGTTGGGAATTTCTTCAAAATGCAAACGCTATCGTTTTATTATGACAAATACCAACTTACATTCTTTTGTAATCTGTTGGTCGTCTTCCGATTCCGTTTTTAGACATCTTCAATCGTTGAAGTCGTTCCTACTCGGTTTTCCTTCTAAGTCGTTTTGCTAAATTTAGTACGCCAATATATTTCGTTACGTAATCGTTCACTCATGTCCTGTATTTCTATCAATAACACATTCAAATTCAAAACTAACTTGGTTGAATTCCTGGTCCTTTTCCCTGCTTTTTCGTTTGCCTTTTTCTGGAGCGAGCGGTTGTTGTCTTTGCTGCGATTTATGTTGTTATTCTCCCTGCTGTCGTTTCTCTATCCCTGCTTTGAGTCGTGCTTTCCTTGTGTTGATTTTCACGGTATTCGAACTTACTCGGCGACGATCTCGGGCTAATCTTTCTTGAATATCTCGGAGATCATCTTGCTGGGATGTACTTCCAGGACGAGTGAAATCGGTTTCCACAAAATTTACCTTACCTTCAAAAAGGCATCACCGAATTCTCAATGGCGGAAATTCAGCAGTTTTCAAGTGCGCTACTATTGCCAGGTAACCTGGCCTGCGAACGGACACCTTTAAAATATTTAGCAATTATTCCACGAAATCGAGTCGTATATGAGCTAATAGCCAACGAGGCGCGTAGCGCCGAGTTGGCTATAGCTCGTATACGACGAGATTGAGTGGAATAATTGTTTTATTATATCTCTAAACCCTCGCTTATGAGACACTGGAATTAGTTTGTACGACAAGAATTGACTTTGTTATTGTTTTTGAACAGAACCATGTTGTTGCCGAGCCGACATATTGTAGAGCCGATATGTAAAAATGTTTCAAACACGAGTCCGGCTCGTTTTTAAACATCTCTTTAATGTACTTGTCAATTTTTTTTCGAGTTAGCAAATTAGTTTAAGAATTTTAAATTGGAAAAAGTAGGCAGAAATAAAATAAAAACTCAGTTTACGGGCTTCACAGATCTTTCAAAATGGCGGCTGTTTGTAAGAGTTTCACTTTCGTTCGTAATAAACAATTTCGCAATATAATTTGCCCACTTACCGTCGAATAATTTCATCCCATACTTATTTGCTTCGGTAGTATTTCTTTGGTGTATGATTTTTAAGCTTGACTTGAATTTCTCCCAGTCTAATTCAAGAAATCATCCCTCCATGATGGCCGTTTTCCGTGCCAATAGTATATGAGCTGATATACCATGAGTAGGGAACCAATCAGAGCGCGCGTTTGCTCATATACAAGGGTGGCAGATATAATAAAGATATATATATATATACTAGCAATAATCAGTGATCAGTGAAATGCGTTCGACTTTGATAGAGATGTTGAATTTTGATACCAATTATTAATTCTCACGAATTATTCTACAGTCATGCTATGTCACATAGAAAGATGAATACTACCAAAGACTGTTTAACAAGCGATAATACAATAACGGTATAATACAAATGCCTAATCATTGGTAAACAGGTTACGGTCATCCTTTTTTATAACAGGTTACCATAGCAACAATATGACCTGTCGAAAACACCTTTAAATTTAGCTTTAAGCTGTAATAACTCAAAAACGAGCTTGGTGACCCCCATTTTTTATTGCTACAATTTGCAGCAGTGGAATCTCTACTGCCGATTGAGCTAACTAATTCGCTGATTTCCCCGAGAGACGTAAGGACTCTGATCTGGCTGAATCGGCCCTTAGATAGACAATGAGCAGATGCTACAAACCATAATGAGCTTGAGCTCCGTAAGTTTATTTCTCGATCACAAATCAACCGAGCTACACAGCGCGTAAAGTTTGTTTTTCTGCCACAAATCATGGCCGCCTGAACTACACAACTCAGTAACTTTGTTTTACGGCCACAAATCATGGCCGGCCGAGCTACACAGCTCGTAAAGTTTGTTTTACGGCCACAAATCATGGCCGCCTGAGCTACACAACTCAGTAATTTTGTTTTACGGCCACAAATCCTGACCGGCCGAGCTACACAACTCGGTAGGTAACATTCCTTGCGAAGTAAAACCGAAGTGCGATGACGGAATTCATCCTCGGTATTCAACATGACGAAGTACTAGCTCTTTCTTCTCGAACGTGGCCGACTTGACAAAACAGATCCCAAATTTGCCTTCATAGTCACAAAAGAATTCGTACACGCTTCTTTAAGACACCATAAATACTGCCTAAAACACTTTTTAACACCAAAATAGTATGACCACTTTCCGTTCGCCGTCCCTGACGCTCGCTAATATAAACTAATTTTGGTCTTGAGGCGTCAATACCGCATGATATTGACGGCTAGTTGGAAGAAAATAGATTCCGTATTTGGCGGAGTCAAGTGGCGACGGAGCCCAATACGAATAATATATTTTCTCCCAACGCCGTCAATATAATGAGGTATTGACGTCTCAAAATCAAAATTAGTTTTTTTATCGCGATTCCTCCGCTATTCGAGCGAAAATAAAGCAAATTTGAAGTTGTTAGACCCTGATCAAAAAAACGGATTCTCTCTCCCGTTCATCTGACGCATACTAGGATTTTACGCGTGATCAAAATTTGTTTTGATAGAAAAGTTTTCAAAATACCGCTTGTTTTTGTCATAAATTGCCGAATGAGACCAAACAAACCCAACAAATGATTTGTATGACAGAATTGAGAAAAAGCACGAAATAACCAGGATTTAGGCCAAAACGTTTCTTTACTTTTGAACCTGTTTTGGTGGCGTAAGTGGCGCGCGCACTGCAAATTCTGTTTGTAAACAAACTTTCAAATAAGCGAAAAAAAGTCTTGAAACCTAGATTATTATCAACTTTTGATCAGGTGAAACCTTGCTCTAATTTTTTCCTGTCGAATCTCAAAGTTTTGAGGAGTTTCGTCGTTGTTTTGCGGAAAAATAAAGCGTTTTCTTTTGCCAGTGAGGAAGCCTACACAATTCAAGTTCGCGGGGGGTGAAAAGCGTGTCCATACATACATATATTTCAAATTCGCCTGCATTAGGAATGCGTTCTCCTTCGTCGAACGCAATAAATATATATACATATATAAAAACTCTCGGCTCGATTTACTCGGGCTTGCGAGCCACGTGGTCTGACCGGAACCGACACGATTTGTAACCTCGCTTCGCGAGGAACAATTTGCAGCAGTGGAATCTCTACTGCCGATTGAGCTAATTCGCTGATTTCCCTGAGAGACGTAAGGACTCTGATCTGGCTGAATCGGCCCTTAGATAGACAATGAGCAGATGCTGCAAACCATAATGAACTTGAGCTCCGTGAGTTTATTTCTCGAACACAAATCGTACAATTTGCAGCAGTGGAATCTCTACTGCCGATTGAGCTAACTAATTCGCTGATTTCCCTGAGAGACGTAAGGACGTTGATCTGGCTGAATCGGCCCTTAGATAGACAATAATGAGCAGATGCTAGAAAGCATAATGAGCTTGAGCTCCGTAAGTTTATTTCTCGAACACAAATCGATCGAGCTACACAGCTTGTAAAGTTTGTTTTTCTGCCACAAATCATGGCCGCCTGAGCTACACAACTCAGTAACTTTGTTTTACGGCCACAAATCATGGCCGGCCGAGCTACACAGCTCGTAAAGTTTGTTTTACGGCCACAAATCATGGCCGGCCGAGCTACACAGCTCGTAAAGTTTGTTTTAATTTACGGCCACAAATCATGGCCGCCTGAGCTACACAACTCAGTAATTTTGTTTTACGGCCACAAATCCTGACCGGCCGAGCTACACAACTCGGTAGGTAAACATTCCTTGCGAAGTAAAACCGAAGTGCGATGACGGAATTCATCCTCGGTATTCAACATGACGAAGTACTAGCTCTTTCTTCTCGAACGTAGCCGACTTGACAAAACAGATCCCAAATTTGCCTTCATAGTCACAAAAGAATTCGTACACGCTTCTTTAAGACATCCATAAATACTGCTTAAAACACTTTTCAACACCAAAATAGTATAAACACTTTCCGTTCTCCGTCCCTGACGCTCGCTAATATAAACTAATTTTGGTCTTGAGGCGTCAATACCGCATGATATTGACGGCTAGTTGGAAGAAAATATATTCCGTATTTGGCAGAGTCAAGTAGCGACGGAGCCCAATACGAAGAATATATTTTCTCCCAACGCCGTCAATATAATGCGGTATTGACGTCTCAAAATCAAAATTAGTTTTTTATCGCGATTCCTCCGCTATTCGAGCGAAAATAAAGCAAATTTGAAGTTGTTAGACCCTGATCAAAAAGACGGATTCTCTCTCCCGTTCATCTGACGTATACTAAGATTTTACGCGTGATCAAAATTTGTTTTGATAGAAAAGTTTTCAAAATACCGCTTGTTTTTGTCATAAATTGCCGAATGAGACCAAACAAACCCAACAAATGATTTGTATGACAGAATTGAGAAAAAGCACGAAATAACCAAAACTTTTCTTTAATTTTGAACCTGTTTTGGTGGCGTAAGTAGCGCGCGCACTGCAAATTCTGTTTGTAAACAAACTTTCAAATAAGCGAAAAAGTCTTAAAACCTAGATTATTATCAACTTTTGATCAGGTGAAACGTTGCTCTAATTTTTTCCTGTCGAATCTCAAAGTTTTTGAGGAGTTTCGTCGTTGTTTTGCGGAAAAATAAAGCGTTTTCTTCTGCCAGTGAGGAAGCCTACACAATTCAAGTTCGCGGGGGGTGAAAAGCGTGTCCATACATACATATATTTCAAATTCGCCTGCATTAGGAATGCGTTCTCCTTCGTCGAACGCAATAATTCTCCACCTCTATTTAGGCATTCTGGTTTCACAGGAAATCACATTTTGGTAGCCTTAGAACAGACACACATGTATTGGACAACACTCAGAACAGATTGGCAACTTCCCATTGCTTACATGTAGGTTTGAATGGCAGGTTGGCTAAACCCATTCCATATTTTCTACACTAGTTTTACCAGTTATGCATGCAGCTAGTAAATTTTTGGTGCACTGACTTAGTGTCTTTGTTATCATCACACTTTGGAACTGATGATCTATACCAACTGATCACAGCAAGTCCATAAATATACAGTTTCGCACTTAAAAGGCTGAATCACACTTTCATCATTAGTCGGGCTGCCTGTGGCGGCCCGACTTTAGTTTTACCTCTTCTTCAATCTATTAGTCTATCTGGCAACATCGCATATAGTCCCCCATGATGCTTTTCAAACTCGATCAAATGGTATGATGTCATAAATGTCGGAAAAATTACCTGCTAAGACGCTCAACTCACATACAAATGCACACGCCGTCCTTGATAGACCGACACTAAAAGATGTCTATGAGCGTATATTTCGACACGGGTTGTTTCAAGGACTGTCTAGCAATTCTAACATGTTCAAACGAGTTCACACCAGATCGTTGATGATCATAGTAAAAATATCACAAATGACAATACAAATGACAGTGACAAAACGAACTAAACTGAAGTGATTAGTCCTCACAAGATATGGAAAGCAGCAAGTTATCATGTGAAGAGATCAAGGTCAAACTGAGAGAAGAACTGAGCTCGAAGACGTCCGTCATGTTGGAGAACAACAATTTTAACCTACAGTATTATGTAAGTCATGAGGACACCAAAATAACAAACTTTTTAATATTATTTACTTGGTTTTTACTTATTGTAAGCTCTTAAGTCTATTGAATGGTTATATTTTCGTAATACTGTTAAATAAAAAGGTGATTTTATTCAGCATTTTAGTAGTCGCTAGTCTTGTCTTGCTCGTGTCGCAGCTCGTATATGTAAGAATATAACAGTCCATGAACAATGTGTTAACGTCGTTAGAAAATGATTGTAATTTGTTTGAAAAAGCTGTACGATTGTCTGTTGATGTAAATACAATAAATAAAAATTATATGTCCAAACAATGTCTGAGGTCTCGATATGCAAAGTTTCTTGCTTCTGAATGTGCCGTGGAATGTGTAGTAAACAAACTTCGTGCTATTCAACGTGATAGAGAACCGAGCAGAATCCCAATTAAACAACTTGCACGTATAATGAAGAAAAGCAGGAATTTAAGAAAGGTCATCCGTAAGTATATTGCAAAGAAAGTACCTATGTCATCTAGAATACATTAATTGCCATGTTAATAAAAGTGGTTTTCACTCAACACATTGCAAATTCAAGGGAATAAAAACAAAGGGGTTCAGAAATCAAAATAGAATGAAACACAGGGTACATGTACATAATGCTGTAAGAATCAGGGGACACAGCACAGTAAGGAGCATTCAAGAAATCCAATTTTATGTACAAATATTTATCCGATACTTATAAAAGTCTCAACCATAACGTCAGTCATTCTAAGTTTATTTTAAGTAGAGATGTGGAGAAAAACCCAGGACCTTCTACAGTTATTAATTCTAGCAAAACAATTTGTGCTCTGACTGTACTATTCTCAAGGTGAAATCAGTTTATTTGGAATGAATGCAGGGAAACAATGTGTTGCTATGTCAGTTTGTGCATTGATCTATAACAAACACTGTCTTGCAATATCTTCCTCTCTGGACCTAGAAAAGATACTGAATGTTGGAAATGAGTTATATGAAGTACTACCGAGAATTTTTGCTATTAACAGAATTACCAGATAATGTAAACGTAATTGAACACAATTATGAGATGCAATACAGTCCAAGCTATACTGGTAATATACATGATATATCATCTACCATTGATTTTGAGTTTTGCATGCCACTGGGAAATGCTATACAAATATTGATGCAAGAGAACTATGATATGTTAATAATGACTGTTCAGCTAGTGTAACACAGTAGCTATTTATTGCAAAGGTAATGGTGAATTCAAGGTTTTTGATTCTCATGCAAGAGATTTGTTTGGGCTACCACACCCTCAAGGTACTTGTGTACGTCTGCATGTTGATAACTATAATGATCTAGTAAGCTATTTTCAGAAATTTTATGATGAAAGTAATAGTATTTCATTCGAACTTCGAGGTGCGCGTATTTGTGAATTAATACTGAATAATGATATTGCACAAGATATTCAAGGCAAAAAGTATAGTGAACCAAGGAAGGATAAATATAACTGCCGTGATACTTGTAAAACTATTACGGTAGTAATTCAAGCATAAACAGTGATATCACTCAAAAGTGTTGTTCTGCTATATTATTTTATTGTATATGTTTTTCTATTATAAAACCATGTAGTTACTGGAAGTCAGATACTTTGGATTCTATTTCTGAGCAAGGGAAAAAGCTGGTCGAATTAAGTCAAGACTGAGTGTTTTAATTTTAATACTTTGCCACAAAAACTAAAAATTTATGATGCAGAAGTCCAATTATTGCTCATAACAGAAGAAAAGACAAAAAGACATTATGTGTTCAAAATTATTATAACAGTGCATGAACAAACTGGTATAGTCAAAGAACCAATAGTTATGCATGTATGTTGAATATTTGTGTTTATATTAATGTTTATCTCGATTCGCACTATTTGATTACTATTTTTATTGCCAATCTCTGCAAAAGACATAATTTGTGTTCAAAATTGTTATAACAATGCACGAACTAACTAGTATTGTCAAAGAACCAAAAGTTTGCTTGTAAGTTATGTTGTGTTATAATAATTATAAAATGTTATAATACCTGGACTGTTTATCACTCTATTTGCAAATCCTAATCATTTATTTTCTTAAAGTTTTAAAAAAGTTGTATTTGTTCAAATAAAACAATGATTTATATTATTTTTTCATATAGTGCTTATTAGTGCCCCTGAAAAATGAAATACAATGAATACATTTTTAAATCCATGGTAATAACTACCAACTCTGAACTTTTTTGTGACACCTTTACTTTTACTCTTCAATACCAATATACACAAAGTAAATCAAGGACAACATGCACAAATCTATGTGAGGGGTAAACTTGAAAAACAATTAAGCTATCTTTTCTCAGTTTGCAAATCCAAGATACCAGAGTAAGAATGAATGCATCTAAATTCCTGTGTTATTTGAATCCAGTAAGAGAATGGCCTTTTGAAGGTCTATGCCGACGACTGTGTGTTTTGTGAGGATTGCTAAGCAGAGTCCGATTATTTGAGCTGAAAGTCAAACCATGAAAACAAAACTGATGAACATATTAGGCACTGAACACATTGGACTGTTAAAACGTTTGTTGGACTGTTAAAACTTTATTTCTCGTTTAAAATCAGTGCATATTGAGGAGCTATAATAACACAAGTACGAAAAAAATATGTTACGGTTTTATTGTAATCCCTGACGTTGGATGGAATTTAGGTTCAAATCGTTCAAATACTGTTTAATATTTTGTAATTTTGCTCATTTTGCTTGCCTTACCTTTAATAACTGTTGTGTTTTAAGGGAAGGACCAATAGAAATTACCGGGGGGGGGGGGGGGGAGGTAAACAATTTTTTATGCAGGCATTTTTTTAAGTCCTACTTGTGTCCATGGATTTTTTTCTCCGTTGTACGAATATTATTTAGGCACAACCTTTTGTAGGAAATTTCTTAGACAAGTCTCCCTTGCAGGAATTTCTCTTGTTCCGCCTTAAAGAAAATAAAATAGATTATGTCAATTTCAATCCACTCTCCAATTTCGTGAGTCCCCACTTTTTCTCTTTTATGGGGAGGCCATCATTTCCGGTCCGGGGATCATTTGCGGAACAATCTGGGGATCATTTCCGGTCCTGGGATCATTCGCGGTCCAATTTGGGGATCATTTACGGTCCAGGGATCATTTGCGAGCCGGGATCATTTGCGGGCCTGTACAGATCACTTTCGAGCCAACTGAAATTCATATACTGCTTGTAATCTTGGGGGCGGTCGATGGCGGTCGATGTCGGAAAAGCGAATAGTTATCATCTGTTCACGTTTAGCTTCTGGCCGAGTAAAAGGCTCATGAAATTCAGTCTCCAAGTTGGTCATTGTCCTAACTGGAAACATTTAAACTCCTTTTGATTTTAGTAAGACCGCTAATGAGGCCCTGTTAGTGAGGTTCTTTATGTCGCGCGTCTGAGTTTCAAATCTTTTCACGTCGCAATTTCGGAAGGTCGAAGGTCGCTGTCATAATTTCCCGTGAGCGGCTCGTCGTTCGTCGCCATTTCAGCTCCTTTATGTCGCCGTTTCAAGGCCATGTTGCTTGTCGAAATTTACCCCTAATAGGGCCTCGCTAATCGTCCTCTTAAGCTACAAAATCATTACAAACTCTGGCAACGGTACGATACACTTTCAGCGTGAACTTTTATCAACAGACTTCGGTGACTTCGGTCACGACAATTGTCGTCGTCATATCGGTGCCCCCGAGTTCTATCCGACTAATTACGAAGTGTGTCTACACTGGAGTGAGTGAGTGAGTGAGTGAGTGAGTGACAATTTGCATATCGGAGTCCCCACAAAAACTCGCAAATACGCTTCGCGTATCCACGAGTTAAAAAGGCAATGGTGTTCAATGTTGTCATGGTAACGTTGTTATACCATCCAAGTTTGCTGTTATATCACTATTACGCGGAAATAGTGATACTATCATCCAATCAAATCTCCGAAACTTTTTGGCCTATATTATAAAGCAATTAAAAGGCCTTAACTCTTGTCTGATACGCGGTATTTAGTCCACAGGGGAACAGTTAGTCAGAAATTAGGAAGAAATTAGAGTTGGTGACTAGAATTTATCGTCGCCCACAAGGAACAAATCTTTGGGCGCCAGTAGAAGATGAGAAACGGAATACAGGGGGCTTTGTATTGCATAGAGAAAGTAGATAGCCAATAAACTATATAGACTGTATACACTGTAGAGAGAGATTAACTATATAGACTGTATAGACTGTAGAGAAAGATTAACTATATAGACTGTATGGACTGTAGAGAGAGATTAACTATATAGACTGTAGAGAGAGATTAACTATATAGACTGTATAGACTGTAGAGAAAGATTAACTTATAGACTGTATGGACTGTAGAGAGAGATTAACTATATAGACTGTAGAGAGAGATTAACTATATAGACTGTATAGACTGTAGAGAGAGATTAACTATATACATTAGACTGTATAGACTGTAGAGAGAGATTAACTATATAGACAGTAGAGAGAGATTAACGATATAGATTGTATAGATTGTAGAGAGAGATTAACTATATAGACTGTATAGATTGTAGAGAGAGATTAACTATATAGACTGTTTAGATTGTAGAGAGAGATTAACTATATAGACTGTATAGACTGTAGAGAGAGATTAACTATATAGACTGTATAGATTATAGAGGGAGATTAATTGGACTGATTGTAATGCGTATATGATTATTTATATAGAATATGCGCAATAGAAATGAAAATATTATTAACTATATAGACTGTATAGACAGTAGAGAGAGATAAAGTATATAAACTGTATATACTGTAGGGATAGATTAACTATATAGACTATATAGACTGTAACGAGATTCAAAGGCGTCTTTTTGTAGCTGGTGAATCTATGAACTCCACTCGACTTGTGCATTACGGAATGCGAGAAAAAGATCCGTCACTTTGTACGCGACGTCTTTGTATCTACTTTTTCTGTGCTTGACCTTTTTTGTAGCTATTACCTGTGATCGACTAAGCCATTTTTTAATACAGAATCTCATATGAAAATGAGAACACTGGAGCGCCCATCAAGTGAATAGTCAGTCAGTTAGGCGCTATTGCTTAGTGCCAGTGTAAAGCAAAATGCAAACCTCTGTCGCTTGATTTTTCGTGTCAGCCTTCCTGCCACTCCTTCTTCTTCCTTGTTGAGGAAACGAAGGAGATACCTCACTGATTAAACCATTCGAGATCAGAAGGAAGGAAACAAGTACAGCAAGAAACCAAGAGCACATTTTAGGCTGTAAATAAAAAAAAATTAATTACACTTTGTGGGCGAAGGAAAGAGATTACTATTTGTATTTTTAGAGTGTTTAACGCGCCTTCCGCAATAGTTGTGTAAAGCCGTATTTTTCCTTTACTAGGTGAGATTACTGGTGCCACATTCTAAGTTGCCCCTATTACTCATATACAACGAGTACGAGTTTTGACTTATAATTTACGGATGCGCTCCGCTATTGATAAACGTTAGGTACTGCCCTGTGTCATGAACATCAAAAATAGATTTATGAAGTTGGCATTTCCGGCGTAAGATCAGAAATAGTTAGCATCCCAAATTTTCAAGAATCTTCTACTTTGCAGAATTGCTTGGTACTATTGTATATTTTCGCAGTTCTATGATGTAGAACAACAACAACCATTTATTTGTACTCACAATTTATAAAATAATTACAATAAAAATTAAATTAGTATAGAGTACTGCCTGCCCAAAATAACCATTAGGGCTAAAAAAATGGGCAGACAATAGAAGCGTTAAGTGTTGGAAGAAAAATTCATGCAGACGAAGAAAAAATAATCGTGCTTCAAAAAAATTCATGCACCGAAAAAGTTTCGCCCCTCCTTCGGTTTTTTCTAATAATCCGTTCCTAATGTGACCAAAAACGTTTACCATTGCAATTGAATGAAGGCAAATATTGCAGAACGGGATTAACGCGGCAAAGAATTGAAACGGATTACCAATCAACAGGGCCAAACAAATACTAACCTTTTGGTATGAACGTATTCAGCACGACTTGCAGTAATAAACTCAGTGACATCGGTTAATCTTTTAAAGCTTTTTCCCCAACAGCTGGTTATTATGAGTAAATAGCAAACATCTCGATATGACTTCCTGCATGTGGGCCGGGAGTTGGAGGAAGTGTTTAGTTTAGCACATGATTCTATGTAATTGCAGTGCAAAAGCTAGACTCTTATGTTAACGTTAGAATAGCAGTAATAACAGTTTCTTAATTTTAATGCACCGTTGAGTAGTACTGCTGAACTAAAACCAACAAAATGTTAGGATGTTCAATTCCTTTTATTTCATGCCTTCGATGGGTCACTGCAGAGCCCGCGGTCAGTCCCACCAATCATTACCGCCTGCCTTAGCTGGTTTTGCTTTTATTTCAAGTTTTGTCAACAGGGCAAAGATAATGTGTACGAACTTCGTTATTTAAAGATCTCAGCACAATCTGATGAATCATTCAGTACAACTTCCCAAGAAATAGTCAAACTGTTTAACGTTTTCTTTTCCATGATAAAAACTTTTGAACTACTCTGTGCAGTAGAACAAACAGTAGTACAGCGCAATACGGGAAATTAGTGATCAGACATCGTTATGGCTTATCCATAGATTGAAAACATGTGCTCATGCTGAGTCCAAAAAAGACTCTGCCATAAAGTTTATGGTTGTTTTTAACGGTAAATGAATCAGAATGCAATAACCATGCATTAAGACTCAAAGCGTTAATTGGTAGTTTTAAAAACATTATTGTCGGCAATTGAATGTGCTTTCATGATCAACCCCATCCCAGATGGCAACATGAAATGTCAGGAAGCTTTCCATTAACAATTCTACTTTCTCTAGCAGTAAGAATCAGTATTATGCTCACTTCTCAACATGTCATTTATATATATATATATATATATATATATATATATATATATATATATATATATATATATATATAAAGAGTAAAAGTTGATTAATCGTAAAACAGTGCTCAATACGTGAACGTAGAGCGAAGTAGTTGTTGCGGGAGAAAAAACACACAAACAAACTACAGGTTTAAACCTGTAGTTTGTTTGTGTGTTTTTTCTCCTGCAACAACTATATATATATATATATATATATATAGTTGTTGCGGGAGGAAAAAACACACAAACAAACTACAGGTTTATCCCTACAAGCCTGTTTCGTGGTTGCCCACTCATCAGGGGATATCCCCTGATGAGTGGGCAACCACGAAACAGGCTTGTAGGGATAAACCTGTAGTTTGTTTGTGTGTTTTTTTCTCCCGCAACAACTACTTCGCTCTACGTTCACGTATTGAGCACTGTTTTACGATTAATCAACTTTTACACTTTATATATATATATATATACCCCGAAGAGTGGGCAACCACGAAACAGGCTTGTAGGGATAAACGTATAGTTTGTTTGTGTGTTTTTTCTACCGCAACATATACTAATCCCGCAGCATACACCCGCCGTCCTTCTGTGTTCATTCTAATCTCTAAGAAGGTGCTGGGTTCGTGGGAAATATCACCAAGATCGCTTAAATAATTCCTGGTTGTTTATTTTTAGTCAAGAATACAAACTTCAGCTTTTCCACAAATTAAAGCCACCGCCATAAAACTTCCTTTCTATGAGAATTAAATTTAAGAGCACAAGAAGTCAGTTAAAATCTTGGTTCTCATGAGAAGAGCATAAGCTTACCAATCTTCAAGAAGATTAATATTTTGTTTGTGGTCAATATGGACACCATGAAGCTTCTTTTCGTAGTGTTTTCTCTGTTATGGAGTGCAGATAGAGAAATAACTATTCATTCCTCGCCACCATTCCCGTACCCACCCAGAGGAAGAAAGAGAGAGGCAGCGCCTAGTTTTAACTACAAATCGTTCAGGACTACAAATCGTTCAGAACTACGAGGAAAAAACGAGCAAAGCGATTGTATTTATATTTCATGTTCATCGAATCCGGTTTGGAAAAGTGAAAGAGAACACAGCGTAAAATAACTGACACATGAGGTTTTAGGGATGACCCAGACTTAAGATACATGACAATAAATCGTGTCTTAAACTGTTCCAGCAATAAAGAAATCAAAGTGTAGGCTAAGTCCAGAGAATAAAAAAAGCGAGGGAAACGGGACACGCACCTAAACCTGACTTACAAATCCTTTACTCACGTAATAGATTAGAGGACATAAGGGACAGAGAGGGTCATTCGGGGCGTGGGCTAGGAAGAGAAAACTTCTGCAAACTTATTTATAGAAAAGGAAGTAGATTTCCAAGTGGTCCGCGTGACTCCACTGTAACCCAATCCTTCTAGCTATCTGTATTTAATGGATGCGCGCGGCTCTTGGATATGTACAGTGGACCAGTTAATACGACCACCGACGGGCCAAAAGAAAGTGATCGTATTACCGGGGTAGGGTCATGTTTCACAGCTGGCGTGTTTAAAATGACGTGTACGTATTTGAAGCGGATCAGTGTTTCACCTTCAAACAACTTTTCTCAAGCTTTCGCAACGCATTCAAATAAAATACTGTACTTTAATTGAAACTGAAGTACATTTTAAGAAGAGCAACAGGAACGAACCGCATGCCGCACCTACATTTATAAAACTAACATCATTTCTGGGAGATTAATATTGGACAAGAGAGAAGTCCTGAAGCTACAGCATGAACCAACAAACCCGCAAGACAAGAATGCTATTGCAATAATGAAGGATAGGAATGTACTCGTGGGCCACACATACCTAAAGGAATAGCGAGCACAAAGATGAGAGTGGGAATTATTTTGCATTTCCTTACAAAGCCGGGAAGCGAAGGAGAAGTTGAAATCATTGGAAAAGTAGTAAACCTAGGTAGCGGATATGAAATGGAAGTTCCTTGTATTTGTAAATTTAAAATACACAGAACTGCTCAACAACCTTTAATCTTTCAGTGAGGAATAAGAAACGCCGGGGAAAACGGCGATGCGAACAAGCTAAGATCGGCCAAAAGCAGAAGACTGAAAGACAAAAAGCAAGCCGGCAGCATAAGTCTTAGTCGTCTTTGTTCATGTGCGATGACTCTTATGATACAATATCAACGCCAACGCAACGTAATGTTGTGCACTATTGATTATCAAGACTCCTTTTCCCTATGAATGAGGTAAGCCACTGTCTTGAATTGCTGTTTTAGTGATAACAACATGACACGTAAAACACGTTTTCTCACGCTTTAGTTTGTATTGCCACTTGTCTGAGTGTACTAGTGGTCGTATTAACGAGGTTAAAAAACAAAGAAAAATGCACATTGGGAATTAAAAAAGTGGTCGTTGGTCGCATTAAAGGAGTGTTTTAATAAGAAAATAAACGGGCATTTTGCCGGGCCAAAAGAAAGTGGTCGTAACAACAAGGTGGTCGTATTAAAGAGGAGATCGTAAAGCGGGCTTCCACCGTATCAGTTTATCTCATTATAGATTGTTCAGGCGGAATTTGCAACCAAGAGTCCTACTCGGTAAGCCATAAGCATCGCCATTAGGCATGCGGACCGCTCGGAAAACAGACTTCCGCGTGCAAAAATAACCATTCCAAGGGCTGGACTGGGAGTGTCCCTCTCTTTCCCTTATTCTCTCTTGATCAGTAGTAAATGGAGGAGACAATGATGGATGAGTAGGCAAAGGACCTCAAATACTTCCTGTGCTAAAAGGGGAAGCTTTATCGGAAGATTGGTCCCCCTGTGTTTTTCGGAAAGCCCGTCGGTGAACATCAAAAGATCACACTGGACTCAGAGCTCTTAGTTTTATTGTTCATTCCAAACAGCTATTTACAAGACCTAAAACATTAAGCAAAGAATCTTTTGTTCATAGATGAATAGTGTTGTTGCTAATAGCCGACCATGATCCATTAAGTGACTGGTTCCTCTGACAAGTGCGTAGAAAGAAACCGTCGTTTGCCATAAAAGCGGAAAGGAATAACCTTGTCGGTTACAATTACAACTCAAAATAATACTTCAATTGCACCTTCATTTATAAAAAAAATTCTATGGTTCTTTGCCTTCTTTCTTCTACTATTCTGGGTGAATTAGTACAACTATGGTCAGATAAAAAGACTTGCCATACAACGCAGCCGCTTTTATGTTGTCAATAAAGGTAATTTCGGAACCACACTCTTAAAACGTCATTATGCAGTCATTTTTTAAGTGACAGCGAAATTAAACTGTATTAAATAGCTTTTAATAGTTTTTTTGCAACGTGTCCTTGCGGAGGTAAGTATTTTCATTTTGTTCAGTTGAACGAGGGACTTCGTTGGTGGCGAATATATCATGACTGTGCCCTTGTCGGCAAACTATCTAAATTAGTAATCTGTATCAAAGTTTTAACATGAAGGCAAAATAGCTAAGAAAAGGAAGCGACACTAGCCAATAAGTTTATTCAAGTCATGGAACATTTCTATCGATAAGCTTCGTTTGAAGTTATCATAGCATACAGAAAAGAATTAATTTGCCTACGTTCTCGGTCCATCTTTTTACTGAGTAAAATATAAAGAAAGCAGAATGAGAATTGATTCATTTTTGTGGCCGGTAATGAATAGAAGCTTGTTATTCGGGACACAGTTTGCAGTTTTAATGTCATTCATTATAGCTATCTTGTCGACTCGGAATAGTTAATGAGAGGTGTGTCTTCGGAATTAACTAAAAAAAAAGACTATTAATGAGCGCTTTGATTATAAAAGTGACAATTTTAAACTTTTTTACATCAAATGTTGATGTATCGTGTTTCTTTGAAGCTATAAAGTTTGCACAAATAATTTCAACCGAGCTATGGATAAAACTTTTGTAGTATTTGTTAGTTGCCTACTGTTCATTGCTTCAATGATGGAGAGATTTAATGAAGTGGAAACTGCGGCACCTGTAACTGGAATAAACCGTTCTTTTAGAGGCAAAGAATCAAGAGGAGAGGAGGTATAGTTCTCTTTGTCGATATTTTGACTAGGCCGGATGCAAAGGTTGAAAACTGTTTTCACTCTACTTGCAAACCTGGTATGAGCTGGTTCGCGATAGTTTTCGAGAGAATGATCATACTGCATCAGGGTTTGATAGACGCATTAAAAAGTTAGTAAAGTGAGTAAAACAAACAGTGCCCCATATAAGTGCCATTTAGTAGTTTGTCACACTGCATGGCGTGATCCACAGATGGAAAGTGAGAAGTACACTGCATAGAAAAACAAACAGAATCACATTATGTTACTGTCCAGTAGTTTCCCAAGGAATGGTCAAACGGCATGGTTTGATCTACAAATGGAAAGCTTGACAAACAGTATCATATTTCAGTACTATACAGTAGCTTTTCAAAGAATGCTGACTCACACTGCTTGCTTTGATCCATAGATGAAAATGTCAGAACCACTCTGTATAGTAAAATAAACAGTGTTACAGTTTAGCACCGTCTAGTGGTTTCCAAAGAATGGTCACTCAATCAACACATGTTGCTTGCTGAGGAGCAATATTAAACCGCTTTATTAACGCTAAATTTGTCACTCATTATACGTGAAATCTCTCGATCGCGTTTTCAGGTTACTTTTTTTCAGCCATTAAAACAATATTAAATAAGACGTCTCCCGATAAACGTAGACCTACGCACACGAGGACCGAGAAAACACCAAAGATAACCATTTGAAAACACGAAAAATAACTATTTGCGTAAAACACAAACGTAATGTGTAATACACAGAAATCCTTTCTTCTTTTACCCCAAGATAAGAAGTGGCAACAAGAAGAGAGTGCTATTCACTTCCTGTTTGGCTTCTGGTCGTTTTATACTGACAGTGCGAAATTTCGAACCAATGCCAGCCACACAATTTTTCATACAAATTATCCAAATCACGATCGAGTATCTAAACAATAGAATTTCTACAAATGTTTTGTATTTCGTTAAAAATGCCTACAATTTACTCTACAATTGTACAAAACATATCAGAAATGAAAAATAAAATTGTCTTAGTCGGTGGAAACTCGCCACAAATCTGTTATTCAGCGTCAAAAACAGACATTCCAAATTTCTATGAAAATGTATTTGGGTGGCCCGACTTGGTTCGAGCAGTCGCACTGTAATATTGGCAGCTGCAGCAATTGTTGCTAATGGCCTATTATGCGCATGTGCAATTGCAAATACAAGGAAGGAATGGCACAAGGAGTTTACTAGTTACCAGGAGACAACAGCGTCGCGTGGTCTTGCCCTCGGAGCATCGATAGCTCCCACAATAACCCCCTTTTGGCACACCATTTTACACCTTTTTAGCGGAAGTGCGTTGTCGTGCGTCCGAGCTCCTCTACTTGAGCGAGCGGTTCAGTAAAAGAACGATTTTCTGGCTGTAGATCGGACTATGAAGTAAAAAAGACAGTATATTATGATCCTGGAAAATTTGTGAAAGGATGTATTTTTCGGCACTGTCACAGGCAAACTCGAGAAATGCAGATCTAAATTATCCCAATTAATAGGATTCGGACCTACGACCTTCCAATTTCTAGTTCGGACGCTCCAGCAGTGAGCTATAGGAAAGTTTAACTAGTGAAGCGATAATAAAGCCATTAAGGAATCAATCAATTTTGAGAAATTATAATGTTTATGATCAAGCCTGAGAAAAACAGAGGGCTCTAAACAGAATCTGAACCTGCCACCACGCGATTTCCAGTGCCACGCTCTGCCAACCAGCTATTCTTAAAAGACATTGCGCATAATATACGGGCGTGCTAAGATGTGGCATTTCTCTTGAGATGTTCAAATCGATATCCCACGAGTGAGCGCAGCAGACCAGTGGGATATCGACTGGAATACAAGAATGGCTCCGTCTAAGTGGCCATGTATCATTCTGTTGGTTATAAAGACAGTCAGCTACAAGATAAAAAAGGTCTTCACGACTCAATCGAATGCAATTGAAAACCTACAGAAAAGGTGTTTTACTATTCAGTGTGGTTCTAACTTTTTCATCCGTGTGGATGAAACCATGCAGTTTGACCATCATTTGGAAAACCACTGACAAGTACTGGGCTGCAGTACGTTTTGTTGTGTGCATTGCGGTTCTTGCTCAGCCAGTTAATATCTCTGTGTTGCAGCCATTCTGTTGATGGTTTTCTGTCCCCTTCAACATATATATCGTAAAGCCCATTTTTAGTAAGTGAATTACTGGACCTCTGAACTTCGAGACAATTGAGAATCAATTTTTAATCATTTTGCCAATGCTGTGACCAGTCAAAAATGGCAAGTATACTGACAGGAGACACTTAGATTAAATACAACTGCTAGAATGTCTTGCAATGGGAATAGAAGGGAGTTTTCCATACCAATAAAATGAGGTAAATTTGTCACAAGTGTCATGAACACGTCATCTTTCAGAGCAAAACAAGCGTATGAAGTATAAATCGGAACATTTACTTCTTATTTAGTAGACACACATTTATAAGAAGCCTGTGATTTCTGAATTTGCAAATAGAGGAAATCTCTAGCAAATGTATAAGGGAGTTAGAGATTTGCTTTGATAGTAAACGTGGTAGTTATTTTGCTTTTCTTCCTTATTACGATGCCAAATATCTGTGTTTACATTCACTTTGATAGAGTAACAATTGTGATGCAAATATAGAACTCTAAATTAGCGTCATATTTGCCCAGTTTGTAAATGGAAGGAAATCTGTATTCCGCGTAGTGTAAATGTGGTGAGAAAAAAAGGTTTAAGAACCTACTTAACAACGTATTTTCAAAATTTGCATCCAGCAGATTTTTGTATTTGCAATTAGTGCGAATTTGTAGCAAATGGATAAGGGAGTCGGAGATTCGCTAAATTGAAAGCAAACAAAGATTAAATTTAAAGAAAATGTGGTATTTACTCCACATATTTTTATAAATGCCTCAGAGCAAATATCTGTCTGTTGCACTCATTTTGCAAGGGTAACAAATATGACGCCAATACGAGGCTCGAAAATTGCATTACATTTGCGTGCTCTGTTTCCAAATGCTAGCAAAATAAATCCAATTTTTTATGAGAATGCTTTTTACTTCTTATTGTTTGTCATGCTTAGACACTTCTTTTAAAAAGAACTGATATTTCATTGGTGAAATTCAACAAATGAAACGATTGCCATTTTCATCGACGGCCTTTACGTTTCCATTTTTTTCCAGATGCAGCTCAACAGAAGAAACGTATGTGAAGCTGCCCAAGAACAGGGTTGTTATAACATTTACGACCAATGAAACCCTGCACAAACATCACTGATCCAAATCAACTTGGCGAATGAATAAATCGAAGTGTCATATATGCCTTTAAACTACAATTTTTAAAGCAATTCTAATTGTTAACTCAAAGAACTGTAAGTCGGAATATTAAGTTAAAGTCTCAATCTCTTGATAAAGGAGACAAAGTAAATAAAATACATCATTTAATCCTTAAATCGTTATTTTCTCAAATAGATCACCTGTTTTGCCTCAGATCCGTACAAAACTGCGATGACCTGCTTCACTTGCCCAGTGTCTCTTTTGCAGTTCACATAAAATTTCATATATTCACATTCACGTGTTTCGTTTACTGCGGCTAAGAAACAACGGATCCGAGATAAGTCCGAGAGGACATTAGTCTACAGAATGATCTTCAAACCGTATTGAAACAAAGAGGAAAACATCGAGTGCATGTAGTGATATCACAGCATGTACTAAAACCAGGAACACCGGAAAACCCCGGAACACCATGTAACACAATGTTTTTTACCGCTAAAATGAACTTTTCTAAAAATAAGCATAATTGCCTTGTACCCTTTTAAATCCTTGAGTTATGAGTATCTTTCCGTATTTCGTTTATTCCCTTAACTTTCTGAGAAAGGAAAACTATAACAATGGAAGATATGTGAGCTAATAGAAAAGCCACAGTAAAATCCTTTTTTCAGGCTGAATTTAATAATACATAAATGAGACTGAAACAAAACTGTTAAGAAAAAATAATTAAATCTAACGTAGGAAGAGATGAAGCAAGATGATGCAGTATATGTGTAAGAAGTCAATACTGAGGTAGTCAACGTGCCGTGGAGGGGAATTGAACCTGGGTAATAGATGTGAGAAGTGAGTGTTCTATCCAACGAGCCACGCTGGCCCGTTTTTTTTGCGCTGTTGTTTAGCGATGCCGTAAAAGCTGTTAAGAATCATACTCAAGGCAAAACATGATAGCAACAATGCTTCAAGAAATGCCACGAATTCGTTTGTGCTGCGCTATCTTCAGTGCGGCACACTAGATGTGAGAAATCCAAGCCATTTTTCATAAAACCTTAAAAATGGAAAAGACGAAAGTCCAATTTTGAGTTACTGAGCGCTTTCTCAGCACTGTTTGTTGCCGTCATCCCATAACAATGAAAGAGAATGAATTCACACATACTTTATTTCTCCCTTTATATTTCTCTGCGACTGCAAAGTTAACGCTAGCGATCGAGTCAAGACTGAACAGCAATAGTGCCATATGCTATTGTTCGGCAGAAATATTCAGACCCCTTTTTCATTATTGATGTTTGGCATATTCGACCTTTCCACACTTTTTAAGACTTTGAATTTGACAAAGTAAGTATTGAGATTTTTTTAAAGACCTAAATGGCACATTTTCAAGTTCAGTTGTAGTTGAATCATCGATTGTGAGCATTCTTTCAAAGGCTTCTGAAAAGTTCTTATGTGATGCTATCGCAATTTGCCACGTCGGTCCCAAAATAGAAAAACGAACAATGTGCAAACTATAATATTAATTACCTATTCAGTCTCCCTCATGTTAGTGTTATATTATCTGACCATCACGAAAAATTACTTTGCTCAAGGCGAATTTTTGTTCACGATATTAACCCTTTTGTCAACGTTTCTCCTGCCCTTTTTCCATAATAAAACTTATGTTCAGGGACGTTCGGTTGAGAACACTGACTGGTTTTTTGAGAGATTAAATCCTGGCCGGCACATAGAAAAGGCAGTTATAGTTAAATAACAGACGTATAGGATTATTTAACGCCAAACTAATGTCAACTTGATTGACTTTGAAACGCCAGCAAATTAATTGGCTGCATCATACGTCAATCTTGACTTTGTCACTCTGAAAGGTAATAAGCTGTTTAATATTTGTAGCAAGTGAAGTCGTGCTTTCATTGATTTAGCACGCCTCGATTCAGATGAAAACCCTATCTGACAGTAGATGTTCTGGAGTGAAAGGACAGCTTTAAATGCGATGTTTCTTTTCAAATGTTCGCCTCTTCGAAGGAGGTTGATGAAGCACGTTGAATTAACAGCGCAATCAGCCAGTGAGCATGCAGCACTGAGTAGTGACGATGCTGTTTATTGCAAATCCTACCGCAAAAGGACTCTACAGGATGAAGAAATGAAAGCAACAGATCAACAGGGCTGCTGTATTCGATCTAATTCGTTATTGAGGTCATGTACTGAACGTTTGTGCGAAACAGGGTTCGGCAATTCAGGAAAATCAAAAATCAAAAGGAATGATTGTTGGCTGGACATGATCTGGATGGAATTTATTGATGCAAAGAAACGACAGGTAGACCATTGCCTGAACAGTATTTACGCTAATGAATTCGTTGAGGATATCGTCCTAATTGAAGCAATGATGATGGTATATGTAACTTCTAAGCCAAGAAACTTTGAATTTAAAACGATTGATGCAGAGATAAACCGTAGAAACGAAAGTGACCTTGAAGAATGGTTGGAGTCTATGACGAACAGGATTTATGGCACTCGGAGAACAGAAGGCTCAAATAGCAGAAGCAGAAAAATACCTGGCCCAGTGGGGAGGCCAGTATTATATGGAACCAGCACCAAATGGTACAAAAGTGACTGATCAATGGACGCTGAAAAGCTATAAAGTGAATAATATTTCGGTCCTTTTTGATCTTGAACGAAACACTATTATTTAGCCTAAAGCAAACAGAAGACCTTGGTAAAACAAAAAAGAAGGTATAAGCAGCTATATAAGCCCTGATATTAGAAGGAATTTCGGCCCATAGCGGTGTGATTAGTTGACGAATAGCACTATCTATATCGCACCCTTTCTTAGCCAATGAGAATGAACACGAAAATAAAACAAGAAATCAAACTTAATATAAAGTATTGGCACTTGACTAACAGAAATCCTGTATCAGGACTATTAAATTGTGCAATTTCCAAACTGGATGTAATAAAGTGGTAATTGAACTTCTTGTCGTGCAATTTTGGTCTGAAATCATACTTGCGATTTCAAATCGAACTCGCGCTGCGCGGGCGTTCGATATTTGAAATCACGCGTATGATTTCAGACCAAATTGCACTCCTCTCAGTTCAATTACCATTATTTACGTAGTTGGCAAATTATTACTGATTGCGCTTTAGTCAAATCTCTTGTGAACCGGAAATGCAGATAAATTAAATTAACTCCCCGCTACATATGACTTTCCACTATACTTATGATTTAGTACCAGAGCGGTTTTACCTCATAAAGTAAAATAAATAAAAAATGTGCTTAGAGTTCCAACTGGTGGTAAGCTCTCTATTTACAAGAGCAGCGAGGAAACGCTGAACGTAAGCATGGGAATGTAGCAAGGGTGGTTCGAGGAAGCACTTTTTTAAACAGCTGTAACCTGATTTAATTCAAGCGCAAATCGGAGATAGTTCATTATTGTTCAAGGGGACGTTAAAGACCCTTACCATGTAAACGCTTTCTTTACAGATGTTCCTTTTGCACCACTGAAATCCATCGGAAAAAGTGAATACAAACTTTCTAACATACAGTTATGAGGACAGTCGCTGCATACAACATCGACATGAAGGCAGAAAAGCATTTGGACACTTATTTAGCAAACGTCATTAGTCTCGCCATAAAGGACGCTGCCTTGCGGGACGCCTTGTTATGCATCATCCACTCACAGAGAGTAATAGCCATCTTAACACGCTGCACTCTGTTCAAGAAAATTTATCACTTCCTTTCCTTTCAGAACCTTACCAGCTGTTACATCAGGATTCGTTACCTTCGTCCTCTAAAAAAGTTAAATATCTACCGTTTGTATGTCTTTCTTTATTTTCACAGAAATATCGAAAAAAAATCTTAAAGGGCACCTGCAGTTTCGCTGCGTTATTCATCAGCGCTACTAATGTTGTTCAATGGCGTCATTATAAAGTGGTGTCCTTATGGTCTGCCTATTTTCTACAGGCACCGATTTGGCTTGACCGACGATAACATGCCGTTGTTCTCACCAGTCTTAGCATTTATTTCTGAACTCTCCAAGAAATATTTCGCTCTGAGTTCTGGCGTTCACTGGATAAAGGGAAGGCGATTTTGCTTTGGCGTTTGATAAACGACGTCAAAGGAAACTATCATTTTTGTCTTATCCATTAATCCTGTCGTTAAATTGCGTTCTGAGAGGTCAATTCTATGAATTGTAAATAATACTCATTGTAAAATTGTAAAGTAATTAAAGCAGAGAGCAGTGCGGCATTAGTGCAAGGAAAATATTGATAATTCATAATGTATGATTAAACCTCAAGACGGTACTCTGACTGCTATTTATCCTGCGTTTTGTATCAGTGACAAAACATTAACCGAGTCAGCAAGGCTAGAAAAGGCCGATGCAGTGTGGCAGTTTTCAACCAGTCCTGTTTTGATCTTGGGTTTGTGAATCCGACGCACAAAATAAAGCGCAAGGCAAAGCCTACGGTGCAAACACTTGAGAAATGGTGTTATCAAATCAGGGAATAATATTTTATTAGGCGATTGATGCATATCGTTTAGTCAATTCCGTGACTATTTTACAATTTAAAGTGTTTCTATTTAACTGTATACTATCACAGGCAGCACAAGTTTTTAAATTTGCTGCTTTCCATGAGCGGCTTTGCTAAACCATAATTCGGCTGGTTGTCTTCTATTTCGCTTCTGTTTTGACTTGCACATTCTTCCTAAGGTGCAGCTTTCGCCCCGTGTTCATGTAGAACTCATCCGATTATGTCACTAAATTCAAGACTGACATTAGTTCATAACCTGATATATAGTCAGTTCAGATTTACATTTTACCCTACAAGTCACACAGAACCTCAGTAGGACATAATTTACTGCTTAATTTACTATCCTAAAGAAAATTAAGTTAAGCCGGTTACAACAAAGAAACAGCCAGAAAAGGAATACAAAGCTGAAACAAGACAGGGATTCAATTCAAGAGATGTATTGCTATGTTTAGTGTACCCTGGGCAGGGTTTGTCTAATTCAACATGTCCTCGTTTTGTCGTTTTATTTACACATCACAGCCATTAGCGACTGTACAATTACAAGATGTCGATGGATTTTTTAGCTCTCATCATCGGCCAAGCAATTTTGAGACTGTCAATAGAATTTCCTTACGAATTTCACGGATACGTAGGCAATATAAGAATGGGTTGAAAGAGGCATTAACGAACATAACTGTCACTGAAAAACTTATCGCTGCGATTTTGGTGGCGTTTCTCCCGGTCACCTGGATCAAAATAAACATCAATAGGTACGGAATATAACAGAGAAGTAACAAAACATATATACAGAACATTGTGTTAACTGAGCGTCTGTAAAATTCTAAATGCGGCGTGCATATTCTCACTGTTTGTCGTCCTCCTCCATGCAACTCACGCATTTCAAAGCGACTTTCAATTTGGCCTTGAAGTTCGCGCAAACGGATCTGGAGAGTTATGTAAGCTGTTGCGGAAATAAAAAGACAAGTACAAACTGCATTGATGTTAAAAACTTGATAAATCCTTATGTCCTTCAACCATGTCAGAATCCAAAGACTGGTGCTCGACCACAGAATCGCCAAAAGAATTCCCGTACGTCTCAGCGTCACTGTGCCGCTGTAGTTTTCT
Source organism: Ricordea florida (assembly GCA_949710005.1). Taxonomy (NCBI): domain Eukaryota; kingdom Metazoa; phylum Cnidaria; class Anthozoa; order Corallimorpharia; family Ricordeidae; genus Ricordea; species Ricordea florida. Next base: position 28,696,203 of record OX453284.1, read on the forward strand.
CTTAAATAGAGTGCAAGAAATCTGTCAATAGATATCGCAGTTACTGTCAAAAAAGAGACGGCAGAGAACACGTTGGCTGACAAATGGAATAATATTCCAGATACACAGAAGAGCTTAAAGTTGCCGTATACCTCAGCTGCCTTGTACATAACATAAAGAGGTTGAACAAAGACCCCTACTGCAAAGTCTGACAGCGCTAGGCTAAGAAGAAGAGCTCGTGACGGAGCACGGAGGGCGGAACACGATTTTCTCAAAGCCCAAATGACCAAGGCATTGCCAACGCCAGCGGTTACTGAGAGAACGGCGTTTAGTACACAGTTGACAAGGTAGGAAATTTTCAAAGGTTGTACCGGGTCAACCAGAAACCGAGTCAAAGAAATACACGATGGATTTGAAGTATTCCAATCACGATAATTATAAGTAGAGTTGTTCATTTCGAACTTTGTTTTCAGTTGATTCGTCTCAGTTTCCGTGTCCTCGCTGTTCTTCAGCAAGCGATCAAGGTGGATGATAAACAATACAACTCCAGCAGGTGTAATGATTTCCTTGTAATTGTGACATCTTCACCATTTTCATGCAAATTTCTTTTAGTCATGAACACGGGTTAGATCACCGCGACCACGTACTTAGTTCAATTACAACTATTCCTTAACGAATCTTTGCATGCGTCCAATCACGCAAGCCCCGAAACGGTTCTGTTGGCTAATTGATGAAGCCGCGCGTCACTTTAAGAAACAAGAAAAGTGCGCCAATGGCTTAACTCTCGTTCAGCGAGATTTAACTGAGGATAAATTATATAGTAGATAATTATATAATGAACCCAAAGGTCTCAACGTGTCACTGAGTTGCAAAAGGTACTTCTTTTATAACGTTCAAATGCGACACATCAGGCCAATAACGAACATAATAAAATTTGAACTGATCAGTGTTTTACTTGTAACTTAAAGTTGAAATTACTGTATTCTAGCCGAAAACGCAGATGACAAACACATATCTAAGGCGTGTGTATTAAAGTTTATTGCATACTAAAATAATATTTTAATGAACCAAAAATGAAACTTAACACTGAGTCACTAACGAAAACAGGGGATTCGTAAAGAAGAACATGTATGAGAGACGTAATGCGGTTTCAAAAACAGTTTTCGTGAGTTTTTCTTGGAAGTTCGGCCCTATCGAGAGAAACACTCTTAGGTCACGGGGAAATATTTTCCTTGTCGGCATTTTTCAAGATCATAAGGATTGAAATTGAAATTTGGATCATCTACATTTCTGAGTTTCAGTTCGGACCTGAAAGCAGATAGTTATGCCCCAACAGTATAAGCTCCCCTCAAGAGACAGTCTAACTGGCTCATTGCATAGCTGTTTATAATAATCCTATATAATAGGACGATTAAACACTGTATCTCGTATTTGATGTATTATGTTGATCACTGTGTTGGAAACAAAAGGAGCCAATCACATGTTTATGATTATGTTTTCCCTTTCTCGTTGTTGCTTCGTGATGTAGAATTTGTAAAGTGATAGATTCGAGCAACTTAACAGTTGTGAGGCGTTTCAGGCGCAATACAGACCAGTTTCATAAATGGCGGCTAATCTATTATTCTTTTGTTTTCATGGTAATGAGCCTTACTGGACTCGCTAGGATGTGCAAAATTCAATAAAATTTTTGTTTCAAAATGAGGCCAGTGGGTCTAATTAACATACATACAAAAGAACAATAAATTGGCTGCCATTTATGAAACTGGTCTGTATTGCTCCAATAATTGTACGTTCTTGACAAGTCAATATTGAGCAACACTGAATTTCGTTCCCTTCATAATTTCGGACCCTCACAACCTGTATATTTCAACCAAATCCAAACTACCACGTCCGAAAACACACTGATAAGTTATTATTAATCATGAAAAAAGCATACCGGAGTGCGCAGATATTTTCCCTTTAACCTTTCGGGCTAAACAAAGTACAAGAATTTCATTCAAAAACCGCATCCACCATACTTCATTTTATTTGACTTTGGGCCATAGGTTGCGATTTTCTTAAGATGCCTCTTGTTGAGGCCACACGGTTTCAGTGTAAGAAATTGGCAGGGGTGGATTGGGTGGCAAACCACCCACTATTAGAACATCCCAGAATAAAAAAACAATGCTTCAAGCATCCCTTACATTCGGTGCACCTAGCTTTAAGTATTTCATAGTTTGAACAATTTCTCATAATTCTCAGAGCAACTCCAAAAGGAATAGCTCTCTTACAATGAAATGGGTGGGAACTTGAAAACGGCAGATATAAGTGGCTATTAGCCTGCGCAGCAAGCGTTTCCGTTGTTTCAGTGGGGTTCTATAGAGATTTTCAATGTTTTTGTCGCACGAGAAGTGGGACGAGAGAAATAAAAAGAGGGGGGGGGGGTGGGGGCGGGAGCCTAGTCTCTTTCAGGATTCTTGGTCCCATATTTGACTAGAAATGTTAAGTTGCAGTCAACGTTTGCGCGGCGCCAATTCTGTACGGCGCATTTCTTGTTATTCTAGCTACTTGAACACGTAAAGGTGGTACTGCAGAGTCTTGGCGGTATTATTAAGCCAAAAGTAAAATTCCACCACAATTCTTCCATCGCCTCCTTTCCCTCAGTTGGGAATTTCAGTTTTATCAGTTACTGCGCTGTCTTGAAGAGATAAAGTTTCAAATGACAATGTAAAACCGTCATTATGCAGTCCTTCCTTGCCATCAAGTGCTTGACTGATTGCAGCTTTGAAGTACAAAGCAACAGACGGCTCTTTGCCTGCTACGTCATGTATGGCAGTTTGGAGCTTCTGCTCTTTTTGTAGGTCTCTTTCCTTTTGTAAATTGCGAGGACAGAACTTAAGGATAGGTGAGCATTTACAGCTGAAGGCTCTTTTAGTTGCCTTTCGGAAATGTCTGCTTATGAATGAACACACAATGGGACTGAGGAAAGCGTAAGAAAAAGCAAGCAGGCTGACAGATACCTGTAGTATTCCATGTGGATCGTGCAAGTTTAACACTGGAGTTACGTGTAACAACTCAACGACTTTTAAAGGCGTTAAACATACAAAGAACACAACTATAACCACAGATAACATCCTTATCGTGTTTTTCCGCATTTTCACGGCTCCGCAAATATCAAACCGTGATCGTTGTCGATACCTTTCCACCAAATGATATAATTTCTTTGAAACTCTTAAATATGTAACTGTTAAAATACCAAGCGGTATAAGGTACAGACAAAGGAAGTTTGGAACGTGATAGGAAAGGAAGACAGCAAAGTAATCCTCTCCTGGCTGCTCCTCTATGCAAACCATTTTTCCATGCGTTGCAATGCTTGAACTGAGAAATGCTTGAGGACAGGAAAGAACCGTCGATGCTATCCACAACGCCAAAATAAGCTTGCTTGATATTTTCCCGAGATTGTTAAACCGCAATGGCGAGCAAATAGCATAATACCTTTCGATACTAATTGCAGTAAAACTTAAAACAGATACATTATAGAATGTATAAACAAGCAACCGATGAATTTTGCACAGGGAAGTTCCCAAGTTCCAAGAATCGTTCAGAATGGAAACCCCCTCCGTGGGAGTTTGCAATGCCAGCAGCATATTAGCTCCAACCATGTTACATAAAAGATTGTTGGTAACACTGCGAATCTCCCTGATCCGATAAAATACGAACAATACCACTGCATTTGCCGTGAGAGCCAGAACAAGAAGCACCACGTAGAGTAAAAACCCCAACAGATGAACCCAGTTTGGAAGATTGTCGACGTAAAGTTTAACTGTAGCTGTCGTTTCAGTGTCGTTTGCTTCCATTGCTTGATTTTTTACTGAAATAATTTCTACTCTTCAAACAGTGACACCATTTCGTGAGCTATTCATCTTTAGCCGTTTCACCTTGGTAATCTGCTAAGCAAGTTGATGGATTCAGTTGATGCTAATTACATTCAGTGCGTCAACAGATTGCGTGTGTTGTTCACAGCCACTCCTTGTGATATGGTTCTCAAGGTGACGCAACTGAGGCGTATAAGATAAGCGCCAATCGCGAGCTCTGCGTGTCTTTATTCGAAGCTGTCTGCTAAAATGAAAGTACTATCACCTGAACAAATGTACCGAAAAGACGCTATTCAAAACATGAACTACTTATCAACATTCCTCATCGCTGATTTCTCGCGTCGTTAATTATTTGATACTGCAAGTGGCCATATCAATGACAAACAAACTTTCAGAATTTAATTTAGCCTTCCCCAAGTTGGGTTCAACTTTTCGTTAACGGCGAGAAAGCGAGAGCAAATGAACAGATTGTATAGTTTTTGTTCAGCAAACAAATTGAGTCTTCAATTACTTTTCGCAAGATTAAATTCCTCTAGCCAATAACATTCATCGCGTGATTAATACCGGAGTGCATGAACCATGCAAAATGCCTCAAGCTGTGTTGATAGTTGACGCTGAGCAGTGAGCCTATTATTTGCTTTTTCTATATATTGATTAACAATTTGTGAGAGCACGGGATAGCAAGTGTAGTATTGAATGAATCAATGTCCTCTGGTGATGTGACAAAGGAAAAGCTTCACAACACACATCACCGTCCTTACATTTAATGGAGTCAGTTTGTTTCATCGATCATAGTCTAGCACAGTGCGTCACGTTTCCTGAAAATTTACGTAATAAAGGGTGTTGAATGTCTTGATTCTACCACTGATTGTGAACAGTTTGCTGTAGACACATGGTGCTATTATCGAGATCGAACAAGACTTGAATTACATTTCACTGCAGTCTTTCCCAGCTTTGCTTTTCATTCTTGTTCCCAAAACTAGTATATTTTACCTAAATCCTTTGTGAAAATGTTTGTATCAACCCCATCCGTAACTCCTGGTTGCGAGTGCGGTTGAACTATACAACTTGTTACTTCCTTTCTCTCCCTCTTATACGACCCCCCAGGCTGCCCCCCTTCTAGGATCTTCCACCATTAATTAACAATTATTCGCCGAAGGCGAAGTGATTATCGGTGAATATTTACCGAGACGAATAATTGTTTTAGTATAAATCCACAGGTGATTATTTCAAACAAAGAAAAGAAAAAGCACTGTACAGCAAGAAAAAATTTCACTTCATCAAAGGCGCGCGAACGACTGGCAGACATTTTGTTCGTCGAGGTGATTATCGGCTAATAATCCGAGATAGCGAACCAATCAGAGCGCGCGATTTTGTATAATCACCTGAGTATTTATACTAATTTTATATACAGTAAGTGCCCTCTGGGGCTAGATCGTGTTGTTTAGTGGTGTTTAAGTTACCGAAGGTCTAAACCCTTTACACAACTTCTTTCCACGATCTTGATGTAATGCCAGTCAAACAGTTGGCGAGAATTGAAAAACATAATCACTGGCAAGCCAACGACACTGAACTGATCTGGCCCTCAATTCTCCAAATCCTACCCTACGAGGGTTATGGTACTCCCTAAGGAGAAAAACTACTTTGACCTCGAGTGAAAGAGATACTGCAAATACAGCTGAATTTGCTCCCCATGTTTTCAGTCTTCACTGCATTATAATTAACAACTACCTACCGCTTGACACTGAGGTGAATAGTTGCTTTAGTATATACTAAAACAGTGAGATAATGTATACCACAAAGAGAAAATGGCTTGGAAAATGGCTTGGAAAATCGGGGACGTCTCAAGTGACAATCCAACGCAGCGCCGATTGCGGTAAAGGATATTTTGTTGTAGTGACTGTCGTACGTCTCGTTTTCTCACTGACAGCAAAAATTTTAAGATCATGTGTAATTTGCACACCCCTCAACCGAGATATCGGTCGAGTGTCGGTCGACATATCGACCGACTATCTGCTTTGTTGTTAATTTGGATAATCTCTTCGCTTTTCACAGATGCAAACCGGGGTGCCATATTTTTCGAAATTCACGCGATGGAGCGAAAAACTCGCAAGTTACCCGGAGGTAAATAGCACAGGATATTGATAAGGCAATTTGTACCACCGTAAGGTAAAATTGCGGGGTGCTGACGTTTCGAGCGTTATCCCCTCGTCAGAGCGAATGACGAAGGGCTAACGCTCAAAACGTCAGCAGTCACCCCCCCCCCCCCCCCCCTTTACCTTACGGTGGTACAAATTACCTTATCAACTTGTTTGATTATCCCAATTTTTTGTGTTTCAATTCCCCACCGACGCAGTACCAGTTGCTTTAGATACTACCACCACAATACAGGACATTGGGAGTTTGAACTAGCCAATCAGAGCGCACCTTCAACGCTATCTACTGTTTTAGTATATACTAATCAGGTATATGTTGGCACACTGTATTTGCCCTATTTCATTTTCTTTCAAACATTTACTTCCTAGCCGTTAAAACTTTCAGTTTTCAGTAATACCTAATCCCAAGAAACAGGATCGATTCACAGAAGCAGTGTAATTGACACCTGTAAAGCTACTTGCACAGTACTAATGAGTATAGGGACCAAGTGGTTTGCAAAGTCTGTTGGGGTTGTAATTACGTGAAACCCAAGAAGGCAAGTGGTGCATGAACATGTACAGTAGAAACATGTATAGATCATTAACGCAGCTGCAGACTTGAAAGAAAGCCATAACTTCATGCCATGAAGACGACGAAAATAATGAAGAAGACAATGAGGACGCAGAATATTTTGATGATAAGCCATCTGTTGGAGGTGACAGACTGAAAGTACTTCAACAGTTCCCCATGAGCCGCCTCCACATTCAACTCTGTTGCTTCAACGTTGGAATCAATTCTGGAAAAAGGACGAAGTGTACACTTTCGAGCGAGCTACTACACAGGCTTCAAGCCTCACTGTAAATCAATGGGTTTATTTTTCCTACAGTATAGATTTCCCTCCAGATGGAATGACGCTAAAAGGCTCACTAATAAATTTAATGACTTCTAACATTTAATCCAAAAATGCCACTTTTACGACAGACGAAGCACATCAATAACAATAGACGCAAATCCCTATTGAAACGCCCTTTCACAACTGCTCTGGTTTTGCACAGCTATGATGCTTAGTTGGCCGCACAACCTATCGCCAATCAGAACTGTTCAATTATAAGTAATGGGGAGGGGCTTACACGTATTTTCCCGCGCTTGATGCAGATATCCGTCATGCTGTTTGCTATGAGTTGATTGGTTCATCAAAATGGTTGGTCGGGAAAGTTACAATAACATAATTTGGTCCTGACTTACATGTACAGTCAGCTTAAAAACGCTCCACTTTCGTCAAAGTGTTCACAGCCATGTTGACTGCATAATAACAGCAATCTCATATCTTATATTTAGAGTTTTATCTACCTTTCAATTTGTTCCTCTTGTTCTTTGACCATATGGGCTAACTCTTGGAATATACTACCAAGTTCGACTATTGTGGACTCAATGCTTTCCATTGCAGTTGCACGACTTTGAATGTATTCATCCTGAAAATCCAAAAACAGCAAAAATACTACTATATTCCTCAGCTTTTTTCCTTATTGCCATTACTTTCTTTAATTTGCTTTAAAAAAATGAAGGAACTGCAAACAGCCCATAGTACTGGGTGAAAACAACATTTAATTAGAAACGTCTACCTGCTTTTTGAAAAACTTACTTATAAACATGAAAACATTCGCCTGGAGGAAGTGCCAGAAGATCTCATTGTGGACAGAAAGTGAGCAGTTAACGCGGATTTGACAATTTATTTACTGATTGGCTGATGAAGATCAGCTGATAACGCTACGGACTCAAAGCGGTTCGTTTAAAAATAAAGAATATCATAAACCAGAATATCGATGTGTAATTTGCACTGGTGTTACACTTTTTGCACTGGCGTTACACTTTTTGGACTGGCGTTACACTTGAACTGCACTGCTCTCAGCCAATCAGAATCGAGTATTTTTTCATGTATATTATTATTTACAACATAAGTGTCACTGATGGATTAACTGTCTGTTTCACTGACATGTAAATTGTCAGAGTGATATTACTGTGGTGCTTATGCTACTTACCTGTTGCTCAACGAGTTGCATCTGGCTAAGATCATTAGGTACAGGGGACCTGGAGTCTACGTGATCCATGTTTATTGTGACTGGATCACTGCCTTGTCCAAAGTTACGAGCTGCAGCTGATTCCTGGAAGACCGAACTTGTTAATGCAGCTGGCGGCAGAGTGTCCACTGCACTTCCCTGAGAGAACTGCTCTCGTCTCTCTTTCTGTTGCTTGAGGTTCTACGAGCATTCAAAAGTACATAATCAAAATTGCTTAAGCAGTAAAAATGACAGTCCCCAGAGTAGCGACAACATGCCATAGAGCGTTTGCACATGATGTCACAGCAGCCATGTTGGTGTCCCCAAACAAAGAAAAGGCGTCCATGTTGGTGTCCCAAACTGATCCTCCAGGAATTAAATTCTATTCTTATGCAAACATCTTATTTTGCTTCCGTAAAAAATAAAATTGGCCGCTGATCAAGAGAGTGAAAAGGCTCTACACAATGTATTTTTTTTCTATAATAAGCTTTGGGCATTACTCATGGGAAACTGGTTAACTACTCCATTGCTTGACTCTTTCACAAGAATCGCTGTTAAAATTTGGATCTCAATTCCACCCTCGATAACAATATTAAACCAAACTAAATATTGGAAAGTGATCAAGAGTTTACTTGAAGACTTTCTGCAGTCTGAAGATGACTATGTTGAAGTCCTCCATCTTATGGGCTTTTCTCTTCTTATCATAGTTACCTTACCTAATTTTTCAGTTTTGTTCTATTACAATAGTAATTTTATGAATTCTCCTTCTCCTAATGTCATTGTTACATTATTTTGAGTTTTCTTTCTATTATGAATATATTGCCATCTATTTTATTTTGATTTTACTTTGTGAGTGTTATTTCTCAAAATCATTATTTGTAAAATGTAACGGTAAAACTTTATTGTCCCGCCTAGATTAGCACTTTAACTAATTGTATGGAGAAGATGGATAGAATTTAATGTATGAAGTTCATTCAAAATTGTTGTTGTTTGTTTTGTTGTTTTTGTTAAGAAGTTGATTTACAGGTGTCAACCCTTAATACATGTTACATAATCTATAAGGAAAATGATTGTTACTTTTGCTTGTTGCTCCAAATAACTACTGTATAAGGTAAATTGTCACTAGATTGTCAATTGTAATTACTTTAACAGAGCAGTTCAGTCTTGATTAGTCCTGACTCTTCATTGCCCTCATGCTTTCAGCACAGAACTGCCCTCTTTAACGGAAACTGTTAATGTACTTAAAGAGGGTACTTCTGTGCCAATGCTGTGAGGACACAAAGACAATAAAAACTATGTTAACAAGTAGGGAAAGAAGAAGTCTGGGACAATAAAGACATCTATGTTTGCCCAACTTAAGGCCTTAAGACAAAAAAGTACATTATTTATCATTTCATACCTCTGTCCTCACTTCCAAGACACCTTTAAAATCTTTTGACATCTTTGCTAATTTGGACTACAAAATAGAAGCAGGGTGAGATATATAATAAATGCATGGAGGGCTCCCTACACCATACTGTCAGTACATGTGAGTTAAGTACGTGCCAAATTAGTGAACACAGGACAAGTGCACACGTGTCAGACACATACTGCCATGTACTGCAATGCTGACCAACCTTTATTCAACATGCTTCACACTACCACATAAAGTGTGCATAGTCAGTAGCAAGTGGACAGACTGGACCTCAAATAATTTCATGATTACCCATTCATTGTAAAGCAAACATTATCCTGGATTAGCACTATTATTTCAACTTGACGAAATTCAATGAATTTATCTAGCACCTTATTAACTGAAATAAACTACTGTATATAAGGGGGAAATAACAGTAGACTCAAGGACATTTCAAATAATAATAAGGCAACCAAATTTCAGGAACTGTGCAAACAGTTTTACTGTGTGCCATTCATGTATTCTGACACAATGTCATGTTAAGACAGAAAGCTGTGCATGTATGGTACATAGCTTTCTTTGTTCCTGAAAAGTCAAAGTAATAAAATAAACATGCAAGTAACTTAAACAAAGTAAGTTCAATGCCTTAGGCAATATTATATAATGTTGTCATTAGGGGAGCATGGTTGGCGCAGTGGTGAGAGCGTTTACCTTCCACCAATGTGGCCCAGGTTCAAATCCCGGCCCCAGCATCATATGTGGGCTGAGTTTGTTGGTTCTCTACTCTACTCCGAGAGGTTTTTCTCTGGGTACTCCGGTTTTCCCCTCTCAACAAAAACCAAGATGTGATCTAATTAAATATGATTTGATTTGATTTGTGCTTTGCAGTGTCCCCAATTATTACGTCAGTGCTAGATACAGTTGACACTCAAATAAAGTTTATTATTATTATTATTCTAAGTCTGTACAGTTACACAGTTCACAAACTATGTACATGTATCATAATTTTCCATTAATCACAGATTTGTATACAATGCACTGTATGTATTAGCAAATATTACTTGAAGTGAAAGGACCACAGTGCTGGAATGGGTCTGTAAGTGCTTTCCCTGTGAACCAGCCTTGGATCTCACAAGCTACAGTCAAAATTAAACAGATGAACATTAATGAGAGAAAACAAAATTGTGTCAACTTACAGACTCTGTACAGTTAAAATGGCTTTAGTGTACATAATGCTACTAAATATTTTTTTTTTCTAGGTGACTATTTAAGTGCTACTGCAACAAAACTTTTGCATTTTCTTTTCCAGTGAAGAGATCATTTGTTTATGAAACAAGTCAATGAAATGTGCTCACTTTCTTCCAGAGCAGAACACATCAAAGTTCAATCAATGTACATGTAGATTCATCAGTCTGATGATTAACAGTTGCCAAATTAGATCTACTATTGTGAGCTGTTTTATTTAAAAAGATTTATTTCAATTTTTAAACCTACATATATAGTATTCGTGTATATCCTAAAATGTAATTTCTGGTAAAACTAATTGAAATAAATCATAACGTTATAAAAACTAATATAGTTCCGTATACTTAACAAATTAAGAAACCTATAAAGCCGTGTATTACACTGTGATAAAATACAACTGGCATTTGAGAACACAAGTGAAATGTAGAAAACACAAGCCACAGAAGAGTCTTTCCTACATTTCACTCATGTTTTCCAATATCTGAAGTGTTTTATCACAGTGTAATACATGGCTTAGGCTTCTTCATTTACTTTATGATATAGATTTAACCCGCCTCGAGTAGAAACAACAAAGCATGCACAAGTTTTATACCAAGTTATTGACTGTTTTTGCCACTTCTTTATTATTTTGTTGTATTAATGTTAAAGAAAATGTTTTTCACCATCTCTAACAAAAATGTTGATTAGAGGCAATGTGGCAAAAAACAATAAAACACACTTTTTCTATGTTTTATACTCTGATAAAACATGGGTTTTTGACCAATCAGAGTGTGCGCAGGGTCCTATCTATAATATAAAGTCTAATATAGTTCCTTGCTCAGGTAGATATGTATTCAAAAGACACCAACCTCCTGTAATTGAGCTATTTGTTGGTTGAGGCTGTTAATATCCTACATTGCCAAAAATGCAAATAAACACCATCCGTTATTTATGTTATGATATCAAATGCAAAGATACAAACAGAAACATTTTAAGTTGCGTACTTTTGCATATTTTAACCAAAATGCTACCCCTGAAAACGTTTTAACTAAATAATTCATAGCATAATCAAAAATTCTTGCTGAGAGTGAGAAACTGCATACAGTACAATTGGTGAAAGAGCTACAGTTGTACGCTAGCAAGCACGACTCAAAGGAAAAAAAAAACAATGCTTACTGCTTTTCTATTCACAAAGAGTACATTTTAATTATAGAAAACTAAATAAAGGTCAAGTGAAAATGGAACACAATGTCATTTCTAAGTTACTTCATATGAATCAGAACTGAAGATACATGTAACATACTGCAATATACAACAACACAAAGCAAAACACAGCAGGAGAAATCCATGTACTCAGAACAGACACATTTTTTTAAATGCAAAAAAATATATTGCACTGCTGCTTCAAAATAGCTCTATTGTTTTCAGCTACCGTACAAAGTTTGTTTTGACCTGCCATTTATTGACAGACATGGTTTGAGTTATCAAGGTTATAATCATTATACATGTATTAAAGTAAAAAACCTGAAGGGAAATAAAAATTGCTTCAAGTTAGTGGGAGGTTTGAGTTATAGCCAAGGCTCAAGTCAACTGTATCTCAGATTCAATGCCTCGATTGTGTTTAAACTCTTGTAATTCTACTTGATTCATAGATATGGATGTAAAAACCTGAACATTTACCTGATATTTATACTAGACGAATGTCATACCCAACTTACAGTACAGTATAATAATAATAACAGTATATAAGTTAATTATTGCCTGTTTAATTATGTAAGTAAGCTCTTGGATTTCCATGGGCCTGTCATCAAATAAGGACTTCTTTTTAGCCACTAGGAAATAGAAAAAAAACTTACAGTATATTATCAGCAAATAATATAAATCTTGGAAACAGACTACATCAAGTGGTGATGAGAAAATCAATTTGAAAGCAACTTACAGATGGCTAACTTTTCCAGTTTTGCAAATGTATTGCTGATGTCTTTGCCAATATGCCTGTAAAACAATTCATCCGAGAGTGTAAAAACAATGGCCTGTAAAGAACAGTGTCAGTCTTACAATGCACATACATGTATGCCATGATTCGATTCAATTTTATCCTTGGTTGAAATTTTATTATTCTCTTGTTTTTGGATATGGCAAGGCATGATCACCAAGTTAAAACAAATGAAAATAGAGTTGAAACTAAGGATAAAATAACTTAAAAATTATGATTGTAATTATTAGCCCACAATTGTGTCAATGAATATTGTACAAACTACTGTAAAATTATAAAATTCAACTTCTTAGTACTTTGTCTATTTTTTAACTAATGGACATTATTGCTGTAGTGCATGTTAACTGCCTACAGATACAGGATTTGTGACTAAATGTTTAGGTGTTAGTAGCAGTGGTTGCATGTATCTACATGAAGCATGCACATAATCAAAGTCACTCTGGCTTGCAATTTACACCAACTATTTGCCTCTCAAATGTTCTGCGGATTCATTGAGTGTGCACAAACTGTAATACATGGATCATATCTTCAATGCAGAGTACAAGTATGTGCATGGGTATATTGTAAAGTACCAGAAGTGTTCTACAGAGTGACCACTTACAGAAATTATACAGTTAAACAATAATTATTATCATAACTAAATTCTTACTTGGCAATAAGGAAAAACTGGCTCTTCTGCAATCCATTTGGTCTTTGGGAGTCTATTCTTGCACCAGTGACATGTTTACCCTTTATGTTTCAAAAAATTGATATTATTTTCAAACGATAATAATTCTAAGCAATACACGTTGGTCTGCAAAAAAAAGTAACTGTTTTGATTGTTTCACAAATACCAATTATTACCAGTCTAATAAAGTAGACTATCTAGTTAGAATCTTCTCAACACACAGGCACATTAAATACTGAGTACATTACAGTTAGAAGTATACAAACATCTGTACATTTACAGTACAATGCAGTAAAAATTATCTGCAGTCAGAGGAAGGAAGTGGGAAAAGCAAGCTTTGCAGATCCTTTTGTGGCAACAATTTCACCTCAATCTGCCAGACGAAAATTCCCATCAACTGAATGATTCCCAGGAGGCCCTAGTTAGTCCTTTGTTATAATTGCCTTGGGTAAAATTTGGTTGCACAAAGAAAAATATTTCCTAATTTATTTTTTAAGTTGCAAAAAAATGTTTAGAAGAGGTTTTTGGACTTGAAGAAAAATTTACCCTTAGGTTAGGCTGTGCCTTATAACTGAGTGTTTTGGTAAAATTTTTAGTTTCTGATTTAACACAATTACTGTAAGATATGCAAGTTAGGGTTGTGTCTTATAACTTCAAGTGCGCCTTTATATAACCAAGAAACTATGGTATTTCACTTATAACGAGTGTAGCTAAATGTCGTGGGTCGGGTCATGGGTAGAAGTTGTGGGTGTGGGTCGTGGGTCGTGGGTGTGGGAAAATGTCGTGGGTAAAAAAAGGTAAAGAAAAACTAGAATGAAAATGAAATAAATAAACAGAAAGAAAAATGATAAAATTCATTAAACGAAATCTCCGCGTATACACCAGTACCATTCCCCTTTCCCGTGGTCAGCAAAGCAAATAAGCGAATCCTTAAGTACAATACAGCAAAAATGTTGAACACGAAACAAAACAAAAAAGAATCGAGAAAATTATGTTTCAATACGGGTCGTCATTTTGTCTCACACACCTCCTGCTCTGTTTCCAATTATTTAAAAACAACAACTGAAAATACAGACAAAGCATTTGGCATTGTGAAGTCAGTATGGTCATAAATACGACAAACAAAATTCACACAATCTCGCGTTAACCTGGAAAGTTGAGCATGAAGGTTCACATAAGCATAGAATGAGAACGACCTCAATCTAAACCCAGCTATTTTAGTTACATAGAATAGCAAATCGTCATGAGGGGAAAAAGGAAAAAAAGTAAAGAAGAGGGTCGACTTGTCTCAAAAATCGAAAAACAATAAGACAAAATCTCTCGTCCCATTTTTTTTTTGCTGTACTGTACTTAAGGATTCGCTTGTTTGCTTTGCTGACCGCGGGAAAGGGCAGGGCTCGACGCTGCGACTAGATTTTATAATATAATAATAATAATAATATATGCCATTTATATTGCGCATATTCTATATTCATAATCATATGCGCATTACAATCAGACCAATAGACCATGACACCAGGAACACGCCCTACTCGCCCTACACGCCATGGATTCTTTTACGTCCCACATTACAGATAGAGTTGTGAGACGGGGCCTACGGTTTAGCGTCCTTATCCGAGAAGACTAGAAAGTCTAACCATTTGCGGATGCCATTACAAAGGCAGCACTTTCTACTCAATTATTTTAAGATCATGAGTGTTGGTCCGGCCGGGGTTTTGAACCCGCAACCTCCCGCACGGTAGTCCGGTGCTCTACCAACTGAGCTAACTATCCACTGGCAACTAAGTTTTCACGCCTGGTCGCCAGGCTGGCCCCAACATTTTTTGATTTAGTTTTAAAATTTCTTATCGAGTTCAATACTCTGATACTATCATGTTCGCGTATGAAGCCGATGTCGAAGTCGTTTGTTAAACGACCTTTAGTGTATTATATTCTATTTTTTCTTGACGATAATTTTGGCGACTAGAATACTTGTCCTGGCAACCAAATATGAAAACTTGGTGGCCAGGTGGCCCCAAGATTTTTTTCTCAAAGTCGAGCCCTGAAGGGGAATGGTACTGGTGTATATGCGGAGATTTCGTTTAATGAATTTTATCATTTTTTTTTCTGTTTATTTATTTATTTCATTTTCATTTTATTTTTTCTTTACTTTTTTTTACCCACGACATTTACCCACACCCACACCCACACCCACGACCCACGACTTCTACCCACGACCCATGACATTTAGCTACTCTCCATTCCAACTTCCACACACGGTTCAGAAGCTCTACAGCTGGTGTAGCTGCATAGTAATTTCAAACTGGACAGTAAACCAAACACTAAGCAACACTGTCTGGGCAGGTGCAGTTTGAAATTAAGCTTTTAAAATTTCTACACAACATCCTTTGGCATAGGACAGGGCATGCCTACCAAAAATAGTCCTATGTATGGAACTTAACAGGGACAATCACCTTTTAAGGAAGTCTAGCCAGCCTAGTGGTAGTACTTGATCAGCTAAGAGTAATGTCTGAGCGATGAATAATGAAAGCAGACTCAGCAGGATAATATAGATGGCGGCGATTCACTGTTCTTTTGTACGTATGTTAATTAGACACAGTGGCCTCATTGTGGAACAAAAATAATATTGAATTTTGCACATCCTAGCGAGGCCAGTATGGCCCAGTACCATCAAAACAAGTTTGGCCGCCATTATAAAAGTGGTCTGTGGGCCAAGCCACAACGCAAGTGTTTTCAAATAATAATGCATACAGTGTAAATGTACTTGTGAACAGGCAATGCCGGCATCACTACATTGCTTAATTGATTTTACAAGGGTAATTCACGCGTAAGTTGACGTTAACGTCTAACCAACAAAAAATGTAGTCAACACACAATATTGTAATCAAACGAGCTGACGGAGCAACCGGCCTAGCACACTGTGTCTTGACATAAAAATTCTAACTTGTCTTTGCTTCACAGTGAACTTCACAGTGATTTAACGTACCTGTCGTGATTGTAGTGATCTCACTGCGGAGAGAAACTCCGATGTCCTATCTCTGCATGTTGTCATATCCACTGGTGCTATGGAGAAGTTGTTTTCAGATGAAAATTCTACTCGAGTTTGATCGTTCTCTTCGCCGCTAGAAACAGTCCGGCGGCGTCTGGCGATCATGAGTACTTTACATCGTCGATATGTTAACCTCTTGTGTCCAACCCGGCAAGTTATGGGGCAGTTTTAGAGTAAACACCTTTAGTCTCGATTATTAATGATCCTTTATGCTATAAGTAGTAAAAATACCTCCAAAAACCCTAGCGGAATCACTCGATGTTTTCTGAACAGAGTCGGACGGGGAGGAAAAAGTGGTGACGTAGAATTTAGCGGCTGATTGCTGTCTATCAAGGATTGCGGGCGCTTATTGAATATCAATAATTGGATAGTTCCACTGTTCCTGGAAAGAGGCACGAGAGTGAAATCTAATGCGTGGATGAGGAGGAAACGGCGGCTACTATTATGCTGTTGAACGATCGTAACAATGTGTTTGTACTTCCTTCACTTCGCTTTATTTTGTTGAACAATGGATGCTATTTTAAAGAGCGTGAAAGCAACAGTACCTTTTGGTGATGAAGTCCATCGAAATGGAACTGCGCGAATATCACACTTCAACAGGGAGGTGCTTGATAGCTCTCAAGGATCGATCACTACTACAACGTTTCTGGGTTTCGCTTCTACCGTCCTCCCACCGATTTCTCACGATGTGCGGCTTGGATTAACGGTGGCCTTTACGGCTCTATATGCCATTCTGTTTCTACTGATTGCCTTGCAACTTTGCCTTATTTTGTACCACAAACATCGACGATTTTCGTACCAGAGTGTATTTTTGTTCGTTTGCCTCATCTGGGCCGCTTTGAGAACTATACTGTTTTCTTTTTATTTCAATGACAGTGTAAAAGCAAACGAGTTGAGTGATTTACCGCGTTGGCTTTTGTTTGCTTTTCCCATTTACCTTCAGTTCTTAACACTCTCACTTCTCACATTGTACTTGGCAAAGGTGTGTATGACTGCGTCCATTTGTTCACGCGAGTATCATGACCACTTCCGGTCTGTAGTCAGACCGGTTACTTTTGGCTTATGACAGACTTTATGTCGGTCATGTGGTTGTTAGGCATGTGGTTAGTAACCAAGTGCGGTAACCAAATGTAAAACATTATATGTTGCTTATACAACCTGTGCAGATTTCAGCGTAGACGAATGTTTTTTTTTCTTGTGAAATTCAGACACAAGAGGAAGGCAGAAGGTGAATTAAAAAAGCAAAAGTTTACAATTTACAATCACCACACATGTGTGTGTCTCATTTTCAGGTAGTGCTTAAGTCTAGAAGAACCTCTCTTGAGCCCATGAAGTTCAGGCAAGTGTTTCACACTGTTCAGCATACCTGTATGCATAGAAATAGGAAATTACTGTGTTGTTTCTTGGAGCTGTACAGAATGTTGCATGAATTTGGGGAGAACCAATGTCATTAACAACAGAGCTCAGCTGTGATTTGCTTGTTATGCAGCTGTTTACCAGCTGTTGTGATGGAACAGAGAGCGTTATTATTGAATCCAGTTGAGGTCTCAACATCAGATTGTAGTTGAATCAATTCAGTAATCATGCCGGGGTTTTAGAATAGCCCTGTCAGAAATTTATTTTTAATCATGATTGGGGAAGCTCTTTTTTTGGAAGGGGGGGAGTGAGTGTATAACTAAGTTTATTGTAATGCTGTAAAAAATGTGTATTATCTGGATTGTATACATGTATAGAGTATTTTGTGCTACTCAGTCTACTGTACCGGTAGGAGGGGCTACATGTACTAATCTAAACATTTCTGACCTTTTAACTATAGATAGCTTCATCTCTTTAACATCTTTTCTGCAGGTATATTTTAGTATAATATTAAAGACAGTGTATGAACTGTACTTAACCTCTCAGTAGTTGTATAGATTATTAACAGAATCTGCCTGAAGCAATGTAGCATGAGTAACGGTATTACACACAGTGGGGATAGAAGGGGGACTTGAGGGATGACTTGTCAACTGGTGTACAGAGTGTCCCACAATTCTATTGAAATGATGAGTAACAAAAATTAATGCTCATAAAATAACATACATTATCATTACATTTATTTTTTTTTTAATCATCTGAGTGGGCCAGAATCCTAAATCCTAAAATTTGATTGGCTAATCACGCATGCATACCCCGTCCAGCTTTTTACAATACAGCCTATGGGCTGGATTTGATTTTTTCCCCACTGTTAGTCTGTAGCAATTACAGCTCATTAAAAATATTTAAGTTACAAAAAAAAAGTTATTTACTGGGCTAAGTCAGTCCGTAAGGGAAAAAACTGAGCCCTTGGTCTTTAGTACCACCCTCTACCTTCAGCATCAGGCCATACTCAAGACCTCAGGCACAGTTTTTTCCTATACGGACCTCCTGCACTGTAAAATTAACAACATATAAGTATCTGAATTCAGTAAATGCAGCATCACTATACCCATGTTGCTTAGCTTCACTGGATTGACTGGCACTTTCCCATGCTACTGTGTAGCAAAGGTACAGGTTTTCCATAGCTACATGTACAGTAGCTTGTAAGCTTGATCTTCTGATGGCATATAGCACTCACAACATTTGGGGTTTTGCTATACTGATAGTTATGAACTTTTATAAAGCTGTTATAATAACTGATTTCATTGTTCAGGAAAACAAAACATTGTTTTGTGTATGTTTCAACAATAGTTTTTCAAAAGGTATTTTTATAGTCGTGTAAAGTGGGGCATTTTTGCAAATGTGTTATCTACAAAACAAATTGGTAAAATTAAAATATTAATAATAATTTAATACAGAACTGTACTTGCCATGCAAAATGAGCAAGTGTGCCGAAAGATTAGCTTCTTTTGTCAAAATCATAAATTGGTCCAATAACATACATAGGCCCTTTTTGCAGGAAGGTCTCTAATTAGACACCTTCTTGGGCAGATTGGTTATTCCAATTGTAATGGTCTTGTTCACCTCCTTCAAATGGCTGAACCTGGCCAACTAACATCAAACACAATGGGCTCTGCATGGCATGGAAGTCTACCCTACTAGGAATTGCTGTGGTGTAGCTAAAGTGAATTGTTCTTAATAGCATGTTGCTTACTCCCTTGTTTACCCTGCATTAAATTTATTTTTCGCTTTATGTTTCATTTAAATGTGTCTTTGTAGAAACCATGCCATCGTTTTTCCTTCTTAGATATTACATGTTGATGTGCCGCTTGTTTTTTAGAGTTTAAATTGCTTTTTGTTTGCAGGAAGTATCTGATAGTTGCCTTTGCTACAGTCAACATTGTTTTCTTGGCAATTAACATCACAAGTTCCGTAGTGTGTCCTGTGCAAAGTGTTAAGGATGGTATAGTTGTTGCAAGGGTAGTCATTAGTGGATTATTATTTTTCATAGTTGGAATCATGCTTTGCTTCTGCATCATAAAGGTATTTTTGTACTTATAATACAACCATATAGTTTTTCGCTTGACTTGATGTTCCCCCCTTTCCTTTCAAGGGTTATAGTGGGCAGAGGGAATGGTATATTAAGAACTCTTGGGAAGCAAAGATCTGAGAAATTTAAGATTCCATAAAAGTCCATGTATAAACATCACCTTTTTACCAAACATTTTTAGTTTAAAAATCACTGGTGCAGCTTATCTATGGTACCATCTGAGACTGGGGCTCTTAAGGACTTCATTTCAAAGAACTCTCTCAGCTCAGCTCAAGCCCTTTAAGCCCTGAGAGGAGCATAGGCCATTGGCAATTTCAGTTCTCCATCGGCTTCTGTCCTGGGCTAGCCCTCCCAGTGTCGTCCAAGTGTGGCCCCAACTCCTCATTTCAGCCTCTACACCTCTTCGCCAGGAGTTCTTTGGATGACCCCTTTTCCTCTTGCCTTGAGGATTCCATTGTAGTGCCTGCCGTGTGATGTTGTTTACTGGTTTCCTTAAGGTGTGGCCAATCCACCACCACTCTCTGCAGGATCTGTATCTTGATCAGTTCTTCTCCTGCTCTTTCCCATAGTGTCTCATTCCTAACCCTGTCTAATAATAATAATAATAATAATCAACTTTATTTAATGAGGGTAACACGGGACAGTACTTCAACTGAATAGCTGGTGGCCCTCTGTCCATCTGATCTTTAAAATTCATCTTAGGCACTGGTTGATGAAAGACTGCCATTTGTGGATCATACACTTTGTTCTGCTCCACGTCTCAGAGCCATAAAGGAGGATCATTTTCACATTGGTGTTAAAGATTCTAAATTTTGTTCTCCGTGAGATGACAGGGGAGGTCCACACTTTCCTCAACATGTTGAAAACTACTCTGGCTTTATTGATCCTGACCTTGATATCCTCATTTGAAAGAACTGCTGTTGCTTATTTGGAATATGATAATTAATTAGTTACCGTACATACTTTTCACTCCATTGTTAGCAACATGACAGTCAAATTATTATTATGGTTTTTATACAGCTGTGCAAATTACTACTGTTCCCTGTGTCATGGAAGTGGACAATAAGACTTCTGATGCATATTTCACTTCATTTGGTTAACTGTATAACTGTACAAAACATATCGAAATTGAAAAGAATGATCATCTTAGTTCGCAGAAACTCACCATAAATCTGTTGTTCAGCACAAAAACAAATATTCAAAATTTGTTTCAACATATTTGTGTGGTCTTGGCTCAAGTAGTTGCACTGTTATCCTTAAAGATCAGACCAACAGAGACTTACCTACGAATTCAATAATATGTAAACTCAAACGGAAAGGAAGGTGTTGTGGAGTTCAAGTGAAAGTCTCTGACAATTGCTGTGGCAGTGTTGTGTAATTGTGCAGTTACCATGGGCTTATTCATTGTCTCTTACTTTTTTTTCAAACTTTGAGCTTTTTAAACTGAGGGTGCAGGTTACCTATGGGTGCAGCTTATACATGGACTTCTACCATATATTTTTCTTCTGAGCTGTTATATACCATAAAGACATGAATGACCATACCTGTCTGCATTTTCATAAAACTTTTTGCAGTACAAAAAAACTGTCTCTTCATCTTTCACTTTGGCCAAACTCTGCTGGTTATCAGCAGGTATACTGTATTCTTACTTTTAAGTCAACTATTTTATGTTATGCAGTTGATTCAGTCTCAGCCTGTATGGTAGTTTTGCTTTATATGAGTTTTTGGAACTCGCAAACTGGTGGAACGTCAGTCTGCTATCTATGCAACTTGCTGTTACTGAATCATCAATGCTAACAGACCCGCTAACTGGGCTTGCAGCACCATCATCAGAACCTGAGAGGCCTGCTCTGCCAGTCAGGCGATTGACAAGACTTTTAGGTCCAGACCAAGAATAAGACATTTCCAGGGGCAGGTGGGTAGGGGCGGGCCAGTGGAGAGATACAGTGTACAGCTGGGAAAATACTTTTTAAAGTTGTGGACTAGACATGGCAATGACCATGGTTGGACAACAGATCTCTGTACTGTATGTCATGTTCTATTCACTCCAAAAGCTAGGCTGGCAGTATGCCTTTATCAATTTGCACCAATGTTTTCTGCTCACTGCACGTGTTGCTTTTTCAGATTACAAGGGTTCCATCAGCTAATGTCCTATTGGAGGGACTTGTAAGTATTTAGTTATAGTTGTATTTAACGTAATGTTATAATAGAGTTATAATTATTAATATTATAATTATTATGGTTGTTATTATAAATATTTTGGAAGTGCATTTGTAGTTTTGCCCCAGATAGTTTATCCATTTCTCCATACCTCTTCCCTTCTCCTGCTTTTACTCCTCGAGCATTACCCTCAGTATGAACATTTTTCAATACGAATGATATTAATAACTATTATTATTATGCACTAATACTCTCAGATAAAAGGTGTTAAATCAGGTTTTCTTTGGCTCGAGGCAACAACCAGTTGTCTAGGGTAACCAAGAAACATCCTTCACTTTTCTTTACTTTCCTGTCTACATCTCCAGCACTCCTCTAAGAGTTCTTGCTGTCCCCAACAGCGCAGATCTCTCAATGGATATGTCCACACCAATGGTCCTCAGATTTTCTTTTAACCTCAGTGGTATTGTTGCCAATGCTCCCACCACTATGGGTATCACCGTTGTCCTTATACCCCACATCTTGCAAGATCTTAGTATTTCTCAACTTTTTTGTAAAGTAGAGAAAATTAGTTATAATTATGGTTGTAATAATAATGTGGAATTGTTAAGGTGTATATAACAGTACTAAAGTATAGTAAAGGTATGTTAAAAGCCATTAGCATGTGCACTAAGGCCACAGTGGTAGAAGGGATAAGGCCCTATTGCTACCTACTTGAGTTCTATTTTTCTAGTTTCGTTTGGGTAGAAATAGGGTCTTATCCCTTCTACCACTGTCGCCTTAGTGTGCATGCTCATGGCTTTAATATACCCTTACTACACTTTGATGTTGTCATTTTAAGCCACATCCCACAACACTGCTATTTTTCTGTAAGGGATGTATAAAACAGCTGTGGTCTAAAATGATCAATGCCACATCCTTAACACCAGGCTCTTGACTATTAATAAACGCATCTCCAACATGCCGACCCCTACAGCATGATTTACTTTCTACGAATTTTATAGATGACTTTTTGACTTAGTACAGTTGGCTGAAAAAGTGTATGATTATTTTGTCTATTGTGCTGCAATCATAGATTATGTCCGTCTTAATTGCCTCTATTTTTTAACGCTTCTCAGGGAACGACTACCCGTCAAGGAATAGCGATATGCGTCGTGGTGCTGTTGTTATATCTGTCACGTGTTGTGTACAACATTGTTGCTGTTACGGTGCCACACGATTTGTCGTCCTTTGGCTTTGGGTGGATCAACGTGTCCGACGAGGTACCGTCACATTTTGAAACATTATAAATCAGTGCACTGTTCATTCGCGTTTACGGACCGCACGTTTCTATATAATGAATTCAAAGAATTTGAAAAGGTATCAGCAATGAACAAGTGTGAGATGGGTAAACTCGTGCAACTACAACCTGTGCCCTCGTCCCCATACAAGGAGTAAGAAAAACGGAACTACAAAGTACAAATCAAATCCAGGACAACAGTCTTTCCATGTAA
Source organism: Ricordea florida (assembly GCA_949710005.1). Classification (NCBI taxonomy): domain Eukaryota; kingdom Metazoa; phylum Cnidaria; class Anthozoa; order Corallimorpharia; family Ricordeidae; genus Ricordea; species Ricordea florida. Next base: position 28,719,653 of record OX453284.1, read on the forward strand.
ACACAATGCTTGGTCTCCTTTTCACTTATGCACTAAAGTGATTTTATGCGTTGGTGAAAGTAAGTTAACTTCTTGTATTTGTTGGTCTTGACTTACATCTTTGTTCTTATCTGCAGGGCGAAATTAAATACAGCAAGAAAGGAGTCGGGAACATTCGTGATTTTCAGTTTATCTCATTGGGTGTTGTTTTGCTTGTTTGGGAAGTCATTCCCACGTTCATGGTCGTTTGGTTTTTTCGTGTAAGGAGACCAAATGTCGGCGACATGGTGTGTGTTTCAGAGAAGTAGAAATGAAATAGAAATATAGAGCGTTTGCACAAGACGTCACGACAGCCATGTTAGTGTTCCCAAACTAAGAAAAGGAGGCCATGTTGGTGTCCCAAATTTATCCCCCAGGAATTAAATTCTATTCTTATGCAAACAGCTTATTTTATTTCCGTTAAAAACATGGCCGCTGATCACGTGAGTGAAAAGGCTCTTTAGTGTAACGTAGCTTTTCAATGGTTCTTTGACTTGGCACATAAACTTATGCGTTACGTCTTGTTGTTTGAGTGATAGCAGTGACTCTGTAATGGGACATGTCTCTTATAGTTCATGAGTTCTTTGAGGCTAAGTTCGCAGAAAAAGTATTTCCAGTGCAACGACAGCAACTTTTTTGCTTGACTTTTTTACATGGTATGACGTACATACCATGAGGTGAAAATAACGACAACCTTATTCGTACTCTGTAGTAGACAGCATTAACTTAGAACAACAATATAATGGAGTACAGGCTGCCCTGAATAACCATACCGGCTAAAAAGAATAGGACAGCCATACTTAGATGATTTACTGCATCTAATGTGGTCAGATACAAACAACACAGTAGCCTGTATGGTTATTCAGGGCAGTGTTCGTCTTGAGCAAGTCCAAAAAAGCGCAGCCCGCTTTGTATGCAATAACTATAAACTTACAACAAGTACTTCTGGCTTAATTAGTGCACTAGGATGGGATACTCTTGAACAAAGGCGTTTGTTCAATCAGTCAGTCCTTTTTTACAAGTTTCACAATGGTCTTGTTAATTGTAAATTTCCTGACCAGGTTACACGCTCTACTACCTCATTTACTAGGAGTCATTGCTTATCGTATCAACAACTGCAGTCATCTGTATTAGCTCATAGCTATTCCTTCTTCCCAAGAACAATTAGAGTGTGGAACTTACTTCCTTCAGATGTAGTAACATCTTTGTCCTTAAATAGCTTCAAGCAATCAGCCATGCCAGCTATAAGATTACTAAAAGTGCCACGGCACTTACGTAGGCTTTAACCGCAAACCGTCCCGCCCAGTATTAGAGAAATCTAGTTGGGCGTATTTCATTCTAAGTTCTAACACAACATACACACACAATACACGACGCACAGTCACTTACATTCATGCCAAAACAAGGAGAACTAGAAAAAGGATTACAAGAACAGATGTCAAGAAAACGGAAGATCAAGAAAAAATTTATGAAAATTTTAGTAATTCTCAAGGATTGACCTAGGGTCTTTCTTCAAACGTTTGAGGATGAGGCTTTATTTCGTCACTTATACTCATCCCAGACCTTAGCACCCTGAAATCGTATGTTGAAAATTCCATAATTTGTTCTGGCTTTCGGGATAGCATAAGTCAGTTTGGCAAAAAATCTGGCATCATAGCTGTGTTTGATCCTAATAGAATTGAAATAAGGGTCAAATGCAGGGGTAGGAGGTTATTATGAAACTTTTACATAAATACTGCAATTTGAAAGGTAGTAATGTCCAACAACTTGACAACATTAAAGTCTTTAAATAAGGGACCTGAATGTTAGTGTAGTAGCAGTGACTGTAGCTAGTGAAGGAAATTATTTTTAAGGCTGTCTTCTGTAATATAAATAAGGGTTGCAAAGTTGTCCGATAGGTATTACCCCAGACAATTTAATATGCTGTAATTGTTTGAGAAGTTAGGCCCGGTTGTAACGTCGAACTTTACATGTGCCGAATCTACTGCAAATGAGGGAAAACAATAGATTTTTCTCATTTCACCGTTTGAACCGAGCCTTAAGAAATAACGGAGTTTAGAATGAATTCCTATACTTTCTTAATTTGTCACGAAAAATGAGCAATATGAGTCTCCCAGCTAATTTGGTAATCTATGTAAACTCCAAGATATTTAATGGATTGGTCAAGAACAAGACATCACACCTATAAATCAAGCAAACCGCAGAAACAATGCTCCAAGCCCTGTAAAACGTTCCTAGAACAATTTGCAAACGTGTTTCCTTTATTTCCACAGGGTCCTTCTGTCATTGCATCCCAGAGTTATGACAAAAAGTTTTTTTTTGATAACCCACGACGGTACGATTCAGATGAAGAACTATCCACCGCTCAAGGATCCACAACACCTGGATCCGTGCGTAGGTGAGTTATTTTTTATCTAGGTTAGAGGAACTTAGTGGCTCACTAATAAGAATTCAGGCACGCGTTGTCATAGGTTGTACAAACCTTTGGTGGTTTGGAGGGATTTGGGAGCAGTTACGAACTGAGTGGGTGTATGCCAGGGTGTGCCTGATATCCTCCCCAGCAATTTATCGGCTCCTTGAACACGAAGCAAATGTAAATGAACAGTTCGTTTTATACAGTGTGTGGGCTCTGCTCTCAGGGTCTGGCAGTCTCTCACTGGCCATTACACGAACAAATATGGGGCTGTTGCAGTAGGTACTTGCAGGAGTCATCAATATACTTGCCAACATTATAAGAATTAATTTATAATTTTCCACGCGGGCCTTGCTCTTTAAATACTTTAGTAATATTTTGTTTTAGAAGGTTTATTTGTAATCAGTCTTACGTCGGTTTGAAGCTTACTTCTTCAGCTCACGATTCTCTGTGTCGTAGTTAGTAGTTTTTATTATACATTTGATTATACATAGGATGTCAAATTTTATTTTCCTGTATCACTATTTTTCGGGTCAAGTCATGGCGACTTTGATTCGTTTTTGATTTCGCGCGTTGCCAAATCTTGTTCATTGTCAAAGTAATTTAACATAGACTATGTTATTTGGTTTGCAGTGCTCATGACATTCCAGGAGTGTTAAGTCCATCTTCATCCAGTGTGAACGTAAACCGGTCACGGTCATATGGATCCATTACAGGCGTGCGCAGTGGAAGTTTGCAAAAGAGCAGCAGTTATTCGAACGCCTATGTTCCCGGTACGACACCCCCGCTTCTCTTCTCAGGCGCCGGTTATAAGCCAAACACTTTAATTGAACAACACAATGAGAGCTAGTGTCAGGAACCGTTCCTTAGCATTCCTCTGCGTACGAATGCGCGTCACCTATAAACGAAGCCTTCACCTATTGTCAGTTTGTGGTAAAACTTTTGAAAGACGCGGCGCCGCGTGGAACTTTGCTTAAGAGTTGCTTCTTTACTATCAGTGGACGGGTAGCGCTTGCTTCATAGGATTGCAAAGTCTGAATAAGTGAAAAGGAGAGGGGAGGCGAACGGGTCGTTCTCGCTTAAATTTCCCGTTGTTTGCTGTTGATAAGGATAGATTTATGTTTAGGCGAAAATTTTTATCATTCGCTTTAAAACAGTGTACACAGGCACTGGGTGGTATTGATCTATTCTTACAGTGGCGTCTGCCCAAATGCCGACTGCTGCACATTTTCGGATGAATCTTATGATGGATGTTTTTCAGGTTCCTGTCGTGACTGCGGCGGATGGGTTAAGGACACGCATTACAAGCACGAAAGGAGCTCTTATTTTTTGCATTCTCAAAGTAACAGTGCCCTGAATTTAAACTGGGGTACTTTGTAGCATCATTATGCCATGTTTAGCCATGTAATGTATAATTCAAACAGGACAACAGAACAGCAGAGGGCGATCTGGTATTACACAGATTAGTCATACACGGCATAGTTTTGATAAGAAATTAATGTCGGGGTAAAATATGTAACGATGGTATAGTGGGAGGACTGGAGTGAGTGTTAACGATACATGGTTTGTGGCCGTGGTATGCAACTCTGGTTTCTTAGTGCTCCCTCTGTTTCGCTTTGCTTCTTGTCCTCCAGACTAGCTATTTGTAGTGTAATAGCCTTCCAGAGCAAGTTTTTAAAGGGACTGTAAAAAAATGTTTACCTTAAAGTAAACCGTAGGTGCATTATAAAAGTGAGAATATTGAAGCAAGTTGTTAATGGTTGACTGTAATATTTGGGCCGCAACTAGGGTATGCTAGTGATCCATCAATATTAACAGTTGAAGTTAATGGAGACTAGAGAAGCTGTTCGTGTTGTGGATCACAAAGTGGAATAATTATGTCGAAGGAAATTTTGACCCTGCGGCTACTGGTCGCCTTTCCATTGCAATCGTTTCACGCTGTGACGATAAATTATCCTTGTAAACCCTTGTATACACTTTATATGGTGACTATATGGTGACCTACCATGAATTATATGCCCCTGAATTTCCCTACCTTCTCTTGCCATCCCTACAGAGCCCCACCGTCTGTTAGCCGCGAGGGGGGGGGGGGGTGCTAGGGGGCTTTAATCCCCCCACTTTTTACGACGTTCACATGTTTTTTTTCATTTTACACTTGTCTTTTTTTAAGAAATATGTCATGGAGAATGTTAAAAATACCATTACGTTCTAATTCACTTCGTTCAACCGAACGTAAATTATTTTCCACTTTATATTCCCTGTAACAGACATGAAACTACAACAGAGTAGGATGGATACTCTTACAGAGTAGCACGAGTTTATTTATTGTAACACACTTTAACCTTTAGTTATAGATGCACTTGTATTCCATTACTGAATACATTATCCATTGTAGTATACCAATTAATTAATCGACTGAAATACGTTAAGCTCACTCCGTGCCATACTTGATATTGACCATTGCAAATCCAAAAAGTTGTTACTTCTAATCTTTTTTGAATATCCTCATGTGCATACATGTCTGTTGAGATATCGCATTTCCAGCGACCGTAGATTTTAAGTGGCCTGTCTGAAACCGTGTTATTTGCCGTTCCTTACAACCAATGTTAAGACATCTCGCATACGAGAGGCCGATTTTTGCAAAGTGAATGACTTGGACTTCCTATGAAAACTCATACGGTGAAAATTAGGAAGTTCTGACTTTGGTTCTATACCGACCTTGTCTAAGTACCTCTTTGTTAACTTCACAGGACAATATCTACCCTCAATACGTTTGATCTACACAATGTTGCCTTCCCGATAACTGTCCGTCTTAGAACATGGAAACAATATGACCATGTGATCCCTTTTAAGCGAAATCTAAGTGCTTAGCCAGAATGCTTGAAAATTCATCAAACCTCAAAAACCCTGCAAAACCTAGTGAGCACGTTGTTGCTATTATCAAATCCTCTGAGCTACAGTCTTGACCTGCGTACTTATCAATAAATTACCTAATAATATTCTCTGAAACGGGTCTCTTCTTAGCGACTGGCTTACTTTTACCTCTCTTAGCAGATTCCACACTATTTCTACACATTTCATTATCAAGCGGATTGCTAGCTGGTATGAATGTATGGAGCCACCTAAATGCTGAGAACGCAAACACAACTGACAAGCCTCCTTTCGCACGTTTTGATACTTTGATAGGTAAATTGCAGTGATTGCACTGTCGTATGGTAGTTATGTTTGAATGCCGTTACTTCTAGACCACTGAAGAAACTTCTTGATTTCACCCAGTACCTTACTTGGTCAAATTAGGGGTATAGAATGGTAAAATCCGAGACTCGCCGAGACCCTCGTTAAAAAATCCGAGACCGAGACTCCGCGAATTAAACATCCGAGCTCGAGACGCCGCAAATTAAAAATCTGAGTTCATTACCAGCTATTACCATCTCGTGACTGTTTTACAGCGAGAGCCTTGTGTTCTGTACGACATATGCTACATCCATTTAATCCTTTGAAGGTCACGCGCCATGTAAAACTCTGTTCATAATACCCTAGGGGCCCTTAGGTCGTTACGCAACACTTACTATCCCAGGAGACTGGTTGTTACTCGTTACTAGTCTCTCGGAGGTGTTACAAGCACGACTCGCGCTCTCATTGATAGCAGCTACAAGCCACATTTTCTAATGGACGAAGAAGGAACATCCCGCGGGAAAAAGAGGAAATACGGTAAGCTAAAAATTCGAGATTTCGAGACCTGTGTTTTTTTTGCGAGCTCGAGATTCCGAGACTCTAGTTTGTGACGCCGAGATTTCGAGACCCACTTTAAATTTGCCGAGACTTATTTTTTTACAGGGACCATTCTATACCCCTCAAATTCACACCGGAGCACAACAGCTGCTTGATCACGCCTTGTCTGAATCTTTTCAAATTTTCTGGGATGTTAACCCAACATTAACTCCTTTACACAACCTGAAATTAAACATATGACGCTCGTCGATTTGGACCAGTGTCCAAAAACCTAACACCATATCCTCTCTCTGGGCCAGAGCCCTATCATCACCTTCGCAGTGCATCGTACATTTAAGGCCATTGCCTTCTTATATATACCTAAGCTTACAGCCAGTGCTGTCTCTTTCCGTTTAGCTGACATATCGTACCGTTGCTTTTGGAGAAGTTGATACATGTGGCAATTATTACGTTAATTCTTCTTGCGTCCATGCTCAAGTACATCGTGACCCTTAAACACTCGATAGTCTACCATGCAACACGCCTGAGACCTGATCAATAAGGGCCAGCAAGGGCACGATAAGTGTACCAACAGCTTTTTTCTGCCTCATGTAATGCAAATTTCTTGATATTAGACAAACTGGAGGAACTAACAGGCAGTTTACATTGCCCTCGTTTTGAACGCAAAAATCTATACCAACGCATCCTGGCCGGCGTCCATAAACGTGACAAGAACCTTTCGAGCTTGTGATTATAATGGCTTGCAAAACAGTTGATAGAGTGTGGCCCCCACAGAGGTTCTATACGCTCGAGTAACGCGCAAGTAATTTGCCAATCATCTATGTTAATTAGCCTACTGAGAAAATCTGCTCTTTCCACTTGCGTTCGTGGTACCCATTATTCACCAGCGCCTCCTGATGAAACTGCGCTACTATGGCATATATACGTGGGGTTCTTAACACCTGGCTAACGCAATGGCTTACGAGTCGAAGCCAATCAGTTGTTGTTGATGGGTACAACTCCTCGGAAGTGCCAGTTCTACCAGGGGTCCCCCAGGGAACAGTTCTCGGTCCCCTCTTGTTTCTCTTATACATTAACAACCTAGGAGAAAGCTGTACCTCTAGGATGCGCCTTTTCGCCGATGATACTCTAATCTACAGCACTATTGAGTCTTACAATGATGCCGCTAAACTGCAGTCAGACCTAACATCACTTGAAAATTGGGCCCAGAAATGGCAAATGAAATTCAATCCCAGCAAATGCTACGTCTTAAAAATAACGAGGAAGCAAAATCCCACTGAGGTTAACTACGTACTTATGGGAAAAGTTCTAGTTTCGGTCACCCACCACCCTTATCTAGGCGTAGAATTATCCAGAAACCTCGACTGGGGCCAGCATGTTAATGACAAAGTCATGAAGGCCAATCGATCTCTCGGATTCCTCCGGCGAAATCTGAGCAGCTGCCCCAAGGGAGTTAAAGAGGCAGCCTACAAAGCCCTTGTACGGCCTCACGTGGAATACGCCAGCTCAGTTTGGGACCCACACTTAATAAAACACGTCAAGCAAATAGAGGGAGTACAAAGAAGAGCTGCACGCTTTGTAAAAAATTGTTACTCGAGGGAGCCGGGAACAGTTACGAACCTTCTGTACGATCTACACTGGTTACCCCTAAAGGTGCGCAGAACAATTTCTCGTCTGATTTCATTTCACAAAGCGATTCATGGTGCTGGTGGTCTGGCCTTTCCTGACTACGTTATGAAGCGCAGCAGACACTTAAGGAACTCTAACCTGAACAAGTTCATCGAACTGCAACCTAATACTGAGTCTTATAAGAATAGCTATTTCTGCAGAACTATTAAAGACTGGAATGCTTTACCTAGCGAAATTGTTAATATTAAGTCCGTAGATCTTTTTAAAAAAGCCTTATTCGAGTATCTTAGTCGTGATAAATTTTAATATTGGATAATAATCGATGCATTTTATTTTATTTTATTTTATTTTATCTTCCTTAGTTAGGCGTCTTGCGTGATGGTAACCCCTTTGCAGGACTATAAATTTTTGAATAAAGGTTGAATATGCCAAGAAGGATTTTTCGTTCAATGCAGATTCTAAAAATTCGTATTACTATCGCGTGTAATTTTCGCTTCATGCTCCCTACTTCCACTATTTTAGCCGCTGCCTGATTGTCGGTAAACCACTTCACATGAGAGTTAATGCCACAACACCTGATTTCAATGCAAGCTCAATTGCATACACTTCCCTTCATGTTGAGGTTTTACGACTCTCCTCCTCTGTCCACAAATTGTGACAGATATACTCTTGGGTCAAGATCGTGTGACCGCTGCTGCCACTGCTGTTTGCTTCTGAGGACACAAAGCAATTGGGCGTACTGTGGCAAAAACAATATCTTATATTTGATCTCTTTATATTCTCTTTCCAGAACTGAATTTCCTTGATCGCATATTCATCGAGCTAAAAGACCGACTCCCAACCTTGGGACGCGGCAATCGACATGGAGCAGTCTCGTCATTATTCTGCTGATATTACCCACCACTGCCCCCGTGGATATGATTTTAGCCGTGACTGAAAGACGCCACATGTCTTGCCGATATGACATAATTACTGCTCTCAATACTTTCTATGTGCTTGAGTGTTTTCTCTACCCTGTTATGCGTAACACTAATTGACCCCTCTATGGCGTTCCAACATAAACCCAACCATGTAATAATTTGTTGTGGTTCACATACGCTTTTTCCTCGTTGGTCACGAACCCCGCTAAATCAAGATCATGTCTCACTTGCATTGCGAGGTTTTTACTTTTCGCGTAAACTCCCTCTAATATGAATCCGTCATCTAAGTAGATTGCTACCTTAATTCCCTGTAATCTCCAGTACTTTCGGGAGACCGCACTCACATGGTGAACATGTATGGCGCTGTCGACAACCCCAAAAGGTAATACTGTAAACACAAAGTATCGAACTTTTTCTGACCTCTGGAACTTCCATACCAGCCCTAGGTAAGTTTGGTAATACCTTTCTATTTCTATGTGATAATACCCACTTTTAAGATCGAACGAGAACATATATGAATCTCTTTCAAGATAACCTAGCCCAACTTTCCAATCTTCGTACTTAAAACGATGCTTTCCAAATATTTGTTGATATCTCTCACATCTAAAATAGGCCTTTTCTTTCCGTTATGTTGGACTGAAACTGAGAGGGGGTTCACCACTGTTGGTGGCGACTCCACCTCCCAAACACGATCAGTTTTTATAAGCTCTAGTAGCGCTCCCTGCACGAAATCCTTGTGTTCTATAGCTGCCCTGTTGTTTGGTAGTATTTTAGAATGTGGCAGACGTACAAAGGGGAGTTCATACCCCTTGCGCATAACGTCGAATAAATTTAGAAACACCTGTTCCTTCAAAAAAATGAATACTCTTTCCTTGCCTACCCTTTCCTTTATTAGTATTATAACAATCAGAGAACTCCTGATGTTCATTTACCTCGACAAGGTCGTTTACAAAAAAACATCCTTATTGTCGTTGAAGTGTACTGCTGCTCGTTGGCTGTCCTCCTCCTCCTATTCCTCTGACATAGAACTCTCCTCCTGGATAATTTCCATAACTTCTCCATTCTCTGGCCCAGTGGCCCAGTTGGTAGCATTTATAGCAGCGTTGACCATACTCTGCACGACCTTTAACGAATAAATGCTCAACAGTTTAATACCAACACACTCACTGATTACTGATTGTTAGTCTGGGATAGGGTGGGCGGGCGGTAATTCAAATAGCGTCGTAGGATTAAACTCGTGAGCTACTTGCGAGAGAGAGAGAGAACTTGAATATTACTCACCTACTCTTGAGTAGACTAGCTGACCAATAGTCAATCCCTTTGGGAACACCTTGTGTTCCCTGTCTACAGATAACCATTGTTGAGAACAATAGACACTGATTACCTTCCATACCAATAGAAATACATTTACGTTCTAATTCACTTCGTTCAACCGAACGTAAATTATTTTACACTTTATATTCCCTGTAACAGACATGAAACTACAACAGAGTAGGATGGATACTCTTACAGAGTAGCACGAGAACTCGCAAAGTATAAAATTACCCGCGTACATGTGTCCCTTACTACGACAAAAATTGTCAAAAGCATGGCTGCCGGGCTTATGCCTCTTGGCTTCATCTCCCTTGAACTCTTTTGCCTTCCTTTTCTTGCTGGCGGCTTCCTTCGCCTTCTTAAGTTTCTTCTCATCTTCGGAGTTCGAATCCAAATCGTCCGACTCCAATTCCTCAATTACCTGCAAATCGTCCTTGCACTTATCCGCTATCTTTATAAGCTTCTGCCGCTTGTGAATGATCACCTTGCCGTCTTTTGCTAGTTAGGCGATTCCGGAATGCTCTACTTCTTGGTCTAACATATTATCCAGTTCGGCGTTCGCCTTGAACTGCTTTCGCTTGCCCTTGTATTTGAGTTCCCCCGTCTCTTTTTCGATATTTTGCTTGCTCTCAAACTTCTTGCCTTCTGAGTCTGACATTAGCAACAATTGACATAGCGCCGTAGGATTAAACTAGTGAGCTACTTGCGAGAGAGAGAACTTGAATATTACTCACCTACTCTTAAGTAGACTAGCTGACCAATAGTCAATCCCTTTGGAAAGACCTTGTGTTCCCTGTCTACAGATAAACATTGTTGAGAACAATAGACACTGATTACCTTCCATACCAATTTAGAAAACAGTCTTAAGAAAATACGCGCGCTGATTGGTTAGAATTCGTGTTTCTATAACTCGATAGAAACACAGAACTAGCACGAGCTGTTGACGTAAGATGACGCAGGCAAAGAGAATCTACAATTTGATAATCAAAGTTAACAAGTCGTTTTTCTTTTTTTCGTCGCGGTGTTTTCTAAAAGAAATAGAAAACATGTTCTTCGTGTTTCTATCGAGATATAGAAACACTCGTGAAAGTTTGGGAGAACTCGAAAAAGCTGTGGAAACACTCGCCTGCGGCTGACGCGGCTCGTGTTCCCACAGCATTTCTCGTTCTCCCAAACTTCCACTCGTGTTTCTAAAACTCGATAGAAACAAGGTACATGTTTTCTATTTCTTAAAGAAAATACATTTTCTGAGCCTCTATATTTCAAAATTTTCTGGCGGAGGATGCCCCCAGACCCCTCTACAAACTCGCGCCTTCGGCGCTCGTTTTCAAGCCCCTCCGCTTTAAAATACACTCCGCCTTCCCCGGGCCCTATTCCTGTGATGCCCAGGTTTCCTCGTGCGAAGCTGCACACGCCTGGCGTTTTCAGTGATAGAAACGAGTTGGAAGAAGTAATGGGGTCTGCCGGCGTTCAGAACTGCAACGAAAGTGATTATGCGGGAAACAACAGCAAAGGTGGGACTTGTATCTTGAAAGATGAAGGCAGATACATGTAGTTCCTGAAAAATTGAAGAGAAGGGACAAAAAATTTGGTAAGATTTCCGCACATGTCCCTACTTCATTAAATGCATTCTGTAACATTCTATTTCGTTCTACGAACACAAGAAATATTTGCACGTGCATTACACCAGACAAGACAGCTTCAGCATGCATAATGAAGTAGGGACCTGTGCGGAAATCATTCCTCATTGGCAAGATTTCCGCACCGGTCCCTACTTCATTATGCATGCACCAGATGAATTGTTCACATGTAAACAATTTTTGTTATTGCAGAATGATACAATATGGCTACAGCATGCATAATGAAGTAGGGACCTGTGCGGAAATCATTCCAGATCATTTGCCGACATCAGGTTAAATTGCGTTAATATTTACATAAATGACTATAGTTAGAGAATTGGAACCTTACCTTTAAAATGATTATATAATTCATATAATATAATTTGGTAGTGATAACAATATATACAAAGATAAAAGCTTAAAAATATCATTTTTGTTTTAATCTAAAGGAGACTATGTAAAACAACTGATAAGAAAAAACTTTTGGTATTGTATTGACTTATTTACTCTGCAGCACTTGACTGTGATAAAAGTGTCTCTAAATTTGCAGATTCATAGCAGGTCATAGACCCTCTTGTTTCTTGTGTTGCACTGGGTTTGGTATTTCAGGAACATACTACATATAGCTATATGTGATCTGAGTTATTTTGAGGAACACCTGTTAAATTTAATCAATAAACTGCAGTTTCTATGGGTTTACCGGCTTAGTAAACCATGTGGGATGTTGGGAGAACATGTATTTTCAAAAACGCATTAATAATGCTTGAGCATATCAGCTTATCATGCTACACAAATCCATCACATGTATGAACCTGGTAATTTTATGGTCATTATGAAAAGCCTGGTGACGGCTTTGATTTCAGTTCTGTGGGTGTGCTGGGCTGAATGTGCAAACAATGCAATTATCACTGAATCTCAAATGAGAAGAATCTTTATATAAACATCACTCATGATCTTTATATAAAGACAACATTGATCATCTTAATTTTGATCATCTTAATATTGAACAACAATCTTTATCATCTTAATCACAATTTCAGCCATTAGAAAAAGTTACAAATGTACAAAACTGACCTACAAACTCAGCATTCCAAAGTTTTATTTTTATCAGTAATTATTAGAGAATATGTTTACTTGGTTACAAAATTAAATGTGCAATTGTGAAACACAGATTTAGACATATCTGTCTTCATGTTCGCAAAAATCAGAGATCTCGTTTTTTTGCAACGTCCCATGGAGGTCCCTATATGTTGCTAACTTTCCTTTCTTGCTCATTACTTGTCTTTTCATATGTGAACAATGTATTAGAACTATTCCAATTAGGTTCCCAAATCAATGTCTTGTCTTTACTTTTTCTTCATCGCCAGTTTTTGATTCTCTTAACTTTCTTTTAGGATGCATTTTTAACCAACCTTTTTTGACCCTAATAACAACAAAGAATGAAGACTGAAGGAAAAATGTAAAAGCATGCTTTTAAAATTACCACACTGTTTTTGAATTCCACTTGTTTTGCTTGTGTGCTAATTTCCTCTTTGCACAAAAGAGCAATTGTTTTAACTCCCATGGGACATGTTTTTGAATGCATATTTTTGAAGCCGTTAAATAAATTCATAGTTCGTGTTTTATCAAGTTCAAAACACTTGGGTGCGCCTCATGTTTTAAAATTGATAAGATGCTCCTGCTCATTTATTAAACAGTACTTCGAGTGTTCTCCCAACATCCCAAGTGATTTATTACTCTGATAAACCCATAGAAACTGCAGTTTATTGCTTTTATAAACTAACTTTAAATAAAAACAAAAAACCTTTCTCTTCTCTATGGGTTTTCCGGCACAGTAACCCATAGGCTTTTGACAAATCAGCGCAGGCGTAGTAGATGAGTTATTTTGTGTTTGTCAGCACAATTGCTACATAGTTGTCTGAAGACTTCCACAATAATCATGAAAAAGAAAACCCTAAATACTAGAGAGGTTTATCTTTGATCTTCAAAGTTGAAGGTACATTGTACCATAACTGACTAACCATAAGACTTATTGTAAAATGAAATCAATATCAAATTTTGATGATAGAAGCACAAATCTGTTGTCCATAAATGTGATAGTTACTGTAACTGGGTTTCTGTTGGTCAGAATGGTGAATATTTGCACCAAAATTCTTACAGATCACTGGAAAGGCTTGGCTGATGAAGTTTTTATTGTGAGTTATTTAAAATCGATACAATATTTCATCTGTCAACAATAAAATTCATATCCTCATGCCATGTACCATGCAATATCCTCTCTATGTGATTTTTATTGCTCTTTTTTTTGATTAACAGTTTACTTAAGTGCAGTAAAATGTTATGTCTTCTTCATTAAGTGAAATATTAAGTAACACATTACAGTCTATTTCTTTATTGGAAATGTTTTAAACTCAGAATTTTCAGCAATAACAGTCATGTACTATTGTATCATAACATTTGTCATGGTAGTTCTCAGTGAGCTGTTGTTAAGATGTAACAAGATATAATTTATTGTACTCAGATAGTCTTGATGTTGATTTGTATGGGGACCTAAGTGTTGATCTTACTCAAGAAATGACATACCCAGAGGTGAGAATGTTTCCCTTTGTTGCTATTGGTCACGGTTATGATAGGGAGAATTGCTTTTGTTCAAGGAATTGGGGTGACTGGGGATTTCTTGCAGGATTAGTCACCAAATGAGCATACCATATTTATTCGATTAACTATCCTGGATGCTTATTAAATTTTTAGACCTTGAGGTTGGGCGTGGCTTATTTGAGGTGGGCACCTTGTAAATTCTCCTCACTTCAGCAAGTGTAGTATGTTTATTTTGCAATAAAGCAACAAAGTAACAAGGCAAGGTTTGTAAAATACTCTGTAGAAAACTCTGTCTTTAGGAAGTCTCTGATTAGTACTTATTCTATTTTAATTTCAATCAGTCCTAATGTCATTCAAGTCAATAATTGAATTCTCTGATGCTGCTTGGTTTGGGAGGGGGATGGGGTGGGGGGTGGATGCTTATATAAAGCTGGGCGCTTACCAATATTAACTTTTTCTGCCTTTAAAATGGGTGCGTACCCAAGGTGGGTGCTAATTTGAGGTTTGCCGCTTATTTGAATAATGGTATTATACTGTCAGCTTGCTTCCAGGCCACAATTGTCCCATCAAGATAATTAAATTCTTTTTGATATCCAACACCATCTCCCAAACTAAACTAAAAATACAATATGTAGCATTCCCATTTTTGTTCACAGGGGAATATTTAACCATTATTACTTACAATTTACTTCAGTTAAAGAAGCTTTATGAAGACAGTCTCCAAAAGATCAAGCGGCTGGAGGTTGATGTGAGTGACAGAAGTTAGGAGATATCAGTGATTATAATAATAATTTATGATTATGTAGTCTGCAATTTAATACCTACAATTATTGTACGCCAAGTTTTTGTTATCCAAATTACTGTCGTAAGGTTCCAAATCTACCAACACTTACAGCACTGTACAAACTGACAAGAACTACAGGACAGTAAAGTTGCAGTTACAGTCAGTACAGTACTATGTTTAGTTATGGTCATCTATGTGATAATCGTTGCATTTGATATAGATAAATAATTAATAGAACAAAAAGTCATCTATGTCAGGATTTAATTGTCTGGATGCGTTTTATCTAGATGAATAATTAGAACAAACAGATCCACACCATGATGCATTTGATGTACATGAATAACTAGGACAAACAGTCTGTGTTGTAATGGATTTGATGTAGAGGAATAACAAGGATGTACACTGTAACTTACATTTCCTATGTAACTCTTAACAAAAGTGGAAGCTAAGTGATGGTGAGTGCCAGTTATGATGCCAAGGCCTATCCTGGCCGTAATGGTTTAATCTACGAAGATCATGTTATAGCAACTCAGATGCTGGCACTCCCTTGCTCAAGGCATTTAAAGTCTTGGAACTTGCATGCACAGTTAAGTCTGTATGCTTCTGGCCTTACGCTACTAGCAGGCGATATTTGCCCCTAGTGCATCACCAGTAAACATCTCCTACTTACTGTTTTGTCCAAGAACCTGTGGTTTAGCTAGAGTACATCTCAACATTCATTAAGTCTACTCAGCAAGATGGATCATGTCAACATCATCATGGGCAGTGCCAAGTTGTTTTTATAATAACTTTATTTTAATTACCTCTTTTTGATTATTGAGACACAATTTGGGATGACAGGGGAAATACCTCCTTGATGTCCAAGCCACAAGTGTTACTCGTCTCATATCAGATCTTCTTGCGCATTCATCAGCTACAGAAGTACTGAGGAGACTTGAATTGAAGCCTTTTTTGTGCCACAGACTGGAACATGGCACTGTTTTCACTTATAAATTACTCAATAACTACATTTAATTGTGATTTTCATAGTTATAGTAACAGGTCAAAAATTACTATCTGCAATTCCACTGCCAGTGAGATAACTCCAGCCACGCACATTAATGAGATTCATTCTCCTCGTATTAGATACCACAATGTGTCTTGACTGTTATCTCACCAAAACACTCTAACATCTCTTCTATATGAAGCGATATGGAATTCTCAAATCACTTCAACAAACATGAAGTGTTTGTTAAAGAATACAGCATGCATTTCTGGCCACAAGTGTTCCCAATAGAACCTGAGGTCACTGGTCTTCAATTAACTTCTGTTCAGATGTATGGACTGGAATAGATTAGATATTATAACAAAGAGGATATTATAAACATTTTTTAGGCAATCCTTTGAGAAACCATAGTGTAATATTCCTGGTGCAGTAGTTTGAAATTGAGAGTAGTGGTCTTTAATAGTTGTATATTAAATGGGACGAGTAGTAGTATTTTTGAGGAAGCGCTATAAATAAATTAAGGTTTTGGTATAAGCTTAATCAATCATCACCCTCAGACTGGTCTGCCCTGACAACACTAATGTCACGAAACATGAGGCTGTTTTGTCCTAAGTATTGAACTGCATCAAATGCATCCCAATGTAGATTACTTTACCATTTGTCCTTATTATTCATCCACATCAAATGCATCATAACACAAATTACTCTTTGTCCTAGTTAATTATTCATTTACATTAAAAACGGCGAAAAAGTACGTATTGTAAATCTGAAAACAAGGAACTTGGCAAAATATTATTGTAAGATGTCTTGAGTTCCCTGCAGTAGTGTTGCATCATTTTTTTTCATCACTTTTAATCCTAGCCATAAATGTTTTGTGAATTTATGTAATTACAGAAGAAAGAACTGTTGGACCAGAACATTGTGCTGAAAAAAAATATTTCAAGTTTATACTTGACTGCAAGAGAGGAAATACAGAGGAAAGATGCAGAGATAAAAATTCTTCAAGACAAGGAAGTTAGACAGAAAAGATTGATAGCACAATCACAACAGTGACATGGCTAAGTATCTTTGACAATTCACCATCATGGACATCAGTCCAGATATAGCAGTCAGAACTTTGACAGACCAGAAGCAGCAAGCCATTCCATAAATGATTGTCTTCTCTAGAAAGGTGTCTCTTAAAAATCTCCTCAGGTGTTCCTTAGGGGGCCATTAGTATTCAGGATTGGTTTCGACGAATTAAAGGTTTCCCCATGACAAACTCATCACTGACAAGATATGGTGATGTGTTTGTCTTCAATAAATGAGAAAGTTGGGATGGGAGCTGTTTGGACTACTGTAGGAAAAAGGAAAGGAAGAAAATAATCACCCATTGCGACTAAACTACTGCCCCATAATACATATACAATATTAAGAGACTGACGTGAAATACCAGCTGCATGAGCTAGACTTGCTTGACAACATGGAATCTTCAAATGTGAAATTTAACATGTTATTTTCTCATTCAAAAAGATCACCATCATGGTAACACACTCACAGCACCTTAAGGTATGTCATGTACCATAAAGCAAAGTGGTTTGGTATTTCATTGTGTTTCATTATTGGGATGGGAGCTGTTTGGACTACTGTAGGAAAAATGAAAGGAAGAAAATAATCACCCATTGCCACTAAACTACTGCCCCATAATACATATACAATATTAAGAGACTGACATGAAATACCAGTTGCATATTGAGCTCTTGCTTGATAACATGGAATCTTCACATGTGAAATTTAACATGTTATTTTCTCATGCAAAAAGATCACCATCATGGTAACACACTCACAGCACCTTAAGGTATGTCATGTACCATAAAGCAAAGTGGTTTGGTATTTCATTTACTGTAATAATTAGCATATTACATGGATACTTCAAGCAGTGTTCAACAGAAGCTCTGGTGACTGGCAATAACTGCCAGCTAGCTGTCACGACCTGTCACGAATGTGTTGGCTACTAAATAATAATGTGTGATTCCAGAAAATATCCATACCCCCCCCCCCACAGATGGTTAATGGAAATTCCTAGGGGGTGGGGGGGCCAAAGGGTAGAAATTTCCGAGGGGTATGGGGGGTGCCCATGAGAGGAATTTTCCACAGGGTTGTAAGAGATGCGATCAATCGTACGAGGTACTTACGTGGATTATTTTGATTTGTAGCACAACAAAAATTAGAAATAGATGCCTTTTCAAGAAAAAACTTAAAGATGTTTGTCTCAAAACGTTTTTTTCTTTGCTGGGCGTTCACTATCATCTCTCTGATGACGAACGGTCACTTCATTTTGGCCACTAAGGTGCGGGATTGCAGAATATCAAAATATCAAGTTAACTATGAGATTTTGATATTATCATAATAGCTATTATCAAAATATCAAATTAACTGTGACATTTGGCGCAATATCAGAATATCATGTAATATCAAAATATCAATACCGATATCATCATATCATATGTTGGCCTGGATGTGACTAAGTGTGGAGGGGCTTGATATTTTGATATATCAGGATAATATCAGAATATCATGATAATATCAAAATATCGACACAAATATTATAATATGATATTGGTTCCGACATTTTGATATTAGTCATGATATTCTAATATTATCATGATATATCAAAATATCAACCCGCCTCCACACTTAGTCACATCTAGGCCAACATTTGATATTATGATATTGGTATCGATATTTTGATATTATCATGATATTCTGATATAATCATGATATATCATAATATCAAGCCCTTCTACACGTAGTCACATCTAGGCCAACATATGATATTATGATATCCATATCAATATTTTGATATTATCATGATATTCTGATATTATCATCATATATCAACCAATCTTGTTATTTTGATATTAGCATGATATATCATTCCATTTAGCAGTGGGAATATCAAAATATCATAACCCCTTATCAAAAATGATATATCATGATATTATCACCAAAAACTGCTAGAAATGTATGACAATATATTTGGTATATCAAAAGTGATAGCAATGCTTGATATTATGATATTCTGCAATATCGCACCTCTCTCATTTTGGCTCGCACTGTATTGTGTTTACACGTGAAAAATCAAAATGGCTGACCGTATCATATTAATACCCAGACCCCTAGGTTCTCTCTGCCTACCGGAAGAAAACATGATTCTACAACTGTAGTTCATTCATTCATTCTTTATTTTCCATAAAGTTGATCTATAAACTAGAACTTAAAACGTTCAAAATTATAGAGAAAGCAGCGACTTAAAAAAATTTACGAAAGGCCATGAAAAAGAAAATAGGAAATTCCTGGGGGGTGGGGGGTTATACATGACCCTTCTGGAACGGAAATTCCGAGGGGGTGGGGGGGGGGTCTAATCGGAAGAACCATCTGTGGGGGGGTATGGGTATTTTCTGGAATCACACAATATAAAACCATGAAAATAAAAGAGAGTAAATAAAGGTACCATAGTTATTACTAGACGTCCTTCCCTGGCCTCCCAAAATGCACTACAAATGAATGCACTAAATTCTCCGCACGCCCCTGCGTAGCAACCTGTACGCCAATACGCCATGACGTACCTGATATTCTGTTGGAAATATATATTGCTCGGACAATTATACATCACCGGACGAATTGCTCTGACAATGAATATCCAACTTTGGCCAACCTGAAAAAAATTCCTGGCTATGCACCTGCACTTTCTGTACTCTAGCAAAAGAATACAGCTGTTATAGATACTTGATTAGATAAAAAAATGCAGTGGAATAATAAACCTCTTATACAATGTTTTGCGATATAATAAGGGGATATTTTGCATAGTATTTTTCTGAGCCCCACAGTTCTATTTGATTGGATAAAACGAGTCACGAGTCAGGCCAAGAATATCCCTGAGGAATTTATGTAATGCATTTAACTCTTCCCAGGTTTTTATGGTTTTCACTCCCACTCCGGATACTTAGTATACCACGGGGATCTGGGATTGAGGGCTATACCAGGAGAATGGCTACCTTACCTACTTTCTTCATGCGACGGAACTGTGTTTGTTGTCGTGTCGTGTGGTTATTTGTGAAGCAGGTAAGTGAGTTGCTTAAATTTACCTCTTTCCTTGTTGCAAAGTTTTCCTTTATCTACCGAGACTTACTTTTCCCACGGTAAATTTAGTTTTCCCGTGTAATTTATCGGTTCTAGTGCGTTGTGCCGGGATTTGTATATACAAGCAGTTCTTGAACATTTAGCGTTCAATTTTGTATCAAAATGTCTTCTTGCTTATCAAGCAAGATAGTTTATAAGTTAGTTCTGCATATTTTATGAGTCTGCAGGACAGTACCTTGATGGGAACTGTTATACCAAATCCAAGATGAAGACGCCATATTGTGTGGTGGGGTGTCAGGTAGTTTCGTACAAAATGCATAAATATGGGGAAAGCGACATTCAAATACTATCTTGAGGATTGTCCTTGTCATTTCTGGTCAATATAGAATTCCATTGATTATTTTTTTCCCGCAATCGAGCGTTGATTGCGATGTTTTTAGAAACAATTCCCAATAGAGAGTAGTATATGAGGGAATTTTGAGAGAAAAAAAAAATTTTATCAAGGATTTATCAAGGATTTTATCAAGGATTTTTGTTCTGATTAAAAAAAAAAAAAATTTTAAACCATTAAATTTAATTTTATCAAGGATTTTATCAAGGATTTTTGTTATGATTAAAAAAATTTTAAACCATTAAATTTAATTTTACCAAGGATTTTATCAAGGATTTTATCAAGGATTTTTGTTCTGATTAAAAAAATTTATCAAGGATTTTATCAAGGATTTTATCAAGGATTTTATCCTCCTACTCCTCAAGATTTATCAAGGATTTTATCAAGGATTTTTTAAAAAATTAATTTAAATTGGTTTAAAGAGATGAAAATGGTAATAAAATTATGGAACAGCAAAAAGTAAAAGATCTTAGAATACTTGCCAAAGATCTAGGTATTAAAGGATGGTATAGAATGCGTAAAGCTGAACTCATTGAAGCTCTAAAACAACCACCAACACCACAAGTCACTAACATGAATAATATTGATGAACTGATAAAGAAAGAGATTAACAAGTTCGCTGATTCACATGAACCAAAAAATAATAAGTATAAGTGTGTTCATGGAAAGTTTAAATATATCTGTAAGTTGTGTGGAGGATCACAAATATGTCCTCATAATCGAAGGAAAACGCGATGTATGGAATGCAAAGGTGGTAGTCTTTGTGAGCATAAACGGGAAAGGTATGTATGTAAAGACTGCAAAGGATCTCAAATATGTATTCATGGAAAACAAAGATGGTGGTGTAGGTTATGTATATGTGAACACAATAGAATAAAGTTGAAGTGTACAGAGTGTCAAACAACACAAGAGAAACAACAAGAACACTAAGTTATATAACATAAGTCAGTGTTACATAACAAAAATTACCTTGTGACTCATCTATATATTTTTCATTGACGTAATCACATTCCTGAGCGACGTTAGAAAACAGCCTTTTAAAAGTAAACTTCAAATCCACTTTCCAACTTGCTTGTTGCTATGTCGTAAAAGTATGTAATCTATTGTTCTACACGTGGACACTAATTTACACACAATCATAATCACGTGAAATACTCATGAACTACCGAAATAGATACCATGCTAATCCACCAGCGACAACTATAAATGCTAATATATTCTTTTCATGTTGCGTTGAGTCTATATTATTTTCATGTTTCGTTGAGTATGTTTGCGTTGAGTCTGTTTTCATTGAGGGTTTTGGTTTCGTTTCAGTTCTATGATGTAACTTTAACTTGGAAGATCCCATGTTATGATTTATTCCAACCTGTTTTGCTTCAGTGTTTATGGAATTATTTACTCCAAATTTCATATCACTACTGGCTTTCATAAGTTTGTTATTAAAACCAGTCACACTCTCTGTATTGATTATCATATTACTAGGCATTAGCCATACACCAGGAGCAATAGCTAAATCAAGCCGTAATTTCGCTTCCTGTACAGCTAATTGATACCTTTGGATAGAACTCGAAATGTCATTCTCGATCACACTACTCTCAAATAAATCTATGAATTCTTGTTGAGTCTCTATCGCACCACCACCATTTCCATAAATCGAGTTTCTAGTGTTGACTTGCGCTCCCAATATACAGTAAACAAAAGCTTCTACAGATCGATTCAATCTACCAAGTCCAGCTTTAGTGAGTCCATGACCACTTGTTGGTATAAACCAAGCATATTTGAAATCAGCAAAATCGTCATTACGGATAAATGAGATGAGATTACCTTTTTCTTTCTTACCTCCTTCATCAGCGAATTTACCACCTTCACCAGGCCACTGATCAGCTTCATCATCGTAATTCCTTACCTTATGAACATTTTGATATCCACCACCCTCTCCATGATATCCTGCACCATAATCAATAAATATATCACCCAAACCTCCATTTCGACCACCTTTCCATCTAAAGTCAGAATTATTACCAATTCCAAATTCAGCACACAATCGTTGATATGCGACTTTGTTGTAAGGATTGTTGTTTATTACAAAGGGTTGCTTATCAGGTAGGGGAAGACTCAATTCATATAATATCCGTCTTATGGTGAAATACACATGAAATTTAATGAAGCTACTCACGACTTTGGGATAGTTTAGACTCTCAAAAGGACTTATACCACAACCAGATGTCGCACACCATACTGCAAAGTTTAGTTGTTGAGGCCAATAATTCATATCGGGTGCGTTCAACCATTTTCTACTCTGTTTACCAAATTTGAAAGTCACAACTTGGGATGTAAATATGTTTCTCATCTTTGCTGTGAATTTCTTAGTATTAGATACGTATATATCCAGTGAGGTAAGCATTTTTGTAATATTACTTGTAAAGTCATCAAAATCAATGGCAGGTATTGGGTAGGATCTATTGGTTATAGTTAAACTCTTTGGGAATGAACTCAATGCATCATCATTCAATCCTAAATCTTTCCATAGAAGTTTTTTCAAACGGGGTGATATGTCATCAGTCCATGTTTTTCCAGTGGGATCGTCATAAGACATGATTGTTGTCCCATTAACTTTCCACCTAATGTAACCACCATACGGATCAGCTACAACTTCGAATTGACCTGTATCAGCCTTTGGATATCTATTTCTGAAATCATTAAGTAAGCCCATCTTATTATTTTTTGTTGATAATAGGATGTTTTTAAATCAACACCGTTCTTTTCTGATACAAACCTCATAATTACATCCTACAGGAGTTCTCTCATATGAAAATTTCAACGTACGGGATTGGCTAACTTCTTTAATATTTCCTCTCGAACCTCTGTTCTTATCTGTGACATATTTAAGTTTTTTTCTGTATCTTTCCTGTTTTTTTGACAGATTTCTAGTTTTAGTTTTTCAAACTTGTCCACCTCTGATAAAATTATAGAAAATTCTTGATCACAGATTGCATTATCTTTCAGTGCCTTTGAAACCAAATCGTGAATGGTATTTACTTTTGCTTTTGCCAGAGAAACTGTCTGTTCGTGTTTACTAACTTTATGTGAAAGTCGTTTGGAAGCCGCACCGAATCCAACCGATATTACCCCACAAAGACCACCAACCGCTCCCAACGGGATACCAACAACAGCACCAAAACCAGTAAGAGAGGTTCCCAGTCCACTTGCAGATAGGATAACTGAAAAAACCCCACTACCAACACTGATTTTTGTAAATATTCCCCTCGCTCTATTGTATTTTTTCCTAACATCCTCGTAATGTCTAATTTCCTTCTGAAGATTATGTACTACTTCACACGATTTTTGAAGTCTGAAATTATTTTGATCACCATTCATAGGTAATTGTGGATAAATTCTATCATAACCATCCATATTTTTTACTGATCAACAGGAAATCTTTAAATGAATTCGGATAGGCTCATTATTTAATTTAGCCTTTCTTCCATCTTTATCTAAAATCAACAAAGTAAAGTAGTTGACTGGATTTTTGGTTTGTGGAATTCTTAAACAAGGATGCTCTTGAGATGGAATAACAGCTAGTAGTTGTGAGGGGTTAAGTTCTATATTTTCATCGCGTGGGATCATATTGCAATATGAAGACTTTGACTCTATAAGATCACACATTAAGTACATAGGATTTATAAACAACGCTATAGGGATGTAACTAAGTAGCATTTTTATCTCTTTTACATTGGTTAAGGGTGGATCCAGATAAATTCTTGTTTCAGGAGTTAGCATAGTGATATATAGAAACGTTGTATCATTCATGTTTTTACTTACCGTCTCTTCTTTTTAAATTGTTCCACAAAATATAGAACCACAGCCACTATCAATACCCAAGCAATCTTACCTAAAAATCCAATAACCTCACCTGCAGTCTTGAACAGAAAGCTTACTATAGCCCCAACCATTCCAGGTAATATTTCACCGAGTTTCTTACCAATCGTTTTAAAACCATTACCAACACCTTTACCTAATTTGGTTAGACCTTTAGAAAGATTAGAAACGATAACACCAATGACCACACCTACAGCACTCACAACGGTAAAGACTGTAAAACCGTACTTTTTGAAGATAGCCTTCACACGATCACGTAATGACATTCGTTCCAGCATCTTTTCAGTCTCACTCTCTAGTTTAGTTATCTCATTCTCATCCTCTGGAATTTCCATCTTGAGAGTCTCTATTCGGCTACGTATTTCTGGAGTCTAAAGCGGATTATCCGTGTGGAATTTTAGTTCCTCATTCTTTTTTTTTAGTGATTCTTTTTTCTCAGCGATCTCACGATAATTAGCTTCCACAACTTCTTCTACTCTAGGACCTAAATCATTTTTCAATTGATTGGGAAGTATTTTACTTTTACTTTTTAATGATTGTAATTCACCATCTAGAAGAACATAATCAGCTGGATTTACTCTTCTTAAATTAACAACTACTGATTTTATTCCATCTCCAATATCTTTGAAGAATGTTATGAATTTTGAAGTTTTTGCATGTGGATAGTACTTTTTTAGTTCTTTTTCAGCATCATCTTGATCTTTCATCTTAGTATCTAACAAGGGATCAGTTTCACGACCATTAAATAAAGTTTCATCCACATCATAAGGGTAATTTGGAATAGTGGTGGATGAAAATCTTTTTAATGATATATCTTCTCTATCACCATCACCACCACCTAGATCGGCTGTTGTATCAAAAGGATTTTTTGTTTTGTCTGGTATATCTCCACCTTCTGCCATGATTTTTTACTTGTAACAGTAAGAAATCTTTAAACTGATCACACAATTAACTAAAAGAATTTACTAACCATATAACCCAATGCCAGCATACCACCACCTACATATACCATCTCCCCCATCTTTTGGTTGTCACTAGGTCTATAATAATCAGAGAATTTTGGTTCATGTGTCATACTATAAAATTTCAAAGCTTCATCGGTATTCGAAATATTTTGTGAAGCCTGGTGTTTGGCATCCTTCTGTTGAGAGTACCAATCAATGAGATTCTGTCTCTTTTCCTGGTATGTAGCATAATCTTTTTGATATTTTTCTATTGCCTTATCGTGCCTTATTCGCTCCGCATCTGTGTTATCACCTGAGAGATATTTTGCAAGATATGATCCACCAACGAAAGTAGTCGCATTCAATATAGCTCCACCAACCATCATTGCTATTGTCGCCATAAAATCTTTAATTTGGTAAAATCTTTTGATCTTCTAAATAAGTTTTTAGGTACATACTACCGGATAGGACAGCTACCCATTTAGCATAGTTTGTAATACTTGAGGATGGATCGTTGATGAATGATTCTTTCATAGCCTTTTTAGCTACATATCCAACACCAGCAGCCAATCCGATAATAACGGCTGAATCAGTAACAGTTTTCACAAGTTTGTTATCAGTTGACATGATTTTTATTTAGGATAGAGAAAATCTTTAAACTACTTTCCTCATAGCATCACTATTTTCGGCGTTGGTTGAGGTGGTGGTTGGGTATGAATATTTGAGGGTGGAACTTTAGTCGGAACTTGTGATAAATCAACTATTCTATTTTTGTAGTACCTCATAAACATGTCAACTGCAGTAAACCCTATTCCAACGATAGATAACACGGTAGTAAAAGATAGCTCTGGAATCCATGCTTTAGGTTCACTCTCTTCATTGGAATTTTCTTCCTGTTCCTTTTCACGTTTCATTTCCCTGGCTAACGCTTCTTTAGCTTTTTTGTTATATTCTGCTAGTTTCTTACCGGCAGCAACCTTTTTAGGATCTTTCTCTTTCTTTTTAGGATCTTTCTTTTCAGGTATAGGATCCATTGTAATTTGTTCAACAACTTCATCAGACATTATTATTTTATTTCCCAAAGTTAAGAATCTTTAAATCAGTTGTGCTCAGTGACCTGCTCAGTTTTGTTGGAATCATCTTGTATTTTGTTGATTTTAATGTGCTTTACAACCTGGAATAGTCCGCTGGCAAGTGCTACCAATCTTCCACCTTTTAATGCTAATAGACCTACAAAGTTTGTCAGTTCACGATTAACCAACTCATCATTCTTCAAGTCTTTACAAAGCGCTTCTATATCATCCACAGGAACCATGTAAGAAATGACATGAGAAACTAATTGAAGAGATGAATCTACTAATCCACCACTAATTTTCTTACCTAATACTGCCTGATATCTATTATAATATTTTTCAATGTCTTTTTCTGTGAGTTTTTTTATATCACCGAGACTCATATCAACACCTAAATATTCCTTTGTGGTCCCAAGAGATGTGAGAATAGCTAGTGATTCTTGTTTTATTTCAATATCATCATTATATTTTACCACATCTTTTACCTCAGTCTTTTCTTCTATATAATCTTCAACTTCTGTCATCTTGCAATTTTGTAATAAAACATAGATTCTTTTAAATCACCGCTGGAATCTCTAAATAACATTGGAATGGATAACGTAAACACAAACATAGTCTGGAATATTTTTCAGTTTTCAGTAGTTCTACAAACTTTTTACTAGTTTCAGAGTCTAAATCACCTCCATAATCTTCGAAAATCATCTTCATACCTTTTTGTGATGGATTATGGAATGAAACCACACAAGCTACATTTTCACGGAATGGTTTTGCAATGGATGTTAATTGCTGAGTGAGAACCCACACTGATAATCCATGATGCCTTCCAGAGAATGCTAAATCTATAAACTTGTTTGAGCGTTTCTTTAGTTCCTTCGATACAGCACAGTCGTCTAAAATTATTAGTGTATTATTACCAGAGAACAAAGTTTGACAATCAGTTAATAACTCGTTAATCTCATCGCTGTTACTAGCATCTGGTGATAATACAAAGAAACGTTTATCTCCGTTAGCAAATTTATGATAGGTTTTATTTTTAGAAAAAGTCGGGCATATAAGAACAATGTATTCAAAAACTTTTCAAAATGGTCCTCTTAGCTGATCAGTGATATACTTTGTCTTTCCACAATTTGTTGGACCTGTTGTAATGCAATGAAAAGGAATTTTATCTCGTAATTCTTCCATCTTTTAACTAATACATAATTGATCTTAAGTTTGAATTCATGATCTCCATCAACGCATCAGCTACCACAAACATGTAACAGGTTATATTTCCTGATCCTCCAACTTCTCTTTTCATTTCAAGTTTTACTCCATCTCTTGTGTTGTTCAAGGCCAACCCTCCTCCATGAATACCATTGTCGGGGTGAGTTCTCAAATCAATCCATATAGCAAACTTGTTGTCATAAAAATCATTTAGCTTGACACCCTCTTTACCGAAACGTTTCTTTACCGAATCCCAGAAGTCTGACGGTTCCATCCCCTTAGAGTAGATACGGTTTGGCATACCGTCAACGTTAATCTTTATTGATGTAATATTCGGATTGACAAACTTTTCAGAATCTCTCTTTCCCCCACCGTATCCATCTGTGAACAAGCACAATATCCCTGTCATTGATCTCCTAGGTAGATTAATGTTCTCGTTTATGAAACTGTCATTAGGTTTGGAGATGGTAAAAGTTTTGTGGAGAAGGACATTCTCGTAAAAGAATACTTTACCAACCTGATAAGCTGACTGAGCCTCATTAGCTAAGTATTCACTTGAGATACAAGAATATTCCAACTCAAGGTTTGCGATTTTGTAAGTTGGAGTCTTGGTCGTGTCAGAATAAACAACAATATCGTAAACTGGGGCCAGTGTAATCTCAAATATTAGTGAATGAGGTAGCGCCTTTGGATAGAAAACCCCATGCTTGTTGAGAATAGGATGGTTGAGTGGGATACGGTACTTGGTGTTGTATACTGCTGCAAGAACTACTTCCTTATCTTTTCCTGAGGTTACCTTATCACCCGCTTTTGTCCTAATCTTCCTTATGTTTTCAGAAGAAATACCTTGTTTTATTCCATCCTCCCGATCTTCAGCTGTTAAGTATAAGTCATGGTATGTTTGAAAGAGATCGTATCTTTGAGTATCCTGTAGTGTTTCTCCACCAAAAAGAACCCTGAGTCTGGATACAAGGTTACTTCCTACGTTATTCACAAGGGAATTATTAGCATGACCTTCAACAGTCAAGTCAAATAGTAGAGATACACTTCCTGGGACAATCACTACATTCTGAGAAAGTTGTGGAATATTTATATATAAGGTTTCTCCAGGACTAGCGGATGATGGATTTAGTGTAATTCGATTCAATGACGATTCCGCTTTCAAACCGAGAGGCTCTAGTGGAATCCTGTTTGGATTAATTTTTTCAGGTATAGCTTGTGACATGTTATTATTTTAAAGATAGGTAGAGTATTCTTTTAAATTAGTAACGAAAACATGTTATCAAAAATATACTATTCAACTTTCGGATATTGGAAAGGGTATTCTGCAATTCCTAAATTAGCTGAGAAAGCAAAAGTTAGTGAAGATGAGGCTAAAAGATGGCTTGAGAAACAGTCTCTGTGGCAAATCTATCTACCAGCTCCAAAATATATCCCCAGACCTCATTGGAATATTGAAAAGCCTAATCAGATTCACCAAGCAGATTTATTATTTTTACCACATGATAGAGTGGGAAGA
This sequence comes from Ricordea florida, assembly GCA_949710005.1. NCBI lineage: Eukaryota > Metazoa > Cnidaria > Anthozoa > Corallimorpharia > Ricordeidae > Ricordea > Ricordea florida. The sequence goes on from OX453284.1 coordinate 28,748,796, forward strand.
AAAACATATCGATATGCTCTGGTTGTGATTGATATAGCTAGTCGATACAAAGATGCAGAACCACTAACCTCAAAAGAAAGTCATGAGATTTCAAAAGCCTTTAGTAATATTTACTCCAGAAAGTTAAAATATCCTAAAACATTAATTGTTGATCCTGGAAGAGAATTTATGGGGGAAGTAACAAAACTTATGGAAAAACATAATGTAAACATACAACGGTCTGAAGCTGGAAACCACAGAGCTCAAGCATTTGTTGAAAGAGCAAATAGAACATTAAGTGAACGATTATTTAGTCATCAATACGCACAAGAAATGATTAGTGATGATCGATCAAGAGTTTGGGTGAAACGATTACCGGATATTTTGAAAACTCTGAATAGTATACCAACGAGAATTACTGGTAGAGAGCCTGAGAAAGCTATAAAACTGAAAGAGGTTGATATTAATCCTCCAAATTATAAGCGAGTTGTTGGACATGATGAGGTTAGACTACCACCTGGTGTTAAAGTTAGATACTTACTTGCTCCTGGAGAAGATGAAGGTGGAGAAAGAAGACGAGCTACGGATCCTATCTGGAGTATTCAGGTTTACGATCTTTCTAGGAGTGTGGTGTCACCTAATCAGCCAGTTTTGTATTATTTACTAGATGGACCGAAGCGTGGTTTTGTGAGGGAAGAGCTTCAGTTTGTACCAGATGATACCGAACTCCCACCTAATTTTGTTTTGCAACGATAATGTCTGTAGGCAAAAGTATGTATTCCATCTTCACAAATAACTCTTTTATCATCATCACCAGAAAGTGCAACTTTATTAACAGTTTCAGTATAAACATCATGCTTGTGGCTTCTTATTACATTCATCTTTCTCATCTGAGGTTTTTTATTGAATAGACAATCCTTATAATTATCGAAACTGATGGTTTTCTTAACGACTGATGCCTTTACCCCTTTATCCTTTTTTATCTCTTCTCCATTATCCATCCTGTAAGAGTATAGCTTAGCTCGTAGACTTACAAATTCAGTTATCTGTTTACCACCAGTCTCATCTTTAAACATACCGATGACTTTCTTGTTAACACCAGTCTCGATACCTGATGGATGATTTTTAGGATAATTACTAGTATCAAACATGGATTTTACATCTGGACTGATATCCTTATAAAAATCTTCTGTTTCTATCTCATAAGCAAGACTGTCCGTATCTGTGAACAACAATTTAGCTTTTTCATCATATTTTGGTTTTATGTAATTATAGTGAAAATCATACATTATTGTTTTACTTAGATCCAAAATACACATACCTAAGTAAACAGGTTTATCGAATACTATCTTTGTTTTCTTCATGTGTATGGCAACCAGATTTTCACAAAAGATAGTACGATGCTGATAGTTAGGTTTTGATATTAATTTTTTCGCATCTTTTTCATTAGTAACCAATCGTACATCCACCCTTTTTCTGATGTTTTCCATGGTTTTCCCAAAGACAGAGTTATTCATCAGCTTGAAGAAATCTTTTTCAAAATCGTTGGTTGCTTTTGCTCTGAGGTTGGTATTCAAGTCGATATAGGGTTTTAACCATGCAGACTCTTCAAATGTAATACCTCTATGAATATTAGTGACTTTTAATCCAAGACTTTCATAAACTTTTAGGGTCTCGCGGTGAACTACATACTTTACCTTATCATTGAGGTTTGGTATCAATTTCTCAACCTTATTAACAATAAGTCTCTCTGGAGCTAGAGGATAATCATTATGCAAGTCGTGAAGGTGATGGGGATATTCCAAATCAACCTCGAGTATGCATGGGATATTTTTCCAGTCTGTAAGCTCTTTGTCAGTCATCCATCTAAAACCGTGAGTAGGTAGTGGTTTACTCATTCCCCCAGCATATAGATTGTTTGCATCGAGATATGTAATATACTTTGTAGGTTGGTTTGGATCATATTCATCCATGTATGGGTTGTTAGCTTTACCATATCTAGTAGAGATCATAGATACACCTCCTCGAATTCCTTTCTCAAACATAAGTAGCATGTCGATGTTAGTTAGCAACTCCAAATTCACTTTAGTTAACTTTAATGCTGCATCCCAAGCTAGTCCAGGTGCTGTATACCCTTACCAAAGTCAATGATGTGGGCCAGATATGGCCCAAGTATGGAAATGGTATGGCATGACCTATGGCCCTGGTGTGGGTTATATATGGATTTTGTATGGGATATTACTTTCCATATCAAACCCATATAAGTCACAGTTTTCATTCAGCATATAATTCATATAGCTTTTTACTATGGGATTGCTACGTATTTGGCAGCACACCATACATTTCCCATAGTACATAGTATGGAAATGGTATGGGTCAGCCCCATATCAATACCACATGATTGCCGACCCTCAACTATGGAAATGATACGGTTTTGGCAGCTCCCCATACCATTCCCACATCATCCGATCAAACCACTATCTGATATGGGAATGCTATGCTGGTAAAGTCCATACCATTCCCATATCATCCACTCTCCTGGTTTCTGATATGGGAATGCTATGTACTCTGTAAAGTTCCGTAGTATTCCCATATCATCCAGGCAGACTGATATGGGAATGATATGGATACTCATGATGCACATTCCATAGTAATGACATATGATGAAGAACTGGGTGCATCTAGCCAAAAAATCAAATCCACTTATTGCCTGGTATTTGTTTTACCACATACCCACACAATCTTGAACAACTCAAATATCTTGGGATCACAACTGTCTTTAATACTCTTCTGATCAAACTACATGTTATAGCCTTGTAATTCTTAATTTGATAAATGAGCTGTATCATACATTTCGACAACTGAGAAGAAACCTTTTTGAGACATTTGCTATTATAACAGGGTTTCAATAAAAGTGGTGAAAATGCAGTCTACAGCAGCCTAATATATAGGGCCTCTCACTGCTATTTGTTAAGATTTCATTTCTAAGATTTGCATCTAAAAAGGTGTGTAGTTTTTTCATAAAATATATGTTCTGTTTTCAACATAATCCTCAACAGTACTCTTTGATGCACAGAATGGTGGAAATTGCACTACCAAGCTTCTAGACTTCAAGTTTTCTGGGCTGGGGTGTACACCAGACCCCACTAGGGAAAAGGGGCAAGACATCCCCCTTTTTTGATCACAGCTGCCTATTCCACCATCAAAAGCTGTTTATAGAAATCATTATTGAAATCCCTGTATAATTAATAGCATGAAGAAATATTTTAAAATGGTATTGTATAATGAAAAAGAGATGAAGATAAAATCTGTTCTTATATAATACGATGAAAAATTTAAAAAAACTTTTAAAACTGGTATAATATAGAAAATAATGTATCAGAAAATAATAATAAATAATGAAAATATTTATTAATAAATTATGCAAATAAGGGTCAAGGTAAAATATCTGAGAAAATTCTGCCCTTATAGGCCTGGTTGACTAGCGACGCAAGCATAAGCGCAAGCAACATACGCAGATGCAGTAACGTGTTGTTCGTTAGCACCCTTTGTCCTAACAAATAACACTAATGAACAACACGTTACTGCGTCTGCGTGTGTTGCTTGCGCTTATGCATGCTTGCGTCGCTAGTGAAAACCAGCCTTATCTCAATAAAGCTGTCAATGTATGTTAACAAAACAATGGAATCAAAATAATGTAACTTTGAACATAAAAAAAACTGTCCTTATAACTTCATTCTGATTTTTGAACGGCTGGTGTGGTACGACTTCTTGGTGGCCTTCGTGCCTCTACACACTTGACATTTAGTTTCTGAACAAGTTGGCTGGGTGTTGGCCCATCTTTTGCAAATTTAGAGGAGACTTTACCTGAAAAAGAAGTTCATTAATATTATTTTATTTCTAATGCTGTTAAATGCAATTTAATAAGCTAATAACAAAGAGTAGCTGGTACTTCTGGTCAGCGGTATCTATACAAGTGAAGTGAAGTCAAGTCAACTTTATTTAGGCAGGGTGGCCCAGTGCGCAGGCTCAGTGTCCTAGCATGTTTGAGAGAGGAGGCCACCAAAAATAATGTTTGGGTCGCGGAAGGAGTACGAGTTATCCACCTGAAAACTAACTAATAGTGGGAGGCCCAAGTAACTGGACGTAGAAAGAACTTTGCATAAGTTAGGGAGAACAAAAGATCTGATCGAGTTCTCTATAACTCCTGTAAGTGTTTCCATACCCTAAAGGAAACCATAGAAAACAAAATCAATGCTAAGAAAATGTTCTCTTTCTATAAACTCAAGGTAAATGACTTCAACCAATCAGTATATGCACAGTACTGTATCTTGTTTATTTTATAGTATAGAATACGATACAAACTTACCAATAAGGGCCTGGACGATAACAGGGTTCAATGGCTGATGGCCAGCACCATTTTTGCTTTTTTTGTCATTTCCCATAGTGCAGGACACAGCAAGAGTCTCCTTTGTAAAAAACATGTCAGTTGCTGCATTGATGTAGCCTTGCCAAGTTTTGAACGCATTACAATATGCCCGTTGGTGAGAATACCAGAAAACCCCTGCTCCCTCCATTACCTCTATCATCTGAAAATAAAAACAATCCAACATAAGTGTTTGCAATTGCACAATCTTATATTAACAAAATCTGATACCATAAAATTCCAGTTATAGCCCTCCACCCCCCCCCCCTGGTTATAGGCCCACCTAACTGGAAAGAAAAAAATACATCCGGTTATAAGCCCCCCCCCCCCCCCCAGATGTAAGCCCCCCTTTGCTGGATGACAGCACTGAACAGGGTTAAATGACCCGTGGCTGGTTTCGAAACTTTTTTTTATTCAACTTATAAGCCCCCCTGCCCCCCCCCCCCCCCCAGTTATAAGCCCTTCAGCTTATAAGCCCACCCCCAAACCCCATTACAAAGTTGCATAATGCCAGGGTTTATAACCGGAATTTTATGGTATTTCACTTCTACCTTTCTTTCTGGTCATTATTATTAAGCAGGATCCAGATTATAATTCTTTTGACAAACATCTCTAAAATTCTCAAAGACATCCGCTAAAAGTAGTACATCTGACTCAAGATATAAGTCGTGATATTCCCTCATTGTTTTCATATTGAAGGTTTCCCATACCTTTTTAGCATGTTGGTAGTTATCTTCTGTTATATCTTCATCATTGAGTTTTGAGTAAAATGACTCCTTTGGTGGAAGTTGGGTTGCGTTGAGTTTATCTAATCCATCAAACCAATCATATGGAAATACACCCTTTCTCAACATCATATTCGTCTTATCTCCAAAATAATTTTTCGTTTCATCTATGTTCTTATCTGTTGGAGAAAGACACTTACTTCCATCTAACACACCTCTACAGACATCACACTTTCCGCATTTAGTAAGATTATCAACTAAACTGTCAAGACTGGTTGCCATAAATTTAAATGAATCTATGAATCTGATATCTCTCTTCACATCTTTCTTCTTACCTTCCTTGTTTATAAAGGTATCAACTACAATCTCTTTTGTGAAAGAAATATATTTTTCATCATTATTAGATATACAGCTTATATTACCTTTTGTTGTACCAAGATTCTTGATAAAAAGATGAGCGTCATATCCAGATAGGTTGTGAAAGATGACTGGGAAGAACTTGGGAATCTTATAATTTAAATTGCATTCATTATGAGCTGCTCCTCTATACTTTCCTGTAATGTGACAGTGGTCTAATACCTTATATTCTCCCAATTCACCCTCACATATGTGACAATTAGTAGAATTTTTATAATTGATTTTATCATTTTCAGTCATCTCCACCTTCTTATAGATTTTTAACCCATTGTAAATTTCCTTAATATCTGACTCTAATTTATCTACAAATATCTGTGCTATATCTTCGTCTGGGGATTTAGCAGTGTATCGTTCAAGCTTGGATGGAAATATGTTGTCATCAAAACTCTTTATAAAATAGCAGAATCCGGATGATTTGTGCTTCTGGTATTGTTTAGTAAAGCTTTTACTTTCATCTGGAGAACAAGTGTGTATTTTCTCTAGATAGCTCTCAAAGTCTGCATATACAACAAAGGGTACTCGCATTTTTCTGTTGAAATTCTTAAAGTAAATATATATAGTATTACCATCTTTATCCATAGGCATTTCAATCTTAACTTCTTCATTTGCGTAACAGTAATCTTTATGTTTTTCTAATGTGGTTTTGGAGTAGAATGAGTTGAAACATCTAAGGCAAAAGTGCATTGCAGATTTATGTTTACTGACTTGTGAAGCTAACAATCTACTAATATTCTTTATCCAGCAGTAGTGATTTGTTTTATCGTCTGATATTAGAATTAAGTTAATCTCATGATCTCCTCGTTTCTTACTTATTCTTAGAGGGTATACATAATCTTTATATCCTAAGACGTTAATCGCATAGGGGTTTTGCTTTTCGAACTTATCAATCTGTTTTAATTCAACAGGGAACTCTATTCCTGACCAGTCAAAATTAGTAGAGTTTTCTCTCATTTGTTTATTTAGTCTTTGTGGGTCTTTCTCTTTAGGAAACACTGCGGAGGTTACTGCCCACTTGAAACATTCATGATCGTTCTCGTTCTTAACATTTATGATTGCTTGCTTTGATGCTAATTTTGTGGTAGTGGAATATAAGAACTTCCAGAAAGCGGCTCAAAAGGGTCAATGTGTATATCAAAGTATTCCACATGGTTGAATTTCCAACCGTAGCCGTTAACTATAAATCTCTCAAACTCTTCAAGTTGGTGATTGGTCATAGTATCGAATAAGTTAGAGAAATCGGTTGACTCTGTTATGATTTCTACAGGTGAATTAAAGTATCTTGAAGTTTCATCAATCTGGTTAGTGAGTAGAGACTCTTTTATTAACTTACATGTTAAGATAAATTTCACCTTGATCGGTTTCTTTTTCTGATTAATGAGATCTAGAACTTTTGGTTTTATATTAGTGATAAATGTCTTGGGGTCATACCCTTTCTGTCCATCTATCCTGAAGGTTTTTAAATACCCCTTCAACGCTGTTTGTTGTTCTTTTGGAGTGATTCGTTTGTTGAATATGCGATTAGAAACCAGCCTTTTTAAAGTGAATATTCGGTTTACTTTTTTCTTCAGACTTTCTACTCGTTTGTTTACAGGATTTTTGTTAGGTTCTGGGACATAAGATAGAATCCAATCTGCAAACTTGTTAATCTCTTTATTTATAGGTTTGACAACTTTGCTTGCAAAATTTTTAAGTGATGTGGGTTGTGATGTGGGTTTGGAAGGTTTGATAATGGGAACATTAATCTCAGGTATCGGTTCATCAAGAATATTATTTCTGGTGGTTGTAATTGGTCTTTGCGGTTGGTTGGGGATATTATTTCTGAGTTCTGGTATGAGGATGTTTTCAGGTTCATCAAAGAATATTAGTCTAGGTCTTTGAACATTACCTATAGCTTCAATGAGTTCAGCTTTATGCATTCTATACCATCCTTTAATACCTAGATCTTTGGCAAGTATTCTAAGATCTTTTACTTTTTGCTGTTCCATAATTTTATTACCATTTTCATCTCTTTAAACCAATTTAAATTAATTTTTTAAAAAATCCTTGATAAAATCCTTGATAAATTATGAGGAGTAGGAGGATAAAATCCTTGATAAAATCCTTGATAAAATCCTTGATAAATTTTTTTAATCAGAACAAAAATCCTTGATAAAATCCTTGATAAAATCCTTGGTAAAATTAAATTTAATGGTTTAAAATTTTTTTAATCATAACAAAAATCCTTGATAAAATCCTTGATAAAATCCTTGGTAAAATTAAATTTAATGGTTTAAAATTTTTTTTTTTTTAATCAGAACAAAAATCCTTGATAAAATCCTTGATAAATCCTTGATAAAATTTTTTTTTTTCTCTCAAAATTGACTGAAAATTAATCAGTGCACTCGTTCCCTCATATACTACTCTCTCCAATTGATTGCCTTGCACAAACAACTTCACCTTAATATTCGCAGTATACAGAACGTGCATTATAAGAATTATAAAGCAATGTCTACAAGACTAAATTATGAAAAACTACTCAAGATACACAATGCCAATTTTATTAAAAGCAAAATAGCATTATATCAATAACCAGATTGGTCATTACAATTTAAAAATAGATTCAATAGTCCAAGTTCTTATATTTTAAATTAACACAAGTGACTTTCATAAAACATATCTGGTCAAGATTACATTTCTTCAATGCTAACTTGAATTTGTTGACATTATCTTTACCCCTTATTTCATTTTTTAGACTTTTCCAAATAATGGGTCCTCTAGATAACAATTGTTGCCTCCCAAATTCTGTGTTCACCCTTCTCATCGTATGCACCATTTTTTCTTCTATTAGAATTCATTATCCCAAAATGTTGCAATAGTCTGTTAGTAGAACTGTCGTTAACTACTTTGAACATTTCCACACCCAAGTGATGCCTAGATACATAAATGCAATATTATGCCATTTTACAAGGCTGACAATTTGGTTATCCATATAATAATTATTTGTTGTTAGCGTTATAATGGATAATCTGTGCTGCTTTAATATATAATTTCCCAATGTTATGAAATGAGATAAGGGAGCAGTTCTCCCAAACTGACCAACAGACAGTATGTGATATTGGGCAGTAGCATGTTTAAAAACATGATTTTTTTTGGTAAGAAATTTATGTTTTTTAGCTTAGCTAGTTGGCTGAGAAAGAGTTGTACAATTTTTCCAAATTTTTTTTTTTTCATGTTAGTCTCAAAAAAGTTTATTGTCTATAAGCAGTCCCAGCAATTTCACATCTCAATTACTTTTTAGAAAAGCAGTGGTGTCATTTGCAAACAGATGTAGCTCACCCATAGAAACATTGTCAGCAAAATTGTAAACATACATTGAATGTCATGGCCCTGGAGGAGATTCCTTTGGGAGACCATAAGAGATGTAATTGAGTTTAGATTTTACCCCATTTACTCTGACAAATTGTTGAAAATTTTGAAAATAACTAAATAGCCACTGCAATAAATTTCCATTAAAACCACTGGCTTGTAGTTTATAATTCAAAACTTCATGATTTACTGAGTTGAACGAGATATGTCCAGAAATGCACATTAATGAGATTATTACTCTCATATTGGACAAAACTTGGTACAATAATATAGTTAAACTTAAAAATTGAAATTCAACTATAAAATTAAAATCTAACTGGACATTATAAGCCAATTTAAATAAGTATGTCTTGAACCGAGTCTTGGACTGGTGAACAGAGTTAACACTTCTTAATGCAAGAGGCAATAGCTGTTATTACAGTTGAGCCCACGTTTCAGCGGTGTTCGTTTCAGAGAGCCCGCAAGTGAGGCTTTCGGGTCAACATTCGATCACACATAGAGAAGAGTAAGAGATTTAGCACGCAAAATCCGAAAAAAATGATAAGTTTCTATGCAGAATTTACGTTTTTCTCAGACAGGCCTTCTGATATTACGCGATGGTGCGATTTCGCACAATCGACCTCAAATCGCATCCGATCGCACAATTCACGAAAAATCGCATAATTCAAAAAATAACGCACAATGTTCATAAAATAAAGCATGAATCAACAAGTTTCTTTGGAATTCCTGCAAAAATATGTCATTTTCAAGATGATTTACCTTGGAAAAAGGCTAACAAGACTCTTTCACCTTCAATTTCATATTCATTCGAAGTTAAGGCGTTATTTTGAATGTCAAGGACCTGGTACGAGTCTCATTCTTAAAGAGTCGCCTATTGGTGTAACACAAACACGCCCCTTGTTCAGATTAGTTCATCTGAATGGCTGTAATTTCCGGCCGTTTACCCGCACGGCGGACTACCCCCACGGGTGATCTTTGCCAAAAGGAAAAAGGGAATCGTCAGAACACGCACTTGCAGATAACCCGCACACAAAAACAAAAGAAAGTTATGCAAAACAGTTAGAGAACTCACAAAATTTGAAGCAATGGAGCGCTTTGAAAATTGCTCTGAGCCTTTCAGGCATTTTTTAATTGAACTCGTATTTCTCATAATTGAGTCGTGGAAACACTTATCGTATCGTATTAGAATCGAAGAAAACTTTATTCCTTGTTTTTTGCTTAACAAAATACTTTTCAGCATGCTATTAGCAAGTTTTCAGAACCACTGAAAACTATTGAGAATTGAACAAACTTGTAAAATTCGGTTCGCAATTTCCTCACGAAACAATATCTCGGGATCTTCCGGGTCTTAGAAATTGCTTGAAACGGGATGCATCGAGTATTTTTGTATTATTTCTATCCTTGCAGGAGTCCATTACCCCAATCCTGGGCTCCTGATCCTTATCAGTGTTTTGTTTACATGCGTGCCGACAATTATATTTTTATCGCCTTGAACTAATTATGCGGTGCTATGAATTGAACAGATCACTAAAACATTTATTTATCTCAGGTTCTACTGAGTCTAAAAAATCACTTGAAACGGGAATTCATGTACTCCACAACGTAAGGCAGTGCTAGCTAGGAATATTTCGCTGATGCGTTGAGTATTCTTACATTATTTTTTTTATCACAGACAATGTTAGGTTTGCACTGCACGTGTGTCGACAGACGTCAGCATCGTGTTTCAGTTTAGCTCCACCTCGTTCCCAGGGTTCTCTCCTACTCAGGGGCCGAGTGGGAGAGGACCCTGGGAACAAGGTTGAGATTAGCTTTGTGTTTTACACAATAAAATTTTTTCATATAAAGCAGAAACGCATTCAAAATGTCTTAAGAGCAGTAAAAAAGTGTTTTTCTTATCTTGAAACCTTATAAAACAAGCTTAAAATTGCTCAGAAAAAAATCGCACATTCTTCATTATTTATCGCATAATTGGCCTCTGTAATCGCATAATCTGCCCTGCAAATTTCGCATGATTTGCATTTTTTTTATCGCACCCTATCAGAAGGCCTGCTCAGAAGAAGAGAAAGTGCAATTATTAAATGGGAGCTGCCTTCATCATCTGACAAAGCGTAAGTTGGAATAGCAAAAGATGGCTGTGCTTCGAGCAATGCAAGAAGGGTGAGATCAGTGCTAAATCGGAAAACACAGCATAATAAAATAGCATAATAGGAGTTGTGATCCATTATTTACTTTCGATTCTATGATTGTTTCGATTTCCGAAAATTGTTATATGATCTGCCGATTCTCCAATTAGTGCTAAATCGGAGAATAGTGTAATAGGAGTTGTGCATATCCATTAGTCACTCAGTCACTCACTGACTTACTCGCTTACTTGCACTTTCAGATCAATACAGTACATGTTGTGAGGTTTATTTGAAGTACAATTTTGTTAGACTTATTTTTTTGCAGAACTTGTAATCAGTGGGTCATATGGATTGTTCAAAGGTTTACTTTCCTTGAAGATTCATGAAAGTCTGAGGTTCTGTTTCAGAAAATGCCAGATATGGGCCAGTAATGTCAGTAGTCTTTAAAATGATGTCTGTCTTTTTTGTGTAAGAGTAATTGATCAGAGAATTCAGGTACAAGACGTAAAAGTGGTGATATTACCCTGCATTCCTGTGGCAGGATCAAACAGTAAATACTTTTTGTTTATGATACGTCATTCACTTCTATTTGGCTGAAAGTCTTGTGTAAAGTATGTTATCAGTCATTGGTCGGTTTCGATCCATCTATTGTTTGTCTGGTCTGGTCTGTTAAACGTGATTGGTCAGGTTAGCCATTATCGTATTGGCTGAAAGATTCGTGTAAAGTTTGTGACCAGTCCTTGGTCGGTTTCAATCCATCTATTGTTTGTCAAATAGGTCAGTTTTAGGTCCGTCTATAGTTTAGTCAGATTATGTCAGTTTGTTAGAAGTCAGTTTGTCGGTTTTGTTTTTGTCATGGATAAGTTGTTTGTAAGGCGCTGGTAGTTGTTGACATCTGTGAAGAGGTGTGCGTTCTAGGTTGGTGTACCAGCTTTCCAGAGTCAGTCATTGAAAATAGTTTTTACTGTAGGTTAAGCAATGAGCAGAGTCCCAGTCAATGTTGTGGTTTGTCAGTTGATGATGTACAGCAATATGATTGTTGTTATCACCATTTCTCGTGTCTTGTTTATGTTCAGTCATTCTCGTGTTAAGGTTTCTGCCAGTCTCACCAGTGTAGGAAGCCTGGCAGTCGGATCATTTGATCTTTTAAACTGCTCCTGTCTGTTGTTAGGTTCAATTTTGTCATCGTAAACAAACACCATTCACTTGACTCTGAAGGTGACTTCCGCTCAGGTTGTCGAAATGTCAGTCACCAACAACAGTTTTTTTCAGAACTACCCTCATTCGGACGATCAAACCATACGATCTAGTACTATGTACTAATACATGCAATTTGTTGCAAGGTTAAATTATACTCTTACCTATCAGGAGTATCACGTGTATAATTTTTTTAAATTTTTGTCTCAGTCAGGGTTCTCCTTATCGGGCAGTAACCGGCACTTATTACCGCTCGCAAATGCTCAGAAGTCTTAGAAAAATATACACTGACCAAATGCTTTACTGGTTTGAAAAGGTCTCTTACCTTTTGTGTTGAAAACTTCAGAGAACCCTGCTAAGTGCAGAAATAAATGGGCAAAATGAAAAATAGTCCTGTGGAGTGGGTGAAATTCTCTGAGGCGCTTAGCCTGCAGTTCGTATTGGGCAAATTATGTATATATTTGCCTTGTCTGCAGTTGTTGGCCATTAAGACTGTAAGGACATTTGCCAGCTTGGGAATAACATTTCTTTTTCTTTTTAGAATGAGATTCCTGTCACAATGGTTGATGTAGGCAACATGGGGTCCGTGGATTTGTCAAGCATGAGTCCTTTAGCAGTTGTTCCGTTGCTTAAAGATGGGGACCTTTCAATTTATGGAAGGTAAAAGTTGTAAGTTTTTGTTTTGTGTGGTGTAAATTTTAAGGTTTTTTGTTAAATTGGCTCTATTCTTCTCAATGTAACTGCTACTAGAAGCCATTGAAATGCCAGGTTATTAACTTGTGGGCTTATTAAGGTACAGACTGTGCATATAATGTCAGAGTCATCAACATGATATGTAATGGACATGATTTGGCATTCGCCACTTGCTTTGGGGTACTGGAGCAATTACACTGGTGCCTTAAATGTTCTTAATTGTTCCTCCCAATTTCGTACCATGTATTGTTTTACATGCACGTTAGTATAGAGCGCCGTTTGTAAATTTTCACTGTATTATCTGACCTATGTTTGACAATTTTTTTCTTGTATTTATGATAATTTAGCTCAGCAGTTAAATTATCATAAATAGCCATATGACCAATTTTGTTTCCATTGGTTATTTGATAAAACCGATCTTGTGTCCCACTGGTTATTTCATTAAATCATTTTTGTGTTTTTGGTTATTTGATAATATATAGATTTAGCCAAGCCTAAAAGCGGGGCTCCCGTTAGTACTTTCATTTCACTTTAAACTGTAAAAGCATTGTAAAATATTGCGAAGGAATTCACAAACGTTTTTAACAATAGTTAAGTGTCGAGGTCGGTTAACTTGCTATGATTTTTGTCTAAACTTTCGTCTGCCATAAGTACGGTCTTTCTACCTACAAAGTCATGGAGTATATTCTACAAAAAACACAAATTATCAATGTACTGTATTCTATTCCTGATGAAATTAACCATTCTATTTGCGTAAATGTATTTAAAAGATTTGTACACGCTACTGGGAAATGCAGGACACAACTCTTGTCATTTTCGTGTTAAAACGAACACCTCGGTAAAATAAATGTTTACTCCAAGCAGGGTGCAAAGAAAATTAATTTTACAGATTGCCCTTTCGGGCAAGCTGTAACCAACATTTACCAGCCCGAAAAACATTTTTCACGAGAATGAAAAAATAATTATTAATTATTCTTTTCTTAATTACATTGTAAGTTTAAAAAATTACTGCCTTCATTTATTCACTACAATCAGCTGTAATTACTTAATAAAAGTAATAAATAAGCGTAAAAGTGTGAACTATAAGTAGACCTGGTCCAACGCAACACGTGAATGACTAACATACATTTGAGACATTTTACAATTTAGAAGAACATTTTTTACGAAAACAACGGCGTTGAAACCAAAGTTCTCAATCGACACACTAAATGACAACGTCGACAACGCGAAAAGCTGCCAGTGAAAGCGCTACATTCTGCAATTTGCCCCCAAGAGAAAATTCCCGCGGGAGTATTTCTTAGCCGTCGACAGGGAAGATGTTTATATGATTAAAGGACATAAAAATTTGAAATCTTTCATCAGTTTGCTTCTCATTCAAAAGTAGTGCATTCAGAAGATCATTTTTCTGAAGAAGGTTTGTTTAGAAGTCGGTTTTCCAAGTCAAGTGTCAAGTTTAAGGGAAAGTGGAAAGTGCGAGTGCTGAGTCACGCATCAGTGAGCAAATATTATGCAGACAAAACTTATACAAATTTGTGGTCCATAGCACGAAGTCTTTCCACTTCTCGGCTTTCTTCGCTACAATTTTGTCTGTTTTCCACAGCACGGAGTCTTTCCGCTTCTCTGCTTTCTTCGCTACAATTTTGTCTGTTTTCCACAGCACGGAGTCTTTCCGCTTCTCGGCTTTCTTCGCTAAAATTTTGTCTGTTTTCCACAGCACGAAGTCTTTCCGCTTCTCGGCATTCTTCGCTACAATTTTGTCTGTTTTCCACAGCACGGAATCTTTCCGCTTCTCGGCGTTCTTCGTTAACATTTTGTCTATTTTCTCGAGCCCGGACTCTTTCTGCTTGTTGGCGTTCTTCGCTATAATTTCGTCTCCTTTCTCTTTCCCGAGCGCGCCTTCTTTGGCGATCTACTTCGCTCATTCTTCCTCAGTTAATTCTTGCTCTCTTTCCCATTGCTCTTCACCTGAACCCTGTGTTCTGCAAATTATATTTTCTCTGCTATTGTTTGTTGACATAGCAATAGAAATTGTTTCGTTTATCCTTTAGTAAAACTTTAACAGTGTAGAGTAGTAATATTGTGTCTCAAAAGACAATGAACTGAAAATTTCTTTTTCAGTCGTCAACGCAATTTCCCGCCAAAAATATGCGGGCTACCAGAACAGCTTCCAAATAAATCACGTCACCTTGATGAGTTGACACATGAGCCCACAATATGGTCATGTGATGCTGGTCAGTGGCTATCCCGTTTTGACAGCTGTCAATTGACCATATTGTGAATGTCCAATATAAAAGATGTGGATTTGCCAAGACAAGCCTGAGATACCCCTCCCTTCCTTTTGATAGTCTCCCCTACCCTACCCGTACAATCTGTAGACGCGTACGTACGTATGTACGGATGTACGTACGTACGTACACTCGGTCAGTCACATGACAACCAAAAGAAAAGAGGTTGTTCATATTCCACGAGTATGGGGCTCTGCTCCACGCGCGCTTCGCGCGCGGGAGCCCCACTATAACCGGCAGGGCCACATTTGGTTATTTGATAAAACCATTTTATGTGTCGTTTCATGAAACTGGTTATTTGAAATAACCAAAGTGTCAGGGTGTTTGACACTATCCAGATTTATCACTAGCATTTGTGACTTTGTTGACTCAGATAGCGATCATGCAACTTTGAAACAATGGGTTATTCAAGATCTTGGCAGGAATTCCTTAGTTTTCATGAATAGTTATCCGTGGCACCGTTACTTCTGCAGTATCGGCTCCGAGCACATTTTAGTATTTCTATGGTCAACAACGACGACCTTGCTCGATCCTATTACAAAAATATGGTCTATTTTAAATCTATTTTATTCCTATTTTATATGCTGTTTTATTACTATCTTTTTTGTATTTTTTCCCTATTTCCAGGGACTATATTTTAAAGCAATTTTTTATCTATTTTAACCCTTTCACTCCCAGGGGCCTTCATGCTTGATTTCCTGTTATTCCCAGAGGCAATTAGGAGGCTCACTCCAATTAGTGAGTGAAAATCAAAACATATATGCTCAATAGATTTTGGAGCCTCTATATTATCTATAAATTGCACAAAATTGAAGCTAAAACATGGTTTTATTTCATGACAAAGTTATTATAAAGTAAGAAATAAAGTTTGAGTCACAAAATATGTTGTGAAGTTGAGATTTTCGAAAAATTCAAATTTGGCGCCATTGCACTTCGCGTGCCACGTCATGGCATCTTACACTTTTTGATAAAATATTCGAAATTAAGAAAATATATACAAAATGAGGCTTTCCAAACGCAAAGCAATAATATATACAAGTATAATTGAACTTTAAGGTGCGTTTCCTGACCGTTCAGCATCGTTAAAAATGTTATAAAGTCATGTCACTCGTGTGGTTCCATCTCAGCTGCCATCCAAACTTCGATGCTGTACTTTGTTGGTTTCGCCGGCATGTATTTGCGAAACGAAAGTCTTAATTTGAAGGCAATCCTCCCCTCATCTACGGCAATGTGTTTGTCAGGCGAAAAACACTGCTGGCTGTTCTCTAATACAGCATTTAGAACCGGCCTGATTTTGAATAACCGATCGTAACCTTCTTCGCCACGACGGTGCCGGAGTTCGCGTCGAGTCAGCAAAGTGTAAGAATTGGGAAATTTCTTGAAAGCGATTTCTCGGTGTAGTCCGCTTAATCCCTTCATTTCCCATGAAAGGGTCGTCCTTCAAGTAGTCTGCAACTCTAGGAAGTTGATTAATTCCCATAATCACACAAATGCCGAACAACGCTTTTATTTCCGGCGTGGAAACATCCTTCCATGCGGCAAGTCGACCAGCATTGTTTTGAAGACTCTACCAGACATAGCGGTTTGTTTCCTCGACTATACAATCGACAGTTTTTTCTCCAAACACTCTTAAGAAATAGCCATCTGCCCTAGCATCATCCCCAAAGTCCACACGCACCCCAGGTTCACCGGAGAACTCGCTCACTTCATTGTTGGAGAGTTCGACTGTCCATGGTGTTTCTATTTCAGCCTCCGCATCGCTTCTTTCTTCGTCTTCGCTTTCTTCATCTCCATCGACCTCAAAACCTTCAAAGTCGATGTCTGAATCATTTCCATCAAATTCTTCATCCGAATTTCCAAAGAGTTTCCGTTATTCTTGTTAGCTAATTCTCGCAGACCGCCATGTTTGATCAGTGTTGATTTGGGGAAATGTAAAATTTTTGCCGCTCCGTAGCTCCCTTGGGCAATGAGTTTATTATGCGCAGTAGCTATAATATGAATGGTCAATATGTCTAAAACAACTGATAACCTATTGTGCAGCTTTTCTAGCCTTACAGGGGAGGAGAAAGGCATACAAAACAAAGGTAGTTTGAGCGGCCGGTTACGGCCGGCTTGGGAATATTGACACATTTTTTCGCGGCTGGTTGCGGCCGGTTTGGGAGTGAAAGGGTTAAACCTATTATTTTGAAACAAAAAATAGTCCATATCTGTGTACTCAAAAATTCTCTAAATTAGCTTTAAAATAGCCTTAAAATAGTCTAAAATGTGTATGAAATCTGATGAGAAAATAGTGTTAAAATAGTATGAATAAGACAAGCTGAAAATATAATAGGTTGAAAATAGCCTTAAAATTGAAATAAAACAGGGATAAAATTGGGATATAATAAGAAAAAACCTTGGACAATAGACTGAAAATAGTCTTAAAATAGACATAAAATATGAATAAAATAGTTTCAAAATAGGTGCCCTATTTTAAAACTAGTTTATCCACAGAAAAAAACAGGTTTAAAATAGACATAAAATATGGATAAAATTGGGATAAGTAGGGAAAAACCTTGGGCCATAAGCTGAAAATAGCCTTAAAATAGACATAAAACAGAAATAAAATTGGGATAAATAAGAAAAATCCTTGGACAATAGGCTAAAAATAGCCTTAAAATAGACATAAAACAGGGATAAAATAGTTTCAAAATAGGTGCCCTATTTTAAAACTGTTTGATATATGCCATGCAAGGTAAATAGTACTGCTAGTTCGTAGATCCACAAATCAATTGGGTATACAAAATAGCTTGAAAACAGGTAACACTATAGTTAAATTATTCGAAAAACCTTCCTTACAGACTAAAGTTTGCTCAAACTGTAGTACTTATAAATAGTACTTATAAATTTTTCGGAGACTGTTTCAATTAATTGCACTGTTTTATTTTTTTTATCACTCTTTACGTAAGGCCAAAGTGATAAATGGAAGTATAATACAAAGTAACATAGAAAAAAAACTCATGATTAGGCAGTTAGCTACATGTAGCTGCAGTGGCTTTCTCTAGTTCCCCATCCTTTTCCTTTTTGGGGCTGTTGTACGTTTTCCTGAAATAAAAATAGAGCAAAAATTAACAGGCAATATTTTACACAACAGTAAGTTTATATTTTAATTACCTTTGTGAACAATATGATTTTGCTATTTGATTTTTTAAAATTAAGATTGATTGAATTATGCAACACCGTATCACTAAAAAGAATGCTGTATCGTATTTTGGACCATTTTCTGTCAAACTTAAATGTTAACAACTTATAGGTTCTATAATCGCAAGCAATCTTAAACTTGTTTCGGTGTTGAGCTGTGTAAGAAACGAACAAAGCAAATCTGCGTTTGATTGTTTCGGTCTTTCGCTCTTTAGCGACGCCTTTTCACACATGGTATCAAGATCTCTGAAAAAACTTTGGTCATAAGCTCGATATTGATCGCTGTTTATGCTCTTAAGCTAAACCTATCTTTGAGCAACAGCTTGAAACTGCAGCAGATTCAAACAATTCTCTCATTCGAACGGCTTGCAGCTTTTCAATCAAACAGATTCCAGTCTCAATTAATGGCCCTTCACTCTGATTTTTCCGCCGAAAGACGAAAGACCAAGGTCAAATCACACCAGATCATGCGTGTCAAAGGACAACAAAGGACGGACTGGAGAAATCGAGTGAAACATTTTACGTTTGAAAACAAAATACGACATTCACATGGTATTGGGCCACCACGACTTTTTTTTAATCCTAACGTCTAAGAAAGGCTGTTTGCTGTCTTGCGCGCCTTGTCAGTTGTCACAACTCTTTTCTGGCGGTCAGGAAACAGGATGCTACCGTATGACCCAACCAGTGAAGCGCCAGAGATTAGAAGTTAATTTACAGTGAAACTAATAGTTTTGCACGGGCTAAAGAAGTCCCAGGACTATTAGCTTTCCATAATTGTCACGCTGTGGTCAAGATAATTCATAAGGTCAGACACGTGTAATTTTGGCATATCAGTGATAGTAAATTCACTGGAATTTACGAACAAAGTGAATGTGCACTGGCAGTTTAAGCCCAGTTAACTTTTACTTGAAAGGTTAGACTATTTTTTTAAGACTAATAATAAATTTAAAACTTGCGATCATTACTGTAACTGGACACAATGTGGCGGGATCAGTTACAAAGCTAATATAACAAAGCTTCCATTGACTAGTGCGCAGTTTGTCGGCTACTAATCAACCATCGTTTTCAACAGTTGTTACCAACATATATAGCATGTATTCCGTTATCACATTCTTAATATCAGCTTAAGATTTGTTACGGAATATGTGGTCAGTTTGAGATCAATTCCTCCTTGGAGACGAAACTTCGTGCGCGCTACAAGCCACCACAAACATTATTTCACGAAGGTCCAAATCTCTAGGGATCATCGATATATAGCTTTTACAATCATCGAATCATAGCAATACTTTTTAGGATTGAGGTACGATCTTACCTGATATGTAGTAGACTTAAAGGTTGATGTTGATGAAAATGAAGACAGAAGACTGAGAAAATTTGGAAAGAACGGTGGTTGAATTGATTGTTCAACTGCAACCTGGTTCAACTGAGCGCATTGTGGCCTCGCTCTGAGCATTGGCATTCTTCTCTTCCCGCCACAAATTTCAAGCTGCTTATTGGTTCAAAGACTCGTATCCAGTTTTTGTCAGTCACATTTTGGACTTGGTTGCTGTGCCGTTCGTGGGCTTTTGCTTTTCCTAAAAGCACAAGGGACGATTTTGGCTCCAAAAAGTGGTGATTTTAAGCTGAAGGTGAGCCTTTACGTCCAACTCTTTGGCGAAGAAAGAAACTAAAACGAAAAAGTTCAAAGCAACCAAGAAGACAAGTTGTGTGACAACGAAATATCACAACATCAACCGGATTCCCAAGATCAAGATGCATGTAAACATGGACACGGCTCCACTTCAAAGTTACAAAGTGACACATAAGTTGACGATATGATGCAGACGATTCAAAGTGACAGTAGTTTTTCTAGCTTTTCGGACCACTTTTGTCTTGGTAAGCGTCATTTTCATTCTTTTCAGTCACGAGTTGAGCATAAATATTTTTGCACAATTTTCACGTAATTAATGCATATGCCAGCCTGTTGATCGAGCCTTTAGAGAGATCTAGAGTAAACATTCCCACGTGGATTTTTTTTTTAAGTCGCAAAGGGCCTTGAGTGTATTCCTGAGTTAGAAATTAGAATTTAGAATTGTGGCAATACGTTTTGTCAAAACTTCGTGCTATAAGTTAAGTGATCTTAATACATGAATGTAGTGCTCAGACTGCATGAGTTATTTTTCTATTTCAAATTTGCTGCACCCTTTATTACAACGCACAAACAATATTTATTACAGCCCCCAAAACGAGAGTTTTTTTTGCATCGGAGCAACTTCAAAATTATACCCCGGCCATTTTTGAACGTTTAAAATCTACTTTCCTACGTCAAAAATCAAGGCTTCAGAAACAACTCTCAATGATCTCAATTGAAAATTCTATGGGTTTTCATTGTGCTTGAAATCAATGCCGAAGAACAATCATTATCATAGTCCCACATCCTTATAGACTATATCAGTAATTTTATTTATATAATTTTCTTTTGATACCAGATGACAGTGTTTCCTTAATTTCTGAAAATTCTGCTGACCACAAGTTCATTTAATTTGTCAGCTTGATGCAAGAGATACCAGCTAATGAAGAATTTCGTGAAGAGAGTAACACTGTGCATAAAGAAATCACGGATACCTACATGTATGCAGAAGAACTATAGCCAGACTAATTGAGTAAATAGAAGTGGAAAAAGTGGCATTGGGTGTTGAAGAAACAAAAGATGAAGGCACAGAACTTGAATTGTTGTATGAATATAGCAGAATTTCTGTTGGAGAAAGTTTAGCTCTTATAATGGCATTTATTATGCAACACAAACTGTCCATGTTTGCCCCTGATGTTCTCATCAGCCTCCCTGAGGTGCACTGTCCCAAGGAAAATAATGCAGCGAATGGGTTGAGCCAGTTCAAAGAATACTTCCAATGTCTTAAGCATCCTATGAAAAAATGTGTTTTCTATTTATTTTAGAAAAATGCAGTGAAGAAAAAAGGAAAACAACTTGTTTACTTTGATCATAAAAATGGAAATTCTCTTTGACTGCACCATCATCATGTCTAAAGCTTGTGCTAGGTCTGTGTTTTTTGTGAAGATATAGAAACAGTTTTAAACCAATCAGCATATTTTTGGGGGTGCTATTTTCTAACTGAACAATGATACGTTGCAATTGAATTTTGATTATCAGTAAATAAAATACGAATAAAATATAGTTTCACTTGGCATGCATGTTACATATAACATTGTGGGGTGTTTGGGAGAAAACAGGATTAAAATAGACTATTTTATACATATTTTGCAATTTAGAGTAGAATCTCCCTCAAAAAAAGAGGAATAAAACAGTCTATTTTAAGTCTATTTTACATCATTCAAGGTTTTCATCAATAAAATAGGATTGTAATAGCCTATTTTATTTATATTTTCCAAAGGAACTGCCAATAACCTTTCCTTTCTGCAGAAAAATATAAATAAAATAGCCTATTTTATCACTGTTTTATACAGCAATACTGATATCAGAATGTAAAATTGGGTTAAAATAGTCTGTTTTACAGACTATTTTTGCAGTTTGGTATGAGAAAATAGAGATAAAACATACCATCTTGTTAAAAATAGGTTTAAAATAAAACTAAAACACAAATAAAACAGATGCTCTATTTTCTCTTTCTGGTAAAATAGGAATAAAATATAGATCAGTGAGAAAAAAAACAGGGAAAAAATAGCTGTGATAGTATTAAAATAGTTATAAAATATGGATAAAAGAGGATTATTTTTGTAAGGGTCAATATCTGGGTACAGCAGTTTCATTTTACCAAAGTAAAACTCCTATGCCCACACCACTACTGAAACAAGAGGCAAGGCTAATCCTACAGGAAACTCATTTGAACTAAACTGAAAGAATTATGTATAGATCTCTGACAGATATGTGGTACTGCTATGGGGACCAAAATGGCAGTCTCTTTCGCCGCGGCCGAAATCTTTATGGCAAATGTTGAAACAGACATCCTAATCCAAAGCGCAGCAAAACCTGTCACCTGTTTGGAAACATTTCTAAGATGGTATATCAGTTTAACAGAGCAAAAATAACAAAGTTCATTTCACAAGGTAACAAATATCACCCTGCAATGAAATTCATGGCCAAAATATGAAAAGCATTTATAAACAACATTCTTGGATAACAATGCGAACAAAGGCAACAGATAAAAAAGAGAAGCAGTACGAGATGTATGCATTCGTTTCAAACCGACAGAAATATGCCAAGACGCGCATCACTTTTCATGTCACCCTCCAGATGTCAAAAAAGGTTTTATGAAGGGAGAGGGCCTTGAGGGAGTTGAGAAGAAACCCCTGTAATATTCAATTTGAAGAGAGAGATAGAAACTTCAGATAAGACATCAGAGGTCACCCAGAGAGTTTGATACAGAAAATACTTTATGAAGTGAAGTTTGGAAACGGAGAGCAAGCCCTGCAACAAAAACACAAAGGATAACAAACAAATTTTGCCTTTTGTACCACAATTACAACCATCCGGGTGAAAGACTGGTGTTTGATTGAATGCCAACCATTGCTAAAAGAAATTTATAATTATATAACAAAAGAGGTTTTTTAGAAGACATGCTCATGAGAGCAAAGCTGCGAGAATGGCTAAAACATGAACTTGGCAGTCATGCAGGCCAGTCAACATAGAATGGATGTTGTCCAACTAAAATACCCAATAACCAGTTGTTTCAAAGTTGCAAATTTGATTGGTATGTGTGTCAACAAAGTCACGAATGCTAGCGATAAATGTAGAAAGTGTCAAAGATCCTGAGACTTTGGTTATAACCAGTTTCATGAAATGTTGTGTAAAATGGTTTTATCAAATAAGCTGATGTGGCCCTGGTGATTATATGAAATAACCAAAAACACCATAATGGTTTAATCAAATAAATTAAAACACAATGTTGGTTTTGTCAAATAACCAATGTAAACAGAATAGGTTATATGAAAAAATAATTTTGGGTAGAAATTGTTATTTATGATAGTTTAACTGCTGAACTAACTTATCATAAAAAAAAGAAGTAAATAATAAGAAAGTCTTCCCAAAATATGTGAAATAATAAATTTACAAATGGTGCTGCATATGTTACACCGTAATCTTTCTGATTTTGCAATACAAGGCTGTTGAGTATTGACCTTTAATCCAGCAGAAATTTTTTTTTATAGGTAGTGCCTTTTATAAATGTCTTTGAATCCTGTTCCCAATGTGCATTGCATGTTTGTTGCTAATGGCTGTTCTAGAAATGGGGAGATTCTTATTGGTGCATATGTCGTTAGGTGCTTGTGCTCAGGCACATTAGTGGGAAAGTGGATGGTCACTGCCATTATGTAGTGTTGTGCTTATTCATACCTCTTCAAAAGGGTTTGTCGTTACAAATTAGTGTACATTGGTATACCTTTGTTTTGCAACAAAGTAGCCTTCTACCGAGTGTTTTTCTGTATCATCAGGCCTTATAAACTTCTAGGTTTTGTTTCAGTTTTTATTAAACAATTTATTTGGATAATCAGCTTAAATTACATTATATTAACCAATTTTTTTTGCTTATTATTTGTACATATGCAGTTTGGCTATAATCTTTTATTTGGCTGAGAAAACATCGTCAACTTCTTGGCTAGGTAATAGTGTGGAGGAACGTGCCATAGTAGAGTCCATAATGTACTGGGCTGCCACTACACTTGTTAGGTACTATGTTCATTCTTAAGTTTAGGAAATTCTTAATTTTTTATACTATGTATAATACATGGCACTGACTGACTGTCATATGTGCTGATGTCTATATATTATTTTGCATTCAATTTCTTATAGAGGTAGTTATACAGTTCAAGAATTTTGTTGTTTATTGTTATAATTGATGTACCGTATTTTCCGGTGTATAAGTCGAACCGGTGTATAAGTCGACCCTACTTTTTGAGCCTTAAAATTAAGATTTTCTTGATTTCAGGAGTAAAAATGGAGTAAAAAATTGTTTAAGATAATGTGGAGGCCACGCATCAAATTCAACAGAACGATCGCATCCATCGTGTAAGATGCGAACTTGAGAACTGTGTTAATAAAAAATTGAATGATTTAGCCTGAAATTGTTAAAATACCTGTGTTGAAAACAGTGTTCACTACTTTTATCAGACATTTTGAAGCTTTTTTTGACCAAGGAACACCCAAAACGTAAGAAAGAAGCCAGAGAAACGAGTCTGTAACAAAGCTAGTTGAGAGGTTACCAAGCAAGCATGGACCTGTTTCTGTTCGATCGAAGAATTCGATGTTCACTGTGGATTTGATCAAGTTTATTTACAAATGTCTCTCACTTATAACATCACAAAGTAGACCCAATGGAGTTACAGGAAAAGCGATGATTTCTGCGAAGATATCAAGCTTAAGGGACGGTATGTGATGGAACGAAGAGGTTAAGTGTGATGTCCGTTGGAAAGACCGAATGTAGCGTACACGTATTAAAGTAGCAAGGTTACAAATGAGACAAATCAGGGAGGAAACCACACATTTTTAAACATTTCCTTTATTCATTATCGTGCTATTTACTATTAAATGTTCTTCTCCATGTTATTTGTGTAGTTGCTTTTACGTGTTTTCACTTTGGAGTCTATTGTTATGCTGATGAAGTGTTATGTTTTTCACCCGGCGATCTTTGGCCGGTGTATAAGTCGAGGTCGATTTTTTGGACTGATTTTCAAGACTTGAAAGGTCGACTTATACACCGGAAAATACGGTATGTTATCCTGTCAAGACACCTATTACAGAGTGTTGAAAGTTAGAAAAATCATGAACTGTTTCCTTATCTGTTGATAAGGCATGTAGACACAGTCATTTTCTGGAACACAGGAGAATGTAATAGAGAAGCATGTGGCACACAATAAATTGGGATTATGAAACGAATTGATAAAAATATTAATAAGTTATCCCACCATATGGTTATACCACCATATGGAGGTGGTGACTTTTCAAGGATTAGCCCATTGTCAGGGGGAATGTTATACCAAGGGCTAACGATTGAAACATCAACACCTCCCTTTACTTTACGGTGGTATAACTTACTTTATCAATTGATGTGATTACCGCAGTTTCTTGTGCTTCAATTCCCCACCAATGCAATACCTTTTTTTTTAGAAAGTATCCCCACTATACATGTGTCATACATAGATTGGTATTTTTCACATTTGTTACACCCTCTTGGAAGTTCCTAAAAATAAAGTTAGACAAACATTTTTTGGATGTTTCATAGATTGCTGATATGTATAGGTGATGCTTGTTTTGCAATGGTAGTAGGGCATGTAAGATAATCATAAATGCAGAAGCACTAGACATATTTTTTTGGAGAAGTTGGTTGAATTTTTCTATGTTATACAATGTATTCTTTGAACATTGTATAGTGTTTAGGCTGCATTCATTATGTATCCTACAGGGGGGGGGGGGCAGAGGATTTTAGGGGGGTTATCAAATTTTTAAAGCAAAAAAAGAGGGGATTGGAAAATTGTTTAAATATCCCCTGGGGGGATGCTTATTTTTCGTAAGATTCTGTTTAGCTTTTGTTATAGTTTTAAGAAACATATATGGTGTACTATTATACTATTATACAGATATTTATTTTGATATTTCTTGTAAGGGAGGAGGGGGGTATTCATTTTTTTGGATGATTGCTTGGGGATTATGAAAATTTTTATGGACCTTGGGGGGGGATATTAAAAAACGAGCCGTTGAAAAAAATCCTCAGCCCCCTCTGGAGCATACATAATGGCTGCAGCCTTAGAGTATACTGGAGTTGTGAAAAAGGGTGCATGCTTTGTGTTATGATGATGGACCTGGCTTTTGCAAGTAGAGAATGCATCATATGTTATGGGGGGTTATCAGGGTCAAAATTCCGTTTTCCTGTTCAGTTGTGCTATTGTGCTATTTTGTTGATTTGTTATGCTGTTCTGTCATTCTGTTTTAACATTGTATCGATCTGTTATTGAGGCCTAATGTGCAGTTATGCGATAGTATTGTGCTATTGTGCTATTTTGTTGTTTTGTTATGATGTTCTGTCATTCTGTTTTAACATTCTATCGATCTGTTATTGGGGCCTAATGTGCAGTTATGCGATGCTGTTGTGCTATTTTGTTATGATGTTCTGTCATTCTGTTTTACCATTCTATCATTCTGTTATGCTATTCTGTTTTGCTGTTTTACCATTCTGTTTCTCGCGACCCATCCTAAACGCGAGAAAACTGAGAACTAGTTACCAGTCTACATTATGCATTTGAATTGACAGGTAGAGACAAAATGGCGGTCGTTGTGTTCTTGTTATCGACTGTATTCGCAACAATGACCATTGCAAACCGCACGGTGAGTGAGGTTAGTCAGTAAAATATAATATACAAAATGTCTAATTTCTCTCACTTGATAATGATATATGCTATTTGTGCTTAAACGTTTATTTCTGTTTTTGTTTAGGTGTCTGCAGTGTCCGATGTAAGGGACTTGCTGTCAAGACAGACCCAGAATGTGCTCAATCTTTTGGACAGAGATAGAGCGGGTTCAAATTCAGACTATATACTTTACACGCTACACTGTCTTGTTTACCATCTGAACCATTATTCCCCCCTGTTAGAGTTAGACGATACTGTCCTAGCTACTGTGCGGGAAGCAAGGACAACACTATTGTCATCGGAAGGACACTCTCTTCTGATTTCCCTTACGCTTACAAAGCTGACCTCGCGTTCTCTGGAGCTGCTGGAAGGCCTTCTTATTTAATTACAGGGGAACATTTACTCTTTTTACTTGACCATCGTTTTACGATTCCCGAAATAGCGGGTCTGTTAAGTGTGTCACCAACCACTGTGAAAAGACGGTTGCGCCTGTTTGGATTGTCTGTTTCTGCAAGTTACTCTACCAAAACAAATCAGGAGTTGGATGAAATAGTGTCGGAGATTCTTACTGATTTCCCGAACTGCGGTTACAAAAGAATGACAGGGTTCCTTCTCTCACGTCAGTGGACTTCGTATACAACAAACGCCAATTCCTGAGTCAATGCGTCGTGTAGATCCTGAAGGAGTACTTTTAAAAGCCTTACAGCTGAACACAGTCAACAGAAGAGAGTACAGTGTCTACTCACCATTAGCATTGTAGCACATTGACACTAATCACAAGTTGATAAGGTAAAGAAAGAAAGAAAATATGTGTTACACCGAAGAAATTAGATATCAATAAGTTGTTTGTTTTATTTTTGAAAATTCCTCTCAAAACGAGAGATAATAATTACATGCAACAACAATTTTGTTTTACAATATTGATTTAGTGTTTTGCATTGCATCTCCCTCAAAGTTGGTGCACAGTAGGGCACAAAAAGACATAACCAAAAAGTGAAAAAAAAACGACCTTGACGCCAGATCACGCCATTTTTAAAAACTGTCCAAGAAGGGTTTTTCGGACAATTATTACGGGTATTTTTTACTATAACAGGGAGGCGAAGAGAAAAAAAGAGTGAGATATCTACGATTACAAGAGCCAAAAACTAAAAGTATACATCATGAAGAGCGCATGTAATAATTATCTCGCAAAACATCACAAATACATAGATTTTCAAGTTGATAAGAACAATTTCCGATGGAGCTGGACTGAGAGAACTAACTGGGGGCTCGACCGAGATAGCCCTGAACAACGCCTACAGCCGCCACTCGTTGTAACCTACTTTTGTTTTCAAGTTGTGCTCTTGGATAAAGTGCGGGCGACAAAAGGAGCACGCAATCGTAATCTCCATGTTGTTATTACGCATGCGTCACATGTATGATGTCACCATTTGTTTGGAATTCCACTAAGAATGAATGTTATGCACGAAACGCAATTAGATCAAGAGCGCCTTTTAATCTGATCACGCGTGTTTGGACCATGTGACTGACAGTTTGTGAATTTGCAGGTGGCGATTCGTGATTCACGGTGCAATTGACGGATACAGCCGACTGACATTATATCTTTGTTGTCATGATAACAACAATGCCCTTACTGCCTTTCATGGATTTTCAGCGGTTGTAGCTCGTTATGGCCTTCCCTGGAGAGTAAGAACAGATAAGGGGAAGGAAAACGTTGACATTGCTTGGTATATGCTTTCGCATCCCGATAGAGGACCAGACAGGGGAAGTATTATTGCAGGCCGTAGCGTACACAACCAGCGGATCGAACGTTTATGTCGAGATGTATTTAGTGGATGTGTGTACACATTTTATAACCTTTTCTACTTCTTAGAGGATCGCGGTGTACTTGATACAGACAACGAACTTTACCTTTATAGTCTCACCACGTGTATTTGCCACGGATATCTCACTCTTTTTTTCTCTTCGCCTCGCTGTTATTGTAAAAAATACCCGTAATAATTGTCCGAAAAACCCCTGTTGGACAGTTTTTAAAAATGGCTTGATCTGGCGTCAAGGTCGTTCTTTTTTCACTTTTTTGTTCTGTCTTTTTTTGCCCTAGTGTGCACCAACTTTGAGGGCGATGCAATGAAAAACACTAAATCAGTATTGTAAACAAAATTGTTGTTGCATGTAATTATTATGTCTCGTTTTGAGGGGAATTTTGAAAAAGAAAACACATAATTGATTGATATCTAATTTCTTCGGTGTAACACATATTTTCTTTCTTTCTTTAACTTATCAACTTGTGATTAGTGTCAATGTGCCACAATGCTAATGGTGAGTAGACACTGTACTTTCTTCTGTTGACTGTGTTCAGCTGTAAGGCTCTTAAAAGTACTCCTTCAGGATCTACACGACGCATTGACTCCGGAATTGGCGTTTGTTGTATACGAAGTCCACTGACGTGAGAGAAGGAACCCTGTCATTCTTTTGTAACCGCAGTTCGGGAAATCATTAAGAATGTCCGACACTATTTCATCCAACTCCTGATTTGTTTTGGTAGAGTAACTTGCAGAAACAGACAATCCAAACAGGCGCAACCGTCTTTTCACAGTGGATGGTGACACAGCTAACAGACCCGCTATTTCGGGAATCGTAAAGCGATGGTCAAGGAAAAAGAGTAAATGTTCCCTTGTAATCAAATAAGAAGGCCTTCCAGCAGCTCCAGAGAACGCGAGGTCAGCTTTGTAAGCGTAAGGGAAATCAAAAAGAGAGTGTTCTTCCGATGAGAATTGTGTTGTCCTTGGGGGGAATAATGGTTCAGATGGTTAACAAGACAGTCTAGCGTGTAAAGTATATAGTCTGAATTTGAACCCGCTCTATCTCTGTCCAAAAGATTGAGCACATTCTGGGTCTGTCTTGACAGCAAGACCCTTACATCGGACACTGCAGACACCTAAACAAAAACAGAAATAAACGTTTAAGCACAAATAGCATAAATAATTATCAAGTGAAAGAAATTAGACATTTTGTTTATTATATTTTACTAACTAACCTCACTCTCCGTGCGGTTTGCAATGGTCATTGTTGCGAATACAGTCGATAACCAGAACACAACGACCGCCATTTTGTCTCGACCTGTCAATTGAAATTCATAACGAATACTGGTAAGTAGTTCTCATTTTTCTCGCGTTTAGGATGGGTCGCGAGAAACAGAATGGTAAAACAGCAAAACAGAATAGCATAACAGAATGATAGAATGGTAAAACAGAATGACAGAACATCATAAGAAAACAACAAAATATCACAATAGCACAACAGCATCGCATAACTGCACATTAGGCCCCAATAACAGATCCATAGAATGTTAAAACAGAATGACAGAACATCATAACAAATCAACAAAATAGGACAATAGCACAACTGAAGAGGAAAACGGAATCTTGACCCTGATAACCCCCCATAATATCTGTAACAGTTCATACTGTCTGTCAATGCAGTATTTGAGGTACAACTGTTGTTATGTTGTAGGAGTATTTTGCATTTGTGTTGTTGTACCCTATGTATCACTTTCTGTATTTGAACATGTTTGCACCAAGTGCAGTAAATACACAGTGCAATTAAATTCATGGTTGTAGGTCATGAACTATTCGAGGTGTTATGATGGCATAATTTGGTAGTGGTGCGTTAGCGGAGGTTGTGTGGTTGAACACATTAGAGTAATGATTATAGTACATGTTAATAAAAATTAGTTATTAATCGGTGTTATTATGCTCGGCAGGGATGTTGGAGCTAATTATGTGTACCCAACTATGAACAATCCAGAGGATGCTCTTTGTGGGGAAGCAAATTCTGGCCTTATAGATCTTGGCAAAAGAGAAGTGGTTTTCCATTTGGACACACTTGAAAAGTATTACTTGTCTGACTGCAATTTTCTTTGTGGTAAGAAACCGTCGTTTGCTGACTGGTGGGTGACTGTCGTGCTTTCATTGTTGGAATTAGTTCGATTTGACTTACAACCCTGGCCCAAGGTCAAAGCATGGATGGCTGTCATGAAATCGAAGTGTGATTACGTTCATGTCAGTTATGATCATGAGGAAAGGGTTAAAATGGCTCTTAATTGTTCTGAAAGCATTTCACGTGATGTTAGGAATGCATCTGTTTGATTGTGCTTGTAACTATGGAATGGAATGATAGATCCCTTGAGTACTGAGGTCAATACACTGAGTACTAACTGAATGGCATCTTTAATATACATGGACTTTTTTCATCAGTTAACGTCAGGGTGCAGTAACATTAATTTGTTATACAGTAACGTACGTTCCATGGACCAGTTGTGGCAGGTAATGGTATTTATTAGATGTAAGACGGTACGTCAATTATTGTGGGGATAGTTTCTAAAGAAACTGGTGCTGCGTCGGTGGGAAATTTAAACTCAAGAAATTGGGTAAATCAAACGAGTTGATTAAGTACGTTATACCACCGTAAGGTAAAAGGGAGGTACTGACGTTTCGAGCGTTAGCCCTACGTCAATTATCTTGGTATAGTAAGAAATTCTGTTGATGATAGGAATAATATTGTTTTACCGGATAGTATAAAATTGGTATTTTCGATATTATCATATCATATGAAAATCCCCATGGTGGGCCGTTAAACAATAAGTAATAACTTCCCAACCAGGAGCCTTTGAATGACCCAGGTAGTACAAAAATAACAGAATGCCCAAAGGGTGCCCCTGAGCGCTGAAACAAGCACAATAAAGTACCGTATTTATTTATTAAGTGCGTGCAAAATGATTGTTTAAAAATTTGGGCGATAAAAATGAAGATCGCAGTTGTTTTTTTCGTAAGTGAAACACCCCGCTAAGATACCTTGACGGAGACGTTGTCTCCGTCAATTGAATTGCCATTAGCGGGGTGTTTGACTTGTGATAAAACCAGATGTACGGATGTGGGGACTTGTACCTGTCGTGAATAACCAAAGAACTGTATGTTTTCTTTTTGTGTCCCTAAATGGATTGGGGAACATTTATTAGTATTTAGCGCCATGCGTGGATGCAGACATTAGAATTTAAGAAGTCACCCATCCTTTGTGGGAATTGAAGTATTTATGTTTGGTGGATTATGAGGGAGAAAGAGTGAAAAAGGAGATAAGTACTTTTGGTTTTCTGTAATAATCGTTATCTATATGGAACAAGGAAGTGGGCAATAAAGGCGCATGCAAATTCCCTTGTGTAGTTTAATGCTTTGTATTTAATATAGTTATGTACTGTAGCTGGAAAAGTAGCACCTCAAACCCCCCCCCCCCCCCCCCTCATTTGAGAAAATCGTGCATGCGGTACTTGGCTCATTTACGTCATGGCTCGCTTCGCAGCGTCTTTATGAAGGCACGGGTGAGTGATAACGAAACAGCTTTCTCTTTTACTAAAGCGAGGGTTTTAAACGTGTTGTCATAAAGGTTACTGTCAGTTGGTGGAAAATGATGAATACTGTTTGAAACTGAAGAATGAAGAGTGTTTTCTTTAAGAGATTGTTTTTAGGAATGCGTGCAGCAATATTGGTTGTATAATGGGTGGTAATAGAAAAGAGCGTTATAAATAGCGTGCATGTTTTTTATTTAAAAGGGTAAGGAAGGACGGGCTGTTGTACCGGAATCCCGTTTGTATGGTATGGGCGTGGTTTTTTTTACGGTGTGTATTCCGAATGCACTGTGTTGTCAAGAGAAAGTTTGATTGTTAGCGTCTTACTTTGAATTGGTTTGGGCTTCGTCAGTAATTGCTTCCGCAAGGAAATCGTGGCCAGGATGTTATACAGAGGTATGTCTATTTGGAGTTGCATTTGGTGTTAGCAGTTGAATTATACTGGAATAAACGATAAAGGGAATACTTGGAAAGGTATTACGTTGATGTTATTTTCAGACGATAGAAATGTATTTGTTAAAGCTTAAGTGTAAAAATGTGGAAACAGTAATGAATTTGTAAGTTTAAAAATAGAATAAATGTTGCGATGTAAATAAAGTTTTGTTATAAACCTGGCAACAGCAAAGTAGGTGATTATGAATTTCTGAAAGAAAGGAAATTAGGAATTTATGACACACGAGGACTAATAGATTGCACAATGCATTTATGTTGAAAGAAAACACGGCATGGAATAATTTCGAGTGATGTTTTATGAAGTATCCTTCAAGAATTATATGGCATAGGTCTGTTGAGTTATTTCAGAAGACCTGGGAATAATTTGTACAATAAGAATAGTACTCTTAGTGTCAGTTAAAAGATATTTAATAGAGTTTTATGTAACCTTATTTATGAAATGGAATCTTAGGATGGTGCGGTATTTTGAAGAATTATATACGAAATGCATAAGTATGGGATTAGATAAATGTTTGGAATACGTTTATGTGAAGAAAAGGATAGTGTTGTACGTGTGCTCAACGTGTTACGTTGTCACAGTGATGAACGTTTAGGTCTTGCAGGCAAGAAAAGGTACCATTTGCAGAAGAATCTGGTTATTTTTGTCTGAAGATTTGACAGTAGATTAATTTTGCAGTTACAATATAAGATACGCCGGGAAGGAAAATTTATAATAATTTTGTGTCTGAAGGAAGAACGGGAAAGAAATTTTTTGCCAAATCGCTGTTATTTATTCACGTAAGATATAAATTAGGTTAAGAAATGTTAAGTTTTATGAAATCTCAATTTAAATGAAGCTGGATCTGTTATCAGTACGTAAAATTGTTGCTTGAAATCCCCTAGAGTATATTACTCCATCTGTGTCTGTTAGTTTTTGCTCAATTTGTGTGTGTGAGGCCCCGTAATTTTATTTGTTATCCGTTAACAGGCACGGGATTAAAATGAAAACCGTAAGTTTAATTTGCACCCGTTAATGGACTTTGTGCATTAAATGTATTGTAATAATATTCATTACGTACTGTGATAGAGTTCAAAAAATAGTTTATTTTGCTAATTTGTGATGCTAACACGGAGGTAATACACGGTTGTTGAGCAGCAAAGAAGGATATTGATAAGGGTTGTATTCACGTCAATTTGAACAGAAGGGAATTTATGTAAGGTAAGTTGAAATCGGTCTGGAGAGAGGCAAAGGTACGTAAATTTATTGTGGGGAAGGTGTTTTCCTAATCTGTGGTATTTAAAATATATGATGGTTGTGTGTCGTTGAAATGGTCAGGTTTGAAATTGGCACATGTTTACCTGTAGTTGGGATTTGCGTGTTCACGCTGATATGCGTCGTCGTAATGAAGGCGTTGGGTGTGCATATACACGTTCACGTGCAGCCCGTGTTAGTCGATGCATGAACTCTGTGGGAAGAAGTCGGATATCATGAAGTTCGATTTCTTATCAAGAGAACAGCGCTCCTAAAAGAAATTATGGAGTGCAGCGCTGATAGTAACGGTGTAATAATAAGTCTGGTCAGATTTGACTGGAAAGTGGTCGATCGGGCGTGGAAAAGAAAGCGCCGTGGTTCAGCGTGTTCACCCACAGAGCTGATAGAAATCCGTAACAGTGGCATTTCAGTTTCATAATTGGCTATTACATTTCAAATGAAACAGTTATCCGTATAAAATATGGCGCTAAGATGTTGCTGTTCGGGTGTTAATTAAATTCCTTTTCAGAAAGAGCGTGCTATTCCGCATCACAATGAACTCCAACTAACCCACAATGCAACACTACATTCTCAGTAGGTCGTCTCCAACGTCAAGTAATCAAGAATCATTCCTTGCACTTCTCTGCTCCATTCATTCAGTTCATTAACACCCTTAGCCCATTAAAATGGCCTTATCTCCATTACATTTCTGTTAGATATTATTTTATGTCTTAAAACCCCACTGCCTACGTATTCTGCAAAGGCTCATTGACCCCACGCAGTCGTGTTTCCTGCCAAAAAATGGATAACTGGCTTGTGGCAGCCAAGCGTTCATAGCGACGTTGCTTTTTGATCCTTCGATGTCGGCTCTTCCTATCATTGCGAAGCAGAATTCGCCAAGTGATGGATTGTTCACCCACCAATAGGGAACGTGAGCTGGGTTTAGACCGTCGTGAGACAGGTTAGTTTTACCCTACTGATGAAGTGTTGTTGCAATAGTAATTCTGCTCAGTACGAGAGGAACCGCAGATTCAGACAATTGGCATTTGCACTTGACTGAAAAGTCAATGGTGCGAAGCTACCATCTGTTGGATTATGACTGAACGCCTCTAAGTCAGAATCCGTGCTAGAACGCAACGATGATTACCTCTGGAAAAGGTTAGGCGAACCAGAATAGAGGGCCCAAGCGGGCTTCTCGTGCGTCCCAAGGTGCCAAGGGGGATAAGAGCCTCCGAGGCACTGCCGCTATCAAAGTGTAACGTTTCCGGAGATAAATCCTTTGCAGACGACTTAAATAAAGAACGGGGTATTGTAAGTTGTAGAGTAGCCTTGTTGCTACGATCTTCTGAGATTAAGCCTTTGTTCTAAGATTTGAAAACCAAACTTGAAGGAAACTTTTCGTTTTCTTAGAAAAGTTTAGGTTTTGATTTACCTATGAGATTCGGTTAGATACGACTCCGTTTAGGGTTGTTTTTCTTTTTTTAGGCTGGAAAAAAGCAGGGGTTAGGGGGGTTTAGAGGGAGCGTCCAAGAAGTTGATGAAGTCCGTTGTACAACCGTAAGGTAAAACGGGGTTTGCTGCCGGGGTTCGTTTTACCTTACGGTAGTCCAACGGACTTGATCAACTTCTTGGACGCTCCCTTTAATGCCGCCGCCGCCGCCGCCGCCGCCGCCACCGTTTTTAATACTTACAGTTGTCCTAACATTGGAAGATCTGTATTCGTAACGTTAGATACGACTCCGTTTCGTGCAAAATTTGTTAGATACGACTCCGTTTGGGGCTTTAAGTCTACGCGTAACAAAACGAAGGCGTGTCATTAAGATACGACTCCGTTTGGAGGTTTAAGTCTACGCGGAAAGAAGGGAAGGCGACCCGCCGGGTTAGGGTTAGCATTTGTCAGTACAGATTCAAGAAAGATATCCGAAACAGGCATCCGCTTGCTCGGCCGACTCTTGGTTAGAGCCCTGCAGTACATTGGAGCCATTTAGATACGACTCCGTTTGAAGGTTTAAGTCTACGCGCAACAATGGGAAAGCGACCCGACGGACATCTATTACCATTTAGCAATAGAGAGACCCAAGGCGTATCGAAATAGCGTAGCGATGTGCTCGGCCGACTCTTGGTTAGAGCCCTGCAGTCTAGCGGGCCACGTTTAGATACGACTCCGTTTGGAGGTTTAAGTCCACGCGGAGGGAAGGGAAGGCGACCCGACGGACATCTATTACCATTTATCAATAGAGAGACCCAAGGCGTACCACAATAGCGTAGCGGTGTGCTCGGCCGACTCTTGGTTAGAGCCCTGCAGTCTAGCGGGCCACGTTTAGATACGACTCCGTTTGGAGGTTTAAGTCCACGCGGAGGGAAGGGAAGGCGACCCGACGGACATCTATTACCATTTATCAATAGAGAGACCCAAGGCGTACCACAATAGCGTAGCGGTGTGCTCGGCCGACCCTTGGTTATAGCCCGGCAGTCTAGTGGGGCCCATTTAGATACGACTCCGTTTCAACCTTTAAGTCTACGCGCAAGACAGGGAAGGCGACCCGCCGGACATCTATCGTAATTTGTCAATAGAGGGACCCAAGGCGTACCAAAATAGCGTAGCGGTGTGCCCGGCCGACTCTTGGTTAGAGCCCTGCAGTCTAGCGGGCCACGTTTAGATACGACTCCGTTTGGAGGTTTAAGTCCACGCGGAGGGAAGGGAAGGCGACCCGACGGACATCTATTACCATTTATCAATAGAGAGACCCAAGGCGTACCACAATAGCGTAGCGGTGTGCTCGGCCGACCCTTGGTTATAGCCCGGCAGTCTAGTGGGGCCCATTTAGATACGACTCCGTTTCAACCTTTAAGTCTACGCGCAAGACAGGGAAGGCGACCCGCCGGACATCTATCGTAATTTGTCAATAGAGGGACCCAAGGCGTACCAAAATAGCGTAGCGGTGTGCCCGGCCGACTCTTGGTTAGAGCCCTGCAGTCTGGCGGGCCACGTTTAGATACGACTCCGTTTGGAGGTTTAGGTCCACGCGGAGGGAAGGGAAGGCGACCCGACGGACATCTATTACCATTTATCAATAGAGAGACCCACGGCGTACCACAATAGCGTAGCGGTGTGCTCGGCCGACCCTTGGTTATAGCCCGGCAGTCTAGTGGGGCCCATTTAGATACGACTCCGTTTCAACCTTTAAGTCTACGCGCAAGACAGGGAAGGCGACCCGCCGGACATCTATTGCGGTTTGTCAATAGAGGGACCCAAGGCGTACCAAAGTAGCGTAGCGGTGTGCTCGGCCGACTCTTGATTAGAGCCCTGCAGTCTAACGGCGGCTCATTTAGATACGACTCCGTTTGGGAGAAAAGTCCCCGCGGAGGACGAAGGAGAGGACCCGTCGGGCATCCGATGTCATATGTCAACGGAGGGTACAAAGGTGCATAAGCGTACGGTAGCGGCTGGTCCCGCCGCCTTCTGGTTAAGGCCCTGCAATCTATAGAGACGGTCCGGCCAGGGTAATTTATGCAAGTGTTCGGTAGATTCTCTCGGGAACAGCGTTCGGAAAGTTTACGTGAGAGGCGCAGTGCTTGACTGAAAGCGCATAAGGTCGTTGCATTGGCAGTCTCTCGTTGCGAAGCTGGACTGGAAAAAGTGCAAACGCTTATAAGAAAGGATTTGAGAATTTCCTGCTTACAAGCCGTACTTGCACTTGGTCGGTAGAACGGAAAGTGGGTCGAAAGAAAATGTTGACCGAAAAGCGAAGGTTCCT